>BPLQ01008923.1:0-445739 GCA_021605075.1 Caerostris darwini
CCAACATTTGTGCTGGAAAAGGTACAATTTGTTGAAGGCCGTACCAATTTGTGCATCATCAGGGATAGATCACTTACGGCACTTAGACATAGGAAGAGTTTTTCAGTCCTAATGCAGTCGTTCCTTCATGATCCCGTCATCCTTTACGATCTTCAATTGCCATAGGACATCTTGTTTTTTTGTAGCAGTCAGAGATGAATTCATCTCCTTTGATAATAACTCCATCGGCAAGTGACGAAAGTATATATTATAGTTCAGTATATATAATCCAGTATATTTCCAAAACAGTCATTCGAACATGTGTGGAATAATCTAGGTAAAAGAATTGATGGCTACTTATTATTCTAAGAAACAACGAACAGAAAAATGGACATGACTATAAAATATGAGTTATCTAATGTTTTTGATATTTACAGTTCAAAAATTGAAAAAAAAAGATTTATCAGACCCTACTTCATAATCTCAAAGAATCTATTCTTCTTATGTGCTGGCCATTGCTTTCGAATGATAAATACACTTTATTGTAAATTATTTTTATCCCAAAATAATGTATGCTTTATTAATATTTTTGATATGCACGAATTGTGTATATTTTGTTTAATTAAAATTAGAGTGAATAAAATTTAACTATTCCTGTTTTGTTCTTAAGAAGATTTATGAATTATATATAAATAATCCCCTCAAATATTTTTATTCCACTTTTTAATCAAAATCATAATGTCTCCTAACTGTATTAACCAATTTGCGGCAAATTTTATAAATTTTGAAAACTAAAAACTTTACAAATTTTAAACAATAATCATTTAAAAAGATATATTTTAATCTAATAGGTCCTTTTGAAAAATTTAAAACAAATTTTAAATCAGAAAAATTGCCATCACATAAAAATTAGTGAATAAAATTGTTTATAAAACCAAATGCAATGTGATTAAAATAATAATTATGTCCTTTCTGGCATGCACTTTTATTTTATCCGACTGAATCAATTCTTTTTCACAACAACTTGTTTTTTGTCCTGTGTCAAATAGTGGGATACAAATATTTCCAATTCAAATGTTATATTTATGCACAACAAGCCTTGCAGAGTAAAGAATACAACCCAAATCCTGCAGTAAGACACCCACCAAACATCAATACAGGGTATTTGTTTTCCTTTATTCTTGATAAGACATATTCCGTTTCCCTGCGGCTGTTTGTAAACCCAGGTTCCTTTTACGAACCGAATCTCTCCAAGTCCTTTATTTAAGCCCCGGCAAGGTGCTCGAGACCGGATCGATAAAACCAATCACTAGCAGAAAGGCTTCATAAGCTAGGATTCGGAGTGATAGGTAAATACTCACATGTCAGGAATGTGCCCTCAAACGAATTCGTGTCAGTCAATCCCATCCTATAATTTGCTGCAGTTCCTCTTTCGACATGCCCTCATTTTGGCCTCTGATAAGACATGTCAGTACTTGTTTTTTTTTAACTGCAACTGATATTGAACAATGCAGCAAAGTTAAAAATAGTATTTTATTTAACATAATTAAAATCAATAAGCCTTTTACACACTTTTGGCAGTTTATTGGTATAGATTCGAATTAAACTATTATGTTGTTTTATAAATGTTTTTAGTCGTTTCGTTTATCTTAATAGTTGTTACAACCTTTAAAAGATAATAAAATAATAATAATTAATTAAACAAAGTATTCATTTCAAATGCCTAAAAAAGATTTTTTTAAAAGATGTTATTCAAAATTCCACTGATTACTATTTGCCTTTTGTAATATTATGTTAGTTAAATGATAACTTGATATAATGGAATAAAACATAGATTAACTAATGATTTAGTGGTACAGGGAGAAAACAAAGGTTTGAACTGATTGCTAGTTCTCTTTGAGATCACTAGATCAATTACCAGTATAAAGGCTTAAGCAAAGATTTGGAATAGAAGAAAAAAGCTTCTGTGAATATAAACTCAAACGAATTCGTGTCAATGAAGTCCATCTTAGAATCCAAATCGATGGTAATTGCAACACTACAGACGCTTCATTTTAGAAATCGGATGTCTGCTAAGAATTACTCGAATTTTCTCATTTGTCAACATGCAAGTGTGTTATAGAAATTTCTACTTCTTGTGGAATGCAATTATCCTCTTCTATCTATCAAAGAATGTTTATGATTATGTGGAACCCAAGGTTCTTGACAAAAATGTAAGATATTAATGAGTTTATCAAAAGTGGCAAATTTCATTCATCATGTGGGCCAAAATTTAATTTATTAAATGCTATCAGGAATCATATCCAATGCGTTATTTGTGAGTGAGATCATTCCCTCCAAAACTGAGTTAATAAAAATCCTTTGCAATAAAATAATCATATTTAAATCTATTTATTTATATTCTTTTTGGAAACAATATTTGAAATAAGATTTTGAAATGTTCATCAATTATTATTTTTATTTTATTTTCTGTCATGCAGAACATAAAATATTGGTCACACTATTCTAAGCACTGGTCTGATTATATCTTATGGTTTGTTTTAATGCATTCAATGGAAAGCTAATAAATAGAGTTAAAATCTAAGCTAATAAATATAGATGGCTTGTTTCCAAAGCATTTTTCTAAACGAAAGACTAGTCCGATTGTTTTTTTCAGGTCTTATAACTTCTTGCGTTTTGCTTCAATTCGTTTTGGGGAAAATATTTATAATTTAAGAAAGGAAAATTAAATGTTTTACTCTTCTTTTCCGTACCTCTATTAAAGTAGCTTATGACATTTATTTAGCTTTTCTTTTGAAATTTTCTTGCATGAATAAAGCTAATAAAATTAGTTTAAATGGTACAAATCAGTGCAATCAGTACGTGAGTTTAAAACTGCATTAATGAATAAAAATATATTGGAAACAGTGATAAGGCCAATTTAAAATTTTGTTATAAGCTACAAAATAAATCTGAAAATAACTTGACGACGGCAAGCAGTCTGTCAAATCAATTTTATACCCGCGATATGTAAATAACTTGAAGGTTTTGATGCACTCAATAGATATCGGCATACAATATTTGTTTTACTTCGTACCCAATAAAACATCATTTTCTCTGCATATGTTTGTAAGCAGGGTTTATCCTGCTTTATTTAGTCCTTTATTTAGTCCATGTATGCTCAAGATGGAATCGTTAAAAAGAATCCCTCAGAGAAAGGTTTCACAAGCTAAGATTCAAAATGATACGTAGATGATTCCATGACAGAAGTATGAGCTCAGATCATAATGAAGCCTTCATTCTATGTTTTTATTCTGACCATCATTTGTTTTAGCCTATGATAAGGCATGTCAAATTGTATTTTTATCTGCTTTTAATGTTAAACAATCAGAATGTTTATCCTATTCAGAAACGAGTATCTCTAAGCTATAGTGGAGTATAACTCATAATCATAATTTTCTTTATTAAAAAACTACCAGATATATTCAGCAATAGTATATTATTCGCTGATGATATTTTGTTGTATAATTGTTTTCATTGACTTTCTCTGTGCCTTGTGTTCGTATAAAAGGTATAGATATATTATAATTATTTGTACATGCTTGTAAATATTGTTTCTTATATATAAAAGGTGTAAATATCTCACAATTGTGTAACACTCCTCATGTAATGATAATTTTGAGCCAAAATAATATTTTAAATATGACATATTATGCAATAATTATTCAAAATAGTATCAAAGATATATGAATATAAATATTGTGATAAAAAAGAATTATTTACAGGATATATCCCATGAAAATAACAAGAATGTAAAATATAATGAATGAAAGATTCCATGAAATATAATAATAAATAAATAAAAATAATCAGAAAATCTCAAATTGTGAATTACATAATTCTATACATAACAAATGAAAAAATGGTAATGAATTATTATCTTAGCCTGCTGTCTTTAAAAAAATTAATTTTACCTATAGCAAGAAACACACCTTATAATGTAGACAGCAGTCTAAATTCCTTATATTACAGACATGAAATTACTGCGTATATTTTTGTTTAATTTAATTTAATTTATATAAATGGTAATTTAACAAAATTTCAGGAAAATAATTTAAAGTATGGATGGTATTTATAATTTCCTAAGATTTATTTAAAAATTTTCTGGTAATATATATTTGATTACAATAGTTAGGAACCAAAATACTTCAGCTATTTTATGTTAAGAGCTGAGGTTTATTGGTTTATTATTTATGTGCGATGAAGCAAACGTTAAAAAACGAGTTAAGAAAGCTTATTTCAACAAATTGAAAATTTACTTTATAAAACCGTAGCTTGTTAAAAGCTACCGGTCGTTTGAAAGAAATTTTTTTTTTTTTTACCTTGTAACGACTTTTTTGAGAAAATTAAATTTGCGAAGGTTTAAACTCCAAGTTACATTACTCAACTATACTATAAGAAATTTTTGCTATTATAAGGAATTTCTGCGAGGAAAAGAGCTTAAACATTTCGATTTTCAGATAGTATTAACTTAAAAATGGTATAAGTTAAAGAAATATTTTAAAATAAAGGTTTTCTTTAATGAATTTAAAATATTTGCAAAATGAAAAAAACTATATCTGAATATTTTGGGAGAGTATAATTACATAAATGAAATAAATATGTTAATGAAAAAATTGAACCGTATTAGTATTTCGAAAATGATCACGGTCAGTTGTGTAAATGAAAATTATTTTCATTTTTACTTTTTAAATGAAATAATTAGAATTGTTAAAAACAAATTACCTTTTAATGTAAGTAGGATTTTTGAATTTCTGTCAATTTGAAAAAATTATGATATTAATATATATAAAAATGAATATAAATATGCATTACCAATTAACTGTTATTTGATGTGTGAGTCATGCTTTTGAACATATTAAAAAAATCGTAACCTCATGCTTCCAATCACAACACAATTTATGTTTTCAAGATATTATTCTAAATAAATTATTTACCTTCAGCAGTAGATACCATTTACCTTGCGAAAGGTGTAGAAGATTTTTGAGATGGGTGGATTATTTACATTGACACCAGAATAGAAAAAATCAAATTAAACAACTTGGCCTATTCTGATAGAATTTTTTGTAGCCGAACAATCACACAATTTTACTCCATTTTAAGTTATTTCGAAACATCTTAGAAATGGTTGACTTAAGCAATTTTTTCCCTGTAAATTTTTAAACTGATACAAGTTTTCATACAATTACAACAATATATTCATGCCATACAACAATATATTAATACAATTTTTAATGTTACAACTCAAAAAAATGTAACGCAAACAGTAAGAGTAATAAATATTTTAAACGTGCTACTTGAAAATTGACATTTTTTCTCAACTTCATAAAATAAATACATTAACTCCTTCTTCTCAGTTAATAACAAATATTAATTTTTAAAATTTCACTCGATGTTTTCTTCTCAGAAAATTTTTCAACTTCTGCCCTATCTTCTTTTTTCCTACGACACTCTTTTTTCCCTCTCGCTCCTAATTCTCTTCAAAATTCTTGCTTGACAATCGTAGTTATAAACGGCTGGATCAAACTAATAATAGGCCATGTTCACTATCGTACAACTACAACATATATTACGATTCACAACACTTTGTATTCTGAAGTTTTGTCCACAAAAAAGGGATATATGTATGTAGATATGAATGAATAAATATTTGAAAATACTTCAATAAGCAAATACCAAATATTTCTCGATAAGTGAATTAAACTAATTATATAATAATATATCCTCGTAATAAATTATAATTACTTCTATAATTATTGCAAGAATACTATTATATACCATTTTAATTTTCATTAAACTGACAAAATATCCAAACTTATTCGAATTATATTAACAAATAATGGCCTTAAAAACGCAAATGGTAGAAATATAACATTATTTAAATATTTCAAGGAGATTTATACAACTTGAAATTAATAACTTATTAAAGTGAACTTTACCATTAGATGTTTCACGAAGCCCAGGCGGGGAATTTAATCTGATGAAATCATTAAGTAAATAATTATGAAGAATGTAAAAGCCCGTAGAGGGATCATACATGGAAATGGATTTTCATACAATATTTTGGCAACGGTATTTATGCAGAATGCTTGCGATGAAATAAAAATTTTTGTAATATACATTATGAAATACCAGAGCAAAATATTGACATGGGCAGTTTTTATGTAGGCAGACAGAAATGACTCAATTAAATTGTGGGAGTTGTTTCATCACATACTCTTTTTCGGACATTAATGCAATAATATCCTTAAACAAAGATAATATTGGAGAACACAAGTTAACTGCCATTTGCCTAAGCAATTGGTAAGGTAAAAGTTAAGAAAACAGTCTATTATGCTGAATTTAAAATGTGACTTTCAGAAGTAAAGACAAAGTTATGAATCCTGGTATCTGTTGTCATGGATATTAAAGCAGTAGCCCTGAAACTAGTTTCTATAAATCCATTTAAATTTTTTCAAAGCTAGTGTCCTTCAATGAACTACGGTGCAGACTTTAAAACACTTTATACATAGGAACTTTCAACCTATTCGAAGTGTTTATCTCCGAAGAGGGAATACAGAAAAATAATTAATCTTTATTGAGCATGACGTTGAAAACAATCGAATACAATTAAATGGCAAGAAAAAACCCTTTGCTGTTGAAATATACAATACTTAATACAAGTTATTTGGTTTCACAATGTTTCTTTGCAACCATAGCTAAGATTTATTCTTCATCTCTGAAAATTCATTGTTTAAATTCATTCGAAGTTTGTAGTTATATTTAAATGATAATCTGCACATACTGTCACTAAAAATTCAAAGCGATTTATATCATTCCCCTTGCGAAATCGTTGATGCAAATATGAACAGGTAAGTATCGTTTAATCGCACTCTAAGAAACAGAATTTGAAGAGTGTGGCATTGAAATCAAGCAGATTAAAGAAGATGACGTATTATTGATTGCCAATACAACCAGTTCGAAAACCAGGAATCTTGAAAATGAAGTCATAGTTGGGAAAGATATCGATGCGCTAATGCTGATGGCAAAAGGGTAGTCCTTCAGCAACTTCAGTACCCAAGATATAATGCCTGTTGGCAAAATATTTAGATCCTGAAACTGTTCTGAAGAACTTGTTTTGCTGCCTTAAGAAAGGATTTAATGAAGCTTACTCTTGTCACAAATCTTGTTGTGAAGTAAGTGCTCCAGCACAAAAGTGCACTCAGTGCACAAAGTGCTCCAGCATGTGTTATCACTGCAGTAGCATGGAGTGTGATAATGCTTCACCTATTTCATCTACCGATGTGGTTAAAGTTATATGGATAAAATGATATGGATTTCTCATAAGAAGAGTTTTGGCATTTCATTCCTAGGACAGAGGAATGTGTTATTTGAAAAATATATAATAAACCCATCACTAAAATGTGACAGCAGACGTGACAACAGTTTTACTATGGGAAGTTATATTACATGCAATTAGTGTTTTGTAGTAATGAGAACAACCTGCTGCTCAAATCTAATAGCAGACGTCATAGTCTTTGGCCATCCATATCTTCGTCATCATATATAATGAGAACTCACGATATTAACGAATGTCTGGGCAACAATCACAGAATGAATATCAATTAATTAAAATACCATGAGTTGTTCCATCGTGATTGGTGATAGACCTCCAGGAAAGAAATGTCTACTCCAATGAGAAATGAGGGAAGCTGACAGAAAAATATTGACGGACTATTAATTGTTCAATCAATTGACTCCTATTGACGGATTGTCTTAAAAGGAGTTTTTTTGGTGAAAAAGAGAGAGAGGCAGTTCTGTGACGAGTTGACCAGAAGTTTTCTTTCTTTCTCTGAAGTTACTGAATAGACCGGAGTTTTTCGCTAGTTTTCAAAGTACGCCCCTTGTGGTTTCGTGAATCACGCCGTGTGATAGTTAATGTCTGCTGCAGATCTGGTAGCCATAGTTCTTGAATACAAAGAACATGGGCTATCAAAACGTCTCCGATTAACTTATTTATTTCTTTTCTTTAATTAAGTATTTCAAAACTGTGTAAATCTCTAGAATTTTCATGTAAATGTTAAATTTTTGCAATTTATGTTTTTAAAGGTTATTATTTGTTTCTGTACTTCGAAGATGTTTGGCCATTTTTGAAGCTAATTAAAAATAAGATGGGGCATACTAGCATTATTATTATATCAGAGATTATTATTTAATATTTTATTGTATTGTACCTAATAATAGTTCAATAATAATAACTTTATTAACATGCTGATGTTTTGTTTGCTGTCATCTAAATATTTATTTAGCATTTACATTCCATTTTTGCAACTTTGTAGGTAAAATATCAGAATGAAATGTATTAAGAAGCGTAATATATGTTGCAATTGTACCATAGTGAATTCGGCCTGCTATTGGAACTTGATCCAGTCGTCTACAATTGCGATCGTTAGACTATAATTGTGAGTGGGGGTTAAGTGCTAAAGCGGGAAGTGAATGTAATCGGATTCAGGAAACGGAATAGAACACTAAATGTTGGACAATCTTCTGAGAATAAATGTTCTAATAAATATTAATAATTGTCATTCACTCAAGAGAAGAGTTAATGTATTTCTTTACGAAATTGAGAGAAATATCAATTTTCTAGAAGCTCTAGCTCGTTTATTATTCGTAGTACGAAATTGGTATAATAGTATGCTGCTGAAAACTCTGCTTTGAAAGAAATTGCTTAAATACACTGTTTTTGAGGTATTTCAAAATATGCAAAAGGAATCAAATTTTGTGATTTTTTCGACCTCAAAAAATTATCTTGTAGTCGGTCATATTGGATAAATTAATTTTTTCATGTTGGAACCAATATAAATAAATCACATAAAAAAATCTTCTTCCCAAGTGTTTTGAAGGAAAGCTTTTTTTTTCAAGGGGGGAAGGGTTTTCTCAATCTTAAGACGATATAAATATAATTTCAGTGGGGATTTTTTTACGACGTGTGTTAAATAATTCATTGGTGAAAAATCTTATAAAATGAATATTTATACAATACTTGATGATACTTCCTTGATGTTTTTAATTTAAAATTAACAATGATATATTTACGGACCCTTTTTCATCGTACTTTTTAATTTATTTTCATAAATTGTATTATATATTGTCGTAAGTATATAATTTTTAATACTGTTATAAATTTATCTATTATATATTATAGATACACATGCATACAAATTAACAATTAATTTTAAATCGCATTAATTCTTGAATAAAATTCATTCTAACAATCTCTGATTATAGAAGAGTATTCTATTTATTTGCACAAAACTTTTTAGACTGTTTAAAAAATGTTTTTAGTTCAATTTTTGAAATACAAAAAATAACGAATTTAGTTCAACTCTAAAAGGAAATATTAACTGAAATATGCGATGTTTATGCAAACTCAAATTTCCCTTGAACTGTTTTAACAATCAGATTTATTTTTATTACATTAAAGGCAAACATGCTCTTTATTGCTTAGATTAATCTACATTTCAATATGTTTTAAACATTAGGGAATATATGTTCTCAATAAATTATTATCTCTAAATTTTTAATTAAATATATGGGAAATAGATTCTAATGCAGTGAATTAAATGACATTATTATTCATAATGTTCATAAAATATAACATTTTGTTTTGCTATAATCATTAAAAAAATAAACAATAATAAATTCTAATGTAATTGTAGTTATTTTCTTAATTAGAAATTAAAAGTTTTAAGTATTACATTTATTATAATTTATATATTCCTATATTTTATATAGATATTTTTAATGGGAAGAATTAATACATTTTACATGTCATTAGCCAATATGCTTAAGATTTATTTTTTAAAGCAACTTGTAAAGAATATAACATAAATAAACAACATATTTTATATTGTTTTTGAGTTGAATTTAAATTTGTTCACATAGTAATAATTCAAATAGAATATTTTATCAGTCATGAATTATAAAATTTGCTTAAGTAATGAAAACTGTAACCTAATATTTAAAATCAGCGAGGTGAAGAAATATCAAATATCTTTTGATTTGGAAATAAAACAAACATCTAGAATGTTAAACTAATTTTCTTTCAAGTATTTCAATTTCATGCAGAAGAAATCCAGTACCGTTAATCTTGTTTTTTAGCTTTTTCCAAGATATAGTGTCGCAGCTTTACTATTTTCATCTAAATGGCATATAAATCTAGTTTTTCAGTAACATAAATATTGTCTTTCAGTAGCTCCATTCTAATAAATTCTTTAAGCCAGTCAAAGTTGCCTTGTTGCGTTAAAGGAAAGAAAAATAAACTGGGACTTTTTTCCTCTTAAATATTTCAAAATAAATCTGTAATGCTTATCGAAGACATTTGAATCAAAATTGTTATTCTACTTGTTATTTACAATGTTTTGAACGAAAAACACTTTGTAGTAAATAACACCTTTGTGTGAAAATCCGAAATTTTGTTTTATAATCTCTTATTCGAAAATAAATATGGTATTGTCTACTGAAATTTTCTAAAACTATATGTTTAATGAAATATGTATGGTAACAGTTAAATGTGGAGCCTGATGGCCAACTGACTAGTGCTCTGGCCTTCGGTGCTACAGGTTTTAGATTCGAGATCCGGAGGGCCATGAATGTTTGTAGTGATTTGGAATCCACTATAAATAGTAGGTCCCAGTATAATATGACTGTTGGGTGAAAAGCTGGTCACAGTAAAAAGAAAACAATACCTATCTCGAAATCTGCCAGAAGACAGCTAGCCCTGGACAGCCATGGGGCTGTTGCGCTGAAGAAGATCAATTAAAGGTTATCATTTAATTAATTTTAAAGCATAATTTGCAGATATTTTATATGGAAATAAGTTAATCATTACAATTATTTTTCAAGTTAACTAAACATTAATTTTACTATTTTTTCAAGTTAACTAAACATTTATTTAAATTATTATTACTACTTTTTCTAATAGTATATAAAAATACATATTGATATTTACCCCAAATTGATGAAACTTCTTTAATAGTAATTACAAAAATGCCTTTCATTACGATATGGGAATGAGCAAAATACTAAGATGAGCCAAATTTTTATGATTATCTTAACAAATAAACATATTGTTAAACAGCAGCAAAATCATATTTTTAAAAATGCAATAAAGTATAAAAATCATTCATATTTTAATGGAATTAAAAATAATAATATCGAATTATTAGTATCAACAGAATAGACCGGAATACTCTAATTCAAAATTTTATTAAATACAAATTAAGCACTTCTGAAAATAATGCAAATTTAATTTTTTGGTGCGACATAAATTCCCTCTTAATAATATTCATTTGTAAAGACCACATGCCACATATATCTCTACAATTTGATCACGGTCCGCACACATGCACACACACAGGTTTTTATGCAATAAAGCCACTTGTGCTATTCTTGATTTCTTGACCTACAATTAATTAATTAGTTTTCATTAATCCCTACTAACGTTTAATATTTATATTTTCTCGTAACACTCTTCTCACCTTTCTGTATTACAATGGTTCTCAAACTTTATGCATATATTTGCAAACTTTTGAAGGTGCATTTAAAATCCTACAAATAACTATCCACACCCTACATACAAATTTCTGAGGTCTATGTTATAATAGCTATGCCATATATTACAGAAAAAATAATGCAATGAAAAATAAAGTAAAACGCATCTTATGTTTATTTATTCTTGTGTGTATGAGAATCATGAGGCTGAAATGTAAAGGCATTTTTTTTCATTAGGCATATATTTGTAAGGCAAACTCACGTTTCTTTTTCAATACGTTGAAGATTTATTCTCTTTTTACAGTTCATTGTGGTGAGATTAGAAAATCCTAATTCACATAATAAATGTGATGTTTCAAATTATAGTAAAATGTTCAAAGTGTTTTTAGATATTGGCACTCATTCTTTTACAGGAATGCAAAAGGATTCGAGAGACAATTCCTTTATGCTTAATCATCAGTTCACGATCAGTGGATACTAGTATAACTATAAGTTATTCTTCTGCAGTTAATGAGCTACTTGATGGCCAATTGGCTAGCGCTCTGGCCTTTGGTGCTTCAGGTTCGAATCCGGGCTGTGTCGAATTCTGGATGTTTGTTAGTGGTTCGAAATCCATGTTAAACTGAAAGTCCCGGTCTAATTAGCCCTAAAGATTACAAAAATGATCAAAGAGCGACAAACCAAATCTTCAGTTAATAATAGATGATCAACTCCACTGAGATTTATTTACAGATGGCAGAGTCTCAAAGACTGCAATGGAATTTTTTTAACATTGAAAATTCACTCTGACACAAACGCTTCGTGGAGACAACCATGGATATTACCGATAGTTTCTCAGAAAGATTATTTTAAGAATTATTGTTGTTTTGCACTTTTCATGCGGTTTTTATTTTTTATTCAATTTTTTTTTTTTTTTTTATAAAATAAAGAAATCAGAAAGGTTAGTTTCTTATAATTAAAGCTGTTTTTGAACAGGAAAGAAAAAGGGTAACTATATTTTTGTATCCGGACACATATTTCTTTGTACTACCACAGACAGAATCGCTATAATAAATAGCTGCCTTAACATTTTTGTTTATGAACTCTATCCATTTCTTTCTTTCCGACGCCCTGCAATTTACTTATGAAAACAAATTTAATTATTTTCTTTCAGTTTTATTAGTTGTAACAGATAACTTTCACACTTTTGTGAAGCATTGTGTTGTACTTTGTGCAACCAGAACTCCCAGAATAGAAATCCTACCTTTTAAATTGAACTGCAATTAAAAACCAAGTAAAAAAAATCATGAATTACTATTAACTCATTACATTTTCAGAAATTTGCTGGATTTCTAACACATATGCCCCCTGTATATATATATATATATATATATATATATATATATATATATATATATATTATCCAAGATGATTTATCATAAAAAAAAACGAAACTTTAATTTTAAAATTAAAACCCTTTTTTTCCTAAATTTAAATTTCTATTGAAAAGCTATATACACTGAAGTGACAAAAGTCATGGGATACCTCTTAATATCGTGTCGGCCCTCCTTTCGCCCGGCGAAGTGCAGCAACTCGACGTGGCATGGACTCAACAAGTCGTTGGAAGTCTTCTGCAGGAATATTGAGCCATGCTGTCTCGATAGACGTCCATAATTGTGAAAGCGTTGATGGTGCAGGATTTTGGGCACGAACAGACCTCTCGATGATGTCCCATAAATGCTCGATGCGATTCATGTCGGGCGATCTAGGTGGCTAGATCATTCGATGGAATTGCCCAGAATGTTCTTCACACCAATCGCGAACAGCTGTGGCCCGGTGACAGGGCGCATTGTCATCCATAAAAATCCCATCGTTGTTTGGGTACATGAAGTCCATTAATGGCTGCAAGTGATCTCCAAGTAGCTGAACATAAGCATTTCCAGTCAATGTTCGGTCCAGTCGCACCAGAGGACCAAGTCCATGCCATGAAAAAACAGCCCACACCATTACGGAGCCACCACCAGCTTGAACAGTGCCTTGCTGACAGTTTGGGTCCATGGCTTCGTGGGGTCTGCGCCACACTCGAACCCTACCATCAGCTCTTACCAACTGAAATCGTGACTCATCGGACCAGGCCACGGTTTTCCATTCATCTAGGGACCAACCGATATGCTCACGTGCCCACGAGAGTCGCTGCAAGCGATGTCGTTCTGTCAGTAAAGGCACTCGAGTCGGTCTTCTGCTGGAATAGCCCAAGAAAGCCAAATTTTTCCGCACAGTTCTAACAGACAAGTCCCTTTTATGTCCCACATTGATTTCTGCGGTTATTTGACGCAGTGTTGCTTGTCTGTTAGAATTTACGACTCTTTGCAGACGTCGCCGGTGTCGGTCGTTAAGTGCAGGCGGTCGACCACTGCGCTGTCCATGGTGGGATGTTATGCCTGAAATTTCATACTCTCGGCACATTGTGCCGAGAGTATGAAATTGTGACACAGTGGATCTGGGAATGTTGAATTCCCTAACGATTTCCGAAATGGCATGCGTCTAGCTCCAACTAACATTCAGCGTTCAAAGTCTGTTAATTCCCGTCGTGCGGTCATCATCACGTCAAAACCTCTTCACATGAATAACTTGAACAGAAATGAAAGCACTGCGCATTTATACCTGTTCTACACGATGCTACTGCCATCTGAAAATTTGCATATTGCTATCCCATGACTTTTGTCACTTCAGTGTAACTGACTACATATAAAAAACGAAAGCACGATACTGCCAGCAGTAGGACTATAAAAAATATTTTTCTAAGGTTCTATTTTTTGATTAAAATTCAGTGGCAAAAAATAAAATATAATCTCTCATACCTCATTGAAAAAAATAATTTCTTTTTATTTTCCATCCAGTAGTTGCGGCTTTACACTATACAAATAAATTGCTTGAACGACTTATAAGATTTGAAAAACGCCTTGAAGTTTCTATGAGGAATAAATTCGAAGCAAACATAGAGATTATAGAAAGAACAATGCAATATCTTTCTGTTTACACTACTATATCTAGCACATAATTTTTTAGATAATCGCCTACCCTGAATACTTTAAATTTTTCTTCAATAAAACTTTCTTTGCAATTGTTGAGATGTGAAGCATCGCCTTGCGGGCATTCTTACTCTTAAGCTTCAGCATTGAGTAAACAAAGGTAAAGCCAAGCACATTTTAAATTTCATCTTTATGTGCGAACATAGGATTTAAAGTAGGAAAATAACGAATATCAAATAAAAAATATTTGCTTTGCGAGGAGAAAAATCTGAATTTATACGGAAAAGGATCTTATTGGAAGGCATTCACATCAGAAGAAATTTTAATAAGTGCCTAAAGAACATGAGGAAGGTTTTTCTTTTCCTACTGAGGTAGATGAAATAGTTTTTTATGGAAATCAGTTTTCTGTTTTGTAATCAAGAATACAATTATCTTTTAACAAGTTACCAAAACAGAATGATAGTATTTTGAAAATATTGATCGTGGAGTGTTTATAACTGCTCTTGAAAATTCTATCTATTTTAATAATACTATGTGTATGTTTATAATTGAAAGGAATGTTTTATTTGAAGAAGATAAAGTAGAAAATGTAATTGAAAGCATCGAGTGTTCTACAAAATATAATATTTTTGCGAATTCTACATTTAATTAAAAGAGAATTTTCCTTTTGATATAAAAACTCACTGAATATTTTTAGGTTTTTATTACAGATGTTATTTGTAAGAAAAATATTAATGAAAAATTTTTTTTCTAAGCAAATTATTTTTTTTTGTTTAGTTTCAATAGCTATATGTTGTTTTGACTCTCTGAAGCAAATTAAAATATTTTGTAATTAAAATTATTTCATAAAAGTATTTATTTATTATAAGGATGTCACTCGATAAAACCAAATTTTCAATGCATATTTATCAGAATTTATCTTTATTGATGAGAGAAAAGAAACTTGATAATACCCAGCAACCTCATCTATAATAACTTTTTACTAATAAATTGATACAAATTACTTAAATTTATAAAATAAAAGGTAATTTAAGATTTTTTAAAATGTGCCTTTTAATTCAATAAAAAAAATTTTTTATACGTGGTAATTTTTATTTTATAATCAACACATAAACGATTGACAACATGCCTCAATTTGTATGATGAAAATCTCCAGATTTTATTATTATTTGGACCAGTGGTTCTCAAACTTTCTGCAACTTTCATAAAGTATTTAATATACTACAAATAATTGCAGGCTCAATATAACACATTTTTGAGAAATGTATTATAATTATCAAATTAAATGTTATAGGAAAAGTAATGTGATAAAAATAAGATGAAACACAACTTAAGTTTATTTATTCTTCCGTTGATGAGAAATATCAGCTTTAAATGTCCTAGCGATTTCATATTACACATATATTTGAAAGACAAATTGCCATTTTCTCGTTCATATATTGAAGACTTCCTCTCTTTTACACTTAATGGCGGGGATACTAGAAAATCCCAATTCACATAAATATGACTTTGAAAATTGTTGTAAAATTTTCAAAGCTTTTTGAGATATTGTCAGGCGTTCTTCTTTAAAAGAATATTTCAAGAGATAATTCCTTATGTTAAATTCACAATCCACGCTCAATGGACATAACTACTAGTTCTTCTTCGTCAGTTAACAGAGAGTTTTTGCATACCGTACTTTAAAAATACGGTATGCAAAAACTCTCTAATATCAAATGATCAACTCCATGACTTATAGGTCGGTGGAGTTTCATAAGATGCAATTCAAATTCTTTGATCATTGAAAATTACATAGACGCTACACTTGTAGTAGCCAACTATAGAAGTGACCGCTCTTAGTTTTGCGAAACTATCTTTTGGTGCATTATCGCTCTTTGGTATTTTTTACGTGAATAAAAAAAAAAACGATGTCATAATGTTTAGTTGTTTATGATGAAAGCTGTCTTTGAATAAGAAAACTGACAAGTATTACAGTAATAATATTTATAACTACATTTATTTTAAACTAGTGAGTATATGTGGACACATATTTATTTGGGATAACGCATGTCACACCTGGAAATCTTCTAAAACATACCCTTTGAGAACCACTGATTTAGGTATTTCAAACAAAACTTACTTTTATTTATTTAAGTACATTTAATCCAATCTCATACATACAATTTATTTCTTTTGTTCCATATTTTAAAAGGATCCTTTTTCATTTAAGAAGGAAAATTTAATCCAGAATTTAGCTAATAAGTATTTGATATGATTTGGGGTGAGTTTAATAATGTATCTCTTCCTCATATTAAAGTATTTTTAAGTTCAAGTATATAGTTCTAAATTGATTGCTTTAAAATTGAAATTAGCTTTGCGTAAATTATTAAAATATTTATTAAAGACATAATTTTCTGGATAAGTTTAACGTATATTAATGGATAAAGAAATGAGTATTTAAAATTTTTATACTTCTACAACTGGTCTAAAAATATATACTCCATTATAGAAGACCAATTTCAAAATTTATTTATTTCATTATTTACTTGCTTGCTTTATTATTTTGTTTATCAATCATATTTATTATTCTCGTATATATTATCCTACAAATTAGAAATTTTCAAATATATTTAATTATCAACATAAGCAAAATAAAGTTTACAATTATTCTCAGTAATTTCTAATTTATACGAATTGCATTAAAAGAAATTTTATTTTATTTAACGTATCGATATTAAATTATTTCTTCATTATGTAAATAAACAAGGCATATCAATATTAATTTCAACTCATGTTTTCAAGAGTGACGACTGCATTTTATTACTTTTGTTATTTTAGGGAATATTCTTCAAAAGCAATTCTAAGTAATAAGGAGAACGAAATGATAACCATTTATTTTGAACAGTTCTAAACAGAACTTTTCAATTACTTTCATTAAAATTCGGCAATATTCAACTATATTATGAACAAGTCGTAGTTATTTTCTGTATTTCCTGGCATTGGTTTAAGTGATGTTGTTATGTGACTCTTCTCAGTAAATATTTAAACTGTTTCTCTGACGCAGTTAATTAATGAACAGATGTGATTCAGTTCGTATATCTCGTAAATTATACAACCCGAGTTCTTGAAACATCTCGCGTGTTTAGATGTTTCGATTGGGTAGAGACTGAATGGACGCTAGTTCACAGGGAGAAAACATACGAGCATCATACCAGCCAGAGACACATTCAAGAGCTTTGAATAATATATCCTCAGCACAATAGGTTGAAGGCTTTTAATTTGCATTAAAGCTCAGAGAACTTAGTGGAAATTGCCTTAAATGGTCACAAATGAAGTTAATAGTACTTTAACTCGGTTTGTAGTTAAATCTGTCTTTTACTAAAAGCATCATTATGCACAGGTATGTTCGAAATTAACTAAAATGTTTTAGTAAAAATCAATTCATTGGTTAAATATAAAAACAAATTTGTTACTTACTCAAGATAATAAAAACAGTTTTTAATTCAATGTAGAATAATTCATATATATATATATATATAAACCAGATTTCACCATTTTGCATCCATACTCCCAGGCGTAGTATTTGATAATTTCCTTCTAACCCTCTTCGTCTAGCCTGATAGAGACTATTCTGACAAACAGTTTTATACTGGGCTTGACATGGGAAAAATTATAACTTCCATTATGTAGTCATCGAGCCAAACTGCATCAGTCTTGCAATCTTAAGTGCCAACTTGTTCCAGCTGAACTTAAAATTTTAATTTTATCTTTTTATTTGTAAAGAATTTTCTACATAATAATATCATTAATAAGGACATAGTTTTGTTTTAACATGTTTCATTTTCGAGTAAATTTATGCTTGTAAATAAAATATAATAAAAATGATTTAGCTGTATAACAAATGTGTTGCAATGCTTTTGAAAAATAAATCTATAGAGATTGAATATCGCTAGAAAAAGGAAAGCAATTCACCTTTAAGCAAAATTTTTAATGGAATTGAATGGGGTAAATATTAAAATTTTTGCGACCTCGTATCTCCAATTATCTTTCCCAGAAAAACGAAAATGTTTAACATCTCATTTTTTTAAAACCTTTTTATTTACATGTAATAAACATGAAGAACTTAGATGATTGAAAATTGTTAATAATTTTACACGGATTTATCACAAATTTTATGGCATGCTTTGTGAATCCTCTCTTTCAACTTACTTTTTTAAGAGAAACAAGAACAAAAAGCTTTTTCAGATTTGAATAGTATAAATGATATATATATATATATATATATATATATATATATAATGCTCCAGGAACTAATATATAAAAAAGGATAAAGATATAGTTATAGCTTTATTTTTACAATAATTAATATAATAGCATGTATTTTATATTTGTCAATCATTTTTTTTTAAACTATATTATCTTAAAGCATCTTAAAAGCATATTTAAAAAATATTCTTAAATTAATTTTTAATATTCTTTTTTGATACTGTCATTAATAAATAATTTTTTAAATCTTTATTTTTATTGTATGTATTTTAATCAAAAGATTAATATATATTTTGCTTTGAGATGTTTGTAAGAACAGAAAGAAACTGTTACATGACTAAGACATGAAATAATTTATTAACATACAATTCACAATGAAGAAATTTGAGTAGATTACAAAATTAAATAAGCTATATAAGTTATTTACGATCATCTATTACTAAATAAACACAGCTAATAATTTCCTTTTATTTTAAGAGTTGTTTCCATCAGGAAACAATTTCAATAGTCATTTGTAAATCAAATGTATATTTTTTGTGTTTCACGGAGTTATTGTCTTACGAGATAAAGGATATACCTATGCAAAATGCATTTACGCAAATCTTCGTATGCCAACTACCTCAATCAATATCCAGGCTCCATGTATGGACAATATCCAGGTATAATCAAAAAATAATAATAATAATATAAATAATATAATCAAAAAAGGTATATCCAGTAGAATTAATATCCAGGCTCCAACCACTACACTGCTTAACATCTCTAACGAAGCAGTTAAATTTCAACAGGATATCTGATATACGTCTTAGTAAATAGTCATCAAGATACTGGATCGCACTTCTGAATAAAGCATTTTGCAATGTTAAAGATAAATAGGAATAATTATATTCCATAATCGTTTGATCTAAAACGTAATATTACGACAGGAAAAGTAGTACAAGTAATATAATATAATATATAGTTACTAATTTGTTAACAGTTACAAGTAATATAATATTATAGCAGAAAAAATAAGAATTCCACAAATTATGAACTTAATAGAACTAAACTATTTAATCTTATATTCGATCTACATCAAATATCAAAACAGTTTTTTCAATTAGACAAATGAATTTATTATATATAAATATATATGAATATAATCTTTTTTATTTCGGATTTTTCATTTATATTTATTGAAATTAAAATTTTCCTATAAATAAATTGTTTGATCTTTCATTTCTATCAATACAAAACTACATTTGATGATTTAATTTATATTTAAAATTTATTTAAAAATTATTTAAATTTTTTTCTAAATTGTGTTAGGTATAATTTTTTGAATTATCGAAATATAATGTTTATTGTGATGTTAGAATTTTGATTCAGTTAATATTTTACTTAAAATGAATATTGTCGAATAAATAACATGTAAGGATATTTGATGTTTTAATTTTAAGCAATGCGACAAAAAATTCAGCTATTCGAATATGTATGTGATAAATAACGTAATAATGTTGTCTACAGATACGGAATAGGTGTTAGAGCTGGATATTTACCTGGATAGCATCACAATGTCTTTAAAACAATTCTATATCAATTCTGGTGATGGTAGGAACAATTAGGCTGCTTACTAAACTGTTGAAGGGCATTGATGCTCAATATCACCGATGTAACAAACGGGGCCACCATTACGGTGTTTGAATAGATCTAATTACATGCCACTCTAATAATTTACGTAATTATCACAAATAGTGAAATACAATACTAATGTGATAAATATTGCTGCTTATCTCTATTATGGGTTATGCGAGAGATAAATCGGTTGTAGCTAGTCTCTGAATAATAAATATCTCTGATATGAACAATATAGAACGAAGATGAAGCTTACATTCAATAATCGAAAAAATTACTAATTATTTTGAACATTATTAGATTATTAATGTTTAATATAAGTATAGAATGAAATCTAGAATTCTGTTTAAAATTAAATAAATAATGAAAAATATGTAATTAATAATAATAATATTAATTAAAAATAAGTATTTGTATCTCAAAAGAAAAAGTTATAATATCAAATACAATTATAATTAATATAATAAAATTAATTAAAATATTAAAAAAATCATTAATTTCAAAAACTTTTTTACCTTTATAATAATATTTTGGTGCATTAATTTATTTATTTATTAGTTTCCAAAAAAATAAAGGCTTGTTTTAATAATATATAAATAATAATTTTTTATTAAGAAATGTGCAATTATTAGTTCAGTGTAATCTAAATTAGAATTATAAGCAAAATAATAAATAAAAATAAAATAAGAATTGTAAATGAAACGAAGTAATTTCAGACTGTTTTTTAAAGAATTATAAACATTAAGTCATATATTAAGATATTTTAGGTTTCTTAAGGTTCTCTTTGCTTTTAAATCCAAAAGTGAAATATTTATAAAGTTACAGTATACCACTGATGATATAGTTATACGTATGTTAAATGTTCATGGAAAACGTTACAAGGGATCATAGTGACTTTTTTTAAAGAATAGACTGCTGTTTATCACTGGTTGAATGATCGAGTGACGTTTTCTGACATTACGCTAAGAAATCGAAATTGCAATGTATTTTTCATAGATTTTATTATTTTTTATTGAATGACTGATCTCAAAAGAAACCAGAAATCTGAAATCGCAATGTATAAATTAGTGCCATCAACAACTTCAAACGTCTTCTTCGGACGAATTTCTTTGACAAAAACAGGTGCAAACATACGATTGGCAACTTCAAGTTCCTGGCAACATGCCTTTTCTATTGATGGTAGAGATTTTATCCTAGATGTCAATATTTGCTTTGAGCCGAAGGACTTTTCCTCTAAGGGATGAAAGCGTTGTATCCACTACTCTATGTGCTTCTTTATATCTATTTTGATTTGCAAGAAAAAAAAAAAAAAAAACGAGGAAACTTTACAAGAAGAGTTTCGAAACGTACATTATATACCAAGCGTAAAAATATTTTTGTAAATATTTGGCTTCGATTTTTCTTCTAAGATGCAGCTTAACGATTATTATTTTGATGTTTATCAGATACACGATAACTTAATTTATTTTTATTATAAATACATACGAAGCATTAGAAAATGTTTTGGTTTACATAATTTACTGCGCAGAAAAAAAGGAAGAAAAAATTAGTAAGTATGGAAGGAAAAAAAAATTTCTACTTACAATCAATTATTAACAAAAGAAACACGTTTAAAAGTATTAAATATTGTATAAACTGATTTAATAAATAATTAATAATCATGTAATAATATAATATATATTCCATTGTAATATATATAATGATATAATATATTAATTAATAATTATATTAAATAATTTACTGTATAAAATACAACCAAATATACCTTAGTATCATTATTATTATTATAACTATTACTAATTAGTAATAAGCAACTACGTTAACTAATACTTCATAATTTTTTTAAGTATCCATAATATAGAACTCTGTAGCACATATTATGACATCATATGTTTCATGTCACAAATGTCGTTCACTTTAAGTACCTTTAAGTTCATCAATATCTTTATGTTGCCAGAGTGACCCAAAAGATTTTTAAAAAAAATCCAATTTATACGTATGCATATATATTAATTCCTCGAATCTTTCCCATATCTTTCTTTTTTAGGATTCTGTATAACAGAACTCTTCTATTTCACAAATGTTTTCTCCCTGTTATTGACTAAATTTTGGACACGTTTGAATTTAGGCTTAGTCTTCTAGCGATCAGAAATAATGTAATGCAACCATGCTTCTACCTACGCAACCATGTTTCCTTCCACGCACTGCCAAGAATGCTCCCTGTGCCGTTCAAGAGAAACGGTCGGTAGGCCTCTAGACTCTCACCCAAGAGGAAGTATAGCACAATCTCTGCTACCGATAAGAGACGTTTAGTTACAGTCTCTCATCCCGAGAGGAAATATGTGTAACACAGCCTATCTGCAATCCAAGTTGCTTGCGGACTTTCACCTGGACTGGCAGTATATTAACCTCTTCCCGAGCGTACCTGAGTATCGGGTTTTCGGCTTATAAGTGGAATCCTTCCACAAATCTATAATTATATGTCTGTAAATGTGTTAAATATTGTATGTGGGGTATCTGTGTATGTTTAAATATATCTGTATGTTTTCCAACCTGTGCCTCAAATATTTCAACCCAACCACACCCAATTATGATCCAGTTTCCCAACTTGCACACTACAATAATGTTAATACTTTGAATTTACGCTTTAACATTAAATCTGAACGTATTTTTGATTTCTTTAAATAAAGAAATTTGATTCTTTATTTAAATTTTTATCATTCTTGCCTGTATGTTTGCATAAATATATAAACACATAAAGAGAGAATAAATGTATTTTTAGAATTTATTTACGGCTTTGAATTACGTGTTTAGAAACAAATTGTTCATAGATTTGTATAGTTTAGATGTATTTGTTAAATTCATATGGAAAACAAATTATTTTCTTAAGTAGGCTCGATTTATCGATTTTTACTTATAGAAAAAAAGAAAATGCTTTTCTGCAATTATAGTCACAAAAACGTTTTTCTTTATTTATATCAAATATGTTATGAAGCAACATAATGGCTCCTTTTTTTTCTGCAATAGAAAAAATATTCATAAAAACACCTGAAATGTCATTTTTTTTTTCCCTTGGATCAATGAGTGAAAAGTGGGTTTTTTTTCTGGAACATTTGTGAACACAAGAAGAAAAAAATTTTCTCTCGCAAAATATACTTCAATAAAAGTTGAAATATCGAAAAACGAGGTTTCTAAAATTTCATTCCTGAACGTTGCAGTTGTCACCCATTTGTTTATTGCTCGAAAGTATTTCGTTTCATACGTTGGATAAATTTATTTTCTTATTTCATAATGTAAATAATTTAAAGAAAAGTAAATAGAAAATGCTTGAAACGATGGAAAAATGTTGTTTTATAAGAAGAAAAATTCCGATAAAAGCTCTTTTTTTTTTTATTAAATGTTAATTCTGAATTGTTTATACTTGAAGTGAATTTTAAAGATTTTAAGAATGTATACTGTTGTAGATAGTGATATTCAAATAGGTTTCAGAAATAATCATTTTATGGAATTTATTAAAAGATATTTTTTCACTTAAAATAAACTTATTTCAGTTTTGAATTAATCATATAGCATAATTGAATTTCCGAATAAACATCTTTTCTATATGATAAAAACTAATTTAAATATTACGATTAAATATATTTGATTAGGAATAAGTTTCGGTTTAATATTTCTTCCATAACATTTCTAGAAAGAAATACATAATATACATTATACTTTACATTCTACATTTAAGTAAGGCTTTACATAAATAAGACTTTACATAAGTAAAACTTTATTAATAAGGCCTTATATAAGTAAGACACAGGTAAGTCTTTACATTCTAATAAGAATTTGCATAAGAATTTATATATTAATATGGTTTTAGATAAGTAAGACTTTACATATTAATAAGACTTTACATATTAAGACTTTCCATAAGTAAGAATTTATATAATATACAAAATCAAGTATTTACAATGCATATGCTGCAATGTAAAATGATGATAAATTATATATATTTCGTAAAAGCTGCCGTAAGTGAAATAAATTTCAACAGCATGAAAAGCTATAAAGTATAAAACACAAATTTTAAAACTTTTTATAATAGGATCTGAAGCAAATGCTGAAATTAGTTTGCAAATATTTTATAAGTATAAAAGTATGAAGTATTTTAATTAAGTGTAAACAGACTCATTAATAACTTATTATTATTTTTAAACAATTTAAAAACTATCCTCCTTATTAAATTTAAGGAGTATTTCCAAAAATTTATAGCATTATAATAATAGTGTGTAGCACTTTAATCCGTTTTGAAATATTAAGCATTTCTTTTAATTGCAATTAAGTTATTTTAATAATAGTTATCCAGAATGTTATGAGAATGCAACATTTAAAAAAAAAAAAATTCATGCGAAAATTAATAATGTTTTAAGAGTCAATTCATTAAAATATGACGCATTAAAAATTTCAGTCTTAAAAAAAGTTCTTCCTTTTTTATTTTAACCATTTAGAATTTTTTGTGCTATTCTAAGAGTTTAGCGTTATTTTCTTCCGAAACACTTTTTTGAAACCTATTAATTTAGTAACAAAAAGTTAAAAAAGGTATTCCTTAATTTTAACACGTGTTGGTTTCTCTTAATTGAGATTAATCCTTCTTCTCAATTAATATTCATAGGAAAAAGCTCTTTACTCGTGAACGTAATTATGTGTGGAATTAAAGAATTTATTAAAGTGTACTTTAGCACTCTGTACTTTAGAATGCTCTCTGGAAATATAAATAACCCAAAATAAATGAGAATAAAGAGCAGAACACTTTTATGGCTCCTTTATCGATAAAATATGAAATGAAATACATTTTATAAATTTATTATGTTTATTAGAAATATAAACTACGGGTAAATATTATTTTTAAAATTTTCTAATTTCATGGGCCAGCAAAACACATAAGATAATAAATATTTATTGTTATAATAATTACGTACCGTATTTAATATGTTCTCAATCTAAAACATCATACATATTATTATTGCTACAACATATTTTTATTGCAATTTCTAATTATACAAGAGTATTAAAATTTCTGTTATGACTGCAATGGTTAAACCACTTAAAGATACAGATCAGCAGTTCTCAAAATGTGCACCCTGGGTATACCAGAGAAATTTATGTCCATATATAAAAATAACTATAATTACTCTTTTATTTCTCGATTTTTTCCTTTAAGGCTACTTTTATTAAAAATAATAATCTATCTGGTTGCTTTTTTTCTTTCATCACATAAAAAGTCAAGCAGAAATGATGTTCAAATTACTAGCAGCGATAACTTCCATTGTTTCCATTTAGTAGCAATGGGATCTATGTGATTTTCAAGGTAAAAAAAATTTAGTTGCAACCTCTCAGACTCCGCCGTCTCTAAGTATTAGTCTGTAGAATTGATCATCTGAATATAAAACTTGAAGCGTTAGTAGCGAATTCTTATTTTTCTGAAATTTTTATATAATACGCCTACAATTATCAATGGCTTTTTAAATGTGCCCCTACTTTAAAATTTTTGATAACCACTGGTATAGATGCTAAATATGCCATATTGTGAACTAAATATTTTAGACACATAATTAAAATTTTGTTAATTTTAAGTTGAATTTATTCAATCAAGTACGGTGTTCAGAAAATATTTTTTCGTGTTTAAAGAAATTGATCTTTAATAATAAAATTAATATTTTCAAAAAACAAAATTTAATTAAATATTTTCTTTTGCTGCAACAAAGAAATAAAAATAAAAAAATAATCTTTAGTTTTACAATTAAAGAAGAAATGCCAATTTTTCAATTTTTGAATAAATAAATAAATTTTTTATCCGAGAAAGTTATTTATTAAATTTTGCAACAAAACCTCCACACAATACGTGCAAACACATGAAAAACTTATGAAAGCTGAAAGTGAAAATATTTAATTTAATGAATAATAAACAGGAAAGAATTTAATGAAAAAGAAAATTTGTATGGAATTAATACCTTTTATAATAAAATTATATAACAAACAAAAAAACTCTTTATCTTTGTTATAGGAAAAATAATATACGATAAATTTACGAGCATTTAATTGTGGCTTATAACAGTAAGGCGTCAGTTTTTCAAGTTAAGTTAAGCAAGCATATTATTCTTTATTGATGATGTAAAATTTTAATTGGTATATTGTTTTAATTATTTTAGCAGTTAAATAAAAAAAGTCTTATTCCACAATTATTTTTTTATTATTACAACTTATTATTATTGAGGTCTTGAAACAGTTAAGTACAGTTCTACAATTCAGCTTTATAAACCAATAGAACATTTTGATTAACAGAAATGCTTTTTTTTATTTAAAATGTTGCTTATTGTCGGATATGTTAAATTATTGATTTCAAAAGCCAAGAACTTTTACATGACAGATATGTAGAAAACTGGGCTTGCTCAGGATCTAAAGGGAACCTGCTACATTCCAACCACATTCTGTTACTACTATATGGGGTAGCTATGCCCCACCCCCAAAGAAATATTCACTTGATTCTCTTTCTTGAGCCTATGGAAGGATTTATAAATTTATTGCATCCTTTTTTGCGGTAGACTTTCCTCTTTTGGTCCAGCTTGATTTGTTCTAGTTCGGAAAAGCAATACGCTAACCTTCCAGGTTTTTTAAAAGTAACCAGTACAATAATTAGACCATCAGATATTTTGTAATACAAAAACTAAAATTGTATTATTAAAGTGATTATGTTTATTTGAAAATAATAAATGAATTCTGTAGTGATTAGATCATCTGAAAATTTATTGTGCAAAAGCAGAAATTGCAAAGCCTTTTTTATTGGATGGACTGCAATAAAATTTTATACAATATTTTTCAGAAATAATTTTTCTTTCGTTATCCAAAAAAGCAAACATTCCTATATTTATCTTAATCCTCAAAATAGTTGTTTTGAATCATTTTAAAGAATACTAAATCATTTTAGAAATACGAGTACATATTAATTCAAGCTCAGAGTACTTTAAATTTAATAAAAAATATTTGTAAACTTCATTTATTTATTCATATAAAAATAAATAAATATCTTAATATCTTATTATTTTAATTCAATGATACTAAAGACTCATACCATGCAGTATTTCTCCAAAAAAAGTGCCTACAAATAAGTCACTGAGGACTTTTCTTGAGTAAGAAACAGATGCAAGAGATAAAACAGTCAATTCGAAATTCAAATCCTTTTGAAACGTAAGTTCAGGGATTTAAAAGTGATTTGTGTTTCTTGCAATCTTTGAAAGAGCCAATTCTAAATCTTTAAAGAGGTGCAGATGTCATTATTAATGTTACAGAATCTTTCGAGTATTCCAAGCAAATATAAAAGATACCTGTGATGAACATAGTAAAATATTAGATGCTTTAATATTTTCAGATGTTTCTCAAATATCAGTTGAATTTGGGAATCAAGAAATCATGAAACTAATGATGAATCATGAAACCTAATGTTAAAAATAAAACAAGTAAATCCCCATTCAAGTTAAATATTAGCTTACGGAATAAAGTTTTTAAATTAATACCAATTAGACCCATATTTACATTCATTGATTAAAGTCATTGATTAGATTGAGTATTGTACTAAACATTATTGTATATTGTGGCCCACCTTTGGCGCGCAAAGGCTTCAACATGGAATGGAATAATACCACCATTCCAGTTAAAACACATATCCTTCCCGTCTCCCAAGTGAAATATTTTACATTTTTTATATTCTTCCCAAGAAATATTTACTAGCAAGGCAATGGCGAGATTTTCCATCCTTAAATTTATTGTATAAATTTTTGTGGTAAGCTTTGTTGTTCTAGTCCAAGTTTATTTGTTCTAATTTAGAAATCCACTACAATAACCATCCATGTTCTTTAAAAGTAATCATTACGATAGTTAGACAATCTGATATTTTGTAGTACAAAAACCAAAATTCTATTCATAAAGTGATCACGGTTTATTTAGAAATTATAAGTGAACTCTATAAAGAATTGGCCCTTCTGAAAATTTAGTCTAACATATTGAACATATACGTTTGAACAAATTGGAACTCAAAAGTTTATATTTTTAATATAATATACATTCTATTTAAAAAATTGTAAATAGAAATTAATCTTTCATTGCTTTATACACTAAAAAATCGTAATATATGGTGTATTGACTTCAGAATTATGTGTTATAATCATAAACATTATTTTTATTAATTATTTCAATCGATAAAATTATATGAAAATAATTTTGATTTTGAAATTATGGGTAAAGGAAGAAAATTGTGACTATTATTAAAAAAACGAAACGAAATAGCTTAATATTTAAAATTAAATCAAAGATATCATAAATATATAATTTCTTTGTTTTACTTTATATTAATGTAAATAACTTTTAATAAATTCTGATTTTTCTATAAAGCACAATAAGTAATCAGGATTACTTCATAATTTATTATTATTTATCATCTCATTTGTCAAAGTTTTCCATAATATAAAAATTTACTCATACTATTCCTTCCTTCATTAACTTAAGCTTTTAATTGTATGCCATGTTCATACACTTTGTGTAGTAAGTATTGAAAGTAACTTGAACTAAAATCAGGTCACAAGAGGGCTTTTAGCTCTTATCGACTCCCCTCACTTGACATTAATTAGCATTCTAATGATCAAGACTAAATGATATTTGCATTAGGTAAATACATGCATAATTCATTGACGATGCGATCTTTGGACTCTGCTTCAGATACACCTTACGTTGTTTGACAATCTCCGCTGACTTTGTTAACCCTAACCTCCACAGAGGTTGGAGAGCAAGACCCTTTCTGAACTCAGAACTAATATATGTATTTCTGAATTGGAATAAATTTTCCTCTGTATTCAATGTAGAACAAAAAAAAATAGAAAGCATTTCTTTGTACTACATCATTTTTATTAAACTGATGTCTACTGTAGGTAATATTATGAATTCCTTTCATAATTAAGGTCTCTAGTGGCCTGAGGGATGATTCGAGGGATTTATGAGCTGAGGAACGGTATTAAATATTGCAAGTGAACCTAAATCTAAAACCATTTTATCTACGAAAGATCTGTAGGCTTTAAAGCCTTTCCATTGAACTCAAAGGAAGTGGCAAGAGGATGACCCTTCCATTTTTATTCTAGTTCATATCCCTAGAGGAATTCGTCCTAAATTCTAATCGTAAAATATGGAGGCATTAAATAAATTCGCCCATGCATACTGAAAAATTGGAAATGATGTACATTGAGAAACTAATCTACAACATATTTTCTATTAAATGTCATCAAGTCAAAGGGTAGACAAAAGATAAAATCATTTGTATAATTATAGCCTAAATAAGTGCATAATATAAAGTTAAAAAAAAGATATGCTATTTTTAATTAAATGAACTTTTTGTCTAATTATTTTCTTTTGAATAAATATCTGTAACTATGTTTTTAACGTAACTATGTTATGTTACGTTTACGTTGTTTGACAATCTCCTCTAACTTCGTTATCCCTAACCTCCACAGAGGTTGGAGAGCGAGACCCTTTCTGAACTCAGAATGAATATATGTATTTCTGGATTGGAATAAATTTTCTTCTGCATCCAGTGTAGAACAAAGAAATAGAAAGCATTTCTTTATTCTACATCATTTTTACGAAACTTACGTCTACTGTATGTAATATTAGGAATTCCTTTGGATAATTAAGGTCTCTAGCGGCCTGGTGGATGATTCGCTGGCTTTCTGAGCTGAGGAACATCGTTAAATATTGCAAGTGAAATTAATCTAGAGCCATTTTATCTACACCTTGGTTCTCTACGAAAGATCTGTAGGCTTTAAAGTCTTTCCATTGAACTCAAAGAAAGTGGCAAGAGGATTTTCCTAGTTTATATTCCTAGAGATATTCGTTCTAAATTCTAGTCTAAAATATATAGGCAGCAAAACAATTTGCTCGTTCATCCTTAAAAACTGGATCTGATTTACATTGAAAAACGTAATCTGCTACATATTTTCTGTTATGGAGTTAAATTACCTAAAGTCAAAATGGCGGATATTTTAATACGAAATCCTCTGTATTATTATCTTTATCTTTATATTCAATGAATAAGATAAAACTAAAAGTATGATGTGTTGTTTTTAATTAAATGAACTTTCTGTCCAATTATTTTCTTTTGAATGAATATCTGTAACTATGTTTTTGACAAAGAATATTCTTATAAGACTCAATAATTCACTATGTGTAAAAAGTAAAAGGTGTTTTCTAACTGAACTCGACTAGTACCAGAATAAAAATTCTTTCAATTTTGAAAAATATTACAAGATTCTAAATTTACTTAAACTGTGTTATATAATGATAATATTGATACAAAATATTGTATTATCATTACATTAGTAGTTAATTGATTCATTAATAGTTAATTTACAAAATGAATTAAAATTATCTTGTCAAAAGATGAAGGAATCCAATTTAAATCAATGTTGTAATTAAAGTGTTGATAGCGTTGTAATTAATTTTAATCAGTGTTATATTAAAAATTAATTCGACATAGTTATCGAATTAATATTTTCCAAATTTATCATTTATTTCAACAGAATGACAGCTACGTCCTTAAATTAAATTAGATGAAAACTTATTTATATAAATTAATATATTTGTTTTAAATTTAATTTAGCATTAAATTTTGTATCATTAGTTTTACTAGTACAATGAAGGTGAAGTTTCTTGACAATAATGATGATGGTGATGAAAATTACCCCAGATCAAGCTTCATAGTGTGACGGAAAAGAGTTATGATAGCAGAAACTAAGTTGTTAAAGCCTTTATACTTTGATTAATGAAATTAATTAATAAAACGGAACAGAATGCCACAGTTTAAATTATATAAAACTTAACAAATGACAACAATTATGTCTTAATAACGTTTCTAAATAACTTCAATTTAATTCAAGATAAAATTATATAATAAAGGATAGAAAGTATGGAATATTATGTCAATAAATAGGTGATAAAAGATTACATATTTATTTACATAGTTATATGTCATGATAACTAGCCCATAATAGAGTACTCGACACATAATAGTACATAATGCAGAATTTCATTTTAACTTTTACATAATAATGCATGTAGAAACGTATATAATGTTGATAAACAATATTATTACAAAAAAATTATCCTGACAAACACATTCTATATAAAATATAAAGTTGAATATATATATACATAATATAAAAATAAAAAAGTTTATAACCATAATATAAAAACCATAAAGTTGTATGTAAGTTACACTCATTCCCAACATTGAAAAGTATAAATAGCACTAACAAAAGCACGATGAAATGAATCCACAATTGAAGCTGTTTAAGGTAGAGGTCAAAAACAATTTTTTGTAAGTTTAATACCCATTATAATGGTTATGTGTTTAACTTTTCACAATTACTAAAGAGTTAAATTGGTTAAGTTGAAATGGAATTTTTACTCTAAAATGTTCGAAAATGCTATCTCCATGAATTGGCCAGAGAGTTAGAAATGCAGTAGTAACAGGTGGGCTGAAATGTTCATAGGCTGACACATAGATGGAGCTACTAGTATTAAATCCATATGATTTTTAGTTAGCCCTAACCCTCAAAAGACACGTGTATAAATTTGACAGCTGTTGCACTATTAGTATGTGAGTTATAAACTAAAAATCTAACTAAAAATCATATGGATTTAATACTAGTAGCGCCATCTATGTGTCATGCCTACGAACATTTCAGCCCACTTGTTAAAAGCATTTAAAATTTTAGAGCTTTCTGATTTAATATTGAAATTTGATGGGTACAACGAGGAATTTGGAAGAGACTAAAGACAATTTAAGGAGTAATTTACGGAGTAGTAAAGAGTAATTTAAGGAGTTTTTTTAGTTATTCGAAGAGACTAAAAAGTAATTAAAAGAGAATAATTGAAATAATTGATATCGACTGATAGTTTCCTTGCCCATCATCTTTTTGTTGTTTTTATTCTATGTGTGTGTGGTTTATTCTGCACTTTTATGCTTACATTTCTCATGCCAAGCTATAAATTCTCTGACTTGCAATAATGCGTTGAATTTCGCAGATATCATATAGATAGAATTTTTCAGATATAAATTTTTCGAGAGTTTTATTTCAACAGAACATTAGAATAGGAGAAAAAAACATGATTTTTTAATGATTTTAAGTTAGTATATGAAATACAAATAATTCTAAAATTGTATATCTATAAATCTATACATTGTTTATGTATTATATAAGTACGGTTCCGGTATTTGTGGGAATAATTTTTAAATTATGATTCTGTTTTTGTCGATTGGCAATTTAAAAAATGTAAGAATAGCGAAAAATTAAAATAAAGTCTAATTTGCATTCGGATTTCGAGAAGAGAGTTTGAAATACAATATACGGTTGTGAAGGTAGGTTGATGCAGTAGGCGGTTTGGGTTAATTTTTTTAAAAAACATTAATCACTGGTGTTTTGCACTAGTTTAATTTGTTTTGTAAAGTGTGAATAGATATGATGTTAAATTTTGCCTTTTTGTGTCAGTCTTCCTTAATGACATGGACCAAAAGAACCGATATTGGACAGAATTGTTACGAAAAGAAGAAATTCGCGATTGGTAGCTATTTGAAGTAAAGGTCAGAATTCATTTTTTTGAAACTGTAATTCTCATTGTAATATAGTTTTTTAGAAATATTAGTAAGTGTTAAATTAGTTTTAAGCAGAATAATTATCAATGACATTCTTAATCAAATGTCAGGAAATGTGATCTCCAAGAGTTGGATTACGTGATGGTAACAAGTTTGAAAATAATAGAACTTAAAATTTAATAGCAAAATCGAGGACATATGAAGAGGACACCGTGAAAGAACTTTTAGAAATGATTGTAGCTCAGAGTAGAAAATGAAGCCCTTTGCGAAAGAGAAAAGAAAAAAGAGATTTTGAACTTGAGAATACGAGAATTCGGGCCTCGATATCCAGTTCCACTTCAATGATTAGTGATGAACCTCAGTTTCCTTCAGTTTGTAACAAATCATGCAAAAATTTAATCCAAGAGCAGATGTCATCAATCGTTACTTGGTGACCTTTGAACGTACAGCTAGAGATTGGAGTGATATAAAACCGTTTGGGTTACTCAGTTTGCTACATCTTCTCCCATTGGACATCAGCTTATAGTTAGAGAACCAGATGAAAGAGCCCTCACGATTACGATTATATGAAGTTGAATAGTTTTAGGCTTAGTGCCGAGAATTCTAATCAATACTCAATGGCAAATAAAAAAAATGCTAATAATTCATACTGGAAAAACCTTGTGTTTGAACTAAGGACACCGTGAAAGAAGTTTTAGAGATGATTGTAAATAACAGAGTAGAAAATGAAGCACTCAAGAGGGAAGAAATAAACCGCGATATTTAGTTCCACTCTAGAACCTGTAATGAAATAATTCCTTCAGTCTACAACTGATCCGGCAACAGATTCTGCTTTGTGACCTTTGAGCGTCTATCTAGGAGGTTAGATTTAAATAATTCTGATTGGGTTATCATTTGTTACCTCTTTTCACATTAAATATAGTTCAACTTATAGTTAGAGAACCGGGAGAACGACGAATTCGACTATATGATAGAGTTACGGAAAGCGTTTCAGGTTTAGTGCAGAGAATTGTAGAACACGTTACAATCAGTTTAAAAATAAGTAGAAGAATCCTTGAAAGACTTTGCGTTCGAATTAAGGACATATTTGGAGGAATGGCTCAATGTCATAGGAGTAAATGATTTTGATTCATTAAAGGAATTGATGGTTACCAACAAACTCAAGAAGAAGATATTCAACGAAGTGCGGAAACATTTTATTAACAGCTGGAAAAAAATTATTTCTTTATTAAAAATGTCTGACGTTTTGGATGATTATATTAGTGTCCAAAGGAAGAGAAAAATAATTTATACACCTCATCTTGGAGAGTAACGATAGATTTAAGAATTTTGAAATAAAACAAATATCAGCTTGTATGGAGATTTGTGACATTACATGAAAGTTATGGTTAAGAGTTTCGTATCAAATTCAAGGACGGCTATCATCGCTAAAATTGTAGATCAGTGCAACATTCATTTGCTCGCTGCCCTCAGAGGACAGGAAGGACAACAACATCAACAGTGAATAGTATGAGAAGGGAAGTGTCAACAAGACACAATCCTCAGAACAGAGAACAAGAACAGGAGGTCAACAATGTCCAGATGATTTAAGAGCCTGTGTCGATCCTTACAGAAAGTGTCGATTAAAGTTGGAAGTAGGGTTACTGAAAGTATCGTGAACATGACTGCTGGTATCTGTTACTAGATTTGATTTGATTGATTCTTGCTCAAAAGAAAGCGAAAGATGAACCAAAATTGTCTCGGCTTTCAGCGAGGAGGAGCTGGATCCGTCAGTAACTATACAGATGAAACTCCATGAAAAATAGCATGGAAGCATTCCTGTATTGTATCCTGTATTTGAAAGATTGGCCAAGCATCCTGGACAAATTGGAGCAGGGTATCGTTTCCAAACATCAGACCAGATCGGATGGGTGTGCTTGCAGTGGATTCCCTCCCATGTGGGCATCTATGGAAATGAAATTGCTGATATGCTCGCTAGGGAAGTTTGCGAACTTCCCAAAGCTTCTTCATCCAATCTGTTTGTTTCAGATGTTCATTCCATGCTTTTAGCCAGAGTGAATTCCCGCTTGGAGATCGCCACCAATTCATGCATGGTACGCCGCTAAATATCCTGGTACGTCCTTGCAGTGCTCCTGTCCTAGATCTGCTCAAACGGCTTTAGTTAGACTATGGACTGGTCACACTAAGAGTTTGACGTTCAGTGCAGACGAGAAGACATATACCCTTTGTCATTGTTCGGCCATCGCGTCGCCCTCTCATCTCATCGATTGTATTGGTGCCTCTGTGAGGCAAATGTTGAATGAGGGGAGGACCGTTTACGATCTATTGATGCAGCATGATCTACTGGACTTGGTTTAGGATTCTAAATCAAGGGGATAAGCAACAACAACAGCATTACAGTAGTTTGTGTAAAATCGACGAAGTTGGTTGATGAGATGCTCATTGTCTTAACCGCCCACAAGGATTTGAAACAGAAAGTATATTAGCCCCTGAGAAGAAAACAAGATCTAAAGAACAGTAAACTTCCGCGAAATTTTTGTGGTGTTTTGAATTATAAATACATTGAAGATTCTCTCAAAGCTTATTTTGAGAAATAGGGGGTTATTGTTTATAATACGTGATGCTGGGACAAAGAAAATCCCGAAGGATTTGCCTACATCGTCTGCAGGAGTCTGAAATGATTAACGATGCTGAGATTGTAAGACCACATAAAATCCACTATAAAACAAACCGTGCTGTATCTCTTGAAGATTCAGGTAAACCAGAAAGTCGAGTATCGGCCAATATATTAAATATTAAATGAAAGCTTACAATGTAACAAGAGCAAATTATAAACGTCGGTAAGAATATTTGAAATAAAGTAAAAAAGAATATTTTCAGAAATTATATAGTTATTGCAAAAAACCTATTCATAAAATTCTTTAATAAAATATATGTAAGATTTTCAATGAGAAAAATAATTTAAAAATATTATTCCATTTTTTAAATAATTTATTAGAAAATGAATAAATTAATTTAATTTCCAATCATAAACTTGTAAGAATGTCACCAATTAATATATGATAATTCGAAATATTACTTCTAAACTATAAAAATTCTACTATTAATTCCACTTAACACAATTTTCGTATTTAAGTTATAATTAGAAATTGAAAATTACTTCATTAAAAGAATAAAACTAGAATCAATAATGTATAATAATTAAAATTACAATAATTAAAATAATCAATCTTTTATTCAATTTATTTCCACAAATTTAAAAAAAATAATAATTTAGTTATATAAAATCCCTTGTAGTCTTTTGCATAAAACAAGTTTTTAAAACCACAATTTTTCAAAAATTATTTTTTACTTTTTATTTTATTTTTTCAGTAAAATCACTTTTACTTTTTTACTATTACTTTTTTTTAGAAATAAATAACCAATGGAGAATAGAAAAACTTGTCTTTTTTTACATCAGAAATACTCAGAAATATATTTAAAAAACCAACACTAAATAGAGTTAACTTGAATCTAGACTCATTAGTTAATAAAGGGACACAGTTCTATAAAAAACAATGGTGATCTTTATTGTTAGTTTCTACTTTCATGCTATTGGCTAGAAGTCTTCAAAAAATGATGTAATTTCATTTGGTCACCTAATTCCTTTTAACCATCTATTTTCTAATGCTCTTCAACGTAAAAAATTTACTAACATAACTATAACAAAAATTTAATGCAGAATAATATATTTTCAGTGAATTCTTATTCATCTTTATTCCTGGTACATAATAGTAAGTAAATTATTCAATGAAATACAAATTAGGTTGAATGACAGAGTAGCAATTTTCTTCAAATCGAAACACTTTCTTATTTTCTTAATACGTTTTGGGGTGTGACTGGCAGAACCGACGCCACAATAGGTGACATAAATTGGCAGACGGGAACGTCATTGATGTAGTACTTTTCTTCTGAAATAACAAATAATTGACGCCTTCATGAATGATAAATGAACTGCTCCAAAAATGTACCATTTACTCAGCATTTCCGGTTCATTAAATTCTCTATTGAGGACAAAAATATAAGGAAATTGATTTTCAATTCAGCTGCAAAATTTAAATTATTACGACTACTTTTTATATTTATAAGAATATAAATTTTATACATGTGACTTTAAAACTTATTTCAATTTATATTATTATAACCAAACAAGTAGTTTTTTGACTAAGATTCTAAAGGCTTTTAAAATAATATTACTATTGTGTCCAAAAAGTAAGACCAATTTAACCAAACAAGTAGTTTTTTGACGAAGATTCTAAAGCCTTTTAAGATAATATTACTACTGTGTCCAAAAAAGTAAGACCAATTTAACCAAACAAGTAGTTTTTTGACTAAGATTCTAATGGCTTTTAAAATAATATTACTACTGTGTCCAAAAAGTAAGACCAATTTAACCAAACAAGTAGTTTTTTGACTAAGATTCTAAAGCCTTTTAAGATAATATTACTACTGTGTCCAAAAAGTAAGACCAATTTAACCAAACAAGTAGTTTTTTGACTAAGATTCTAAAGGCTTTTAAAATAATATTACTACTACATCCAAAAAGTAAGACCAATTTTAAATTTAAAATGCCCGGGGCTCATGGAATTTCAATTTGTTTTTCTTTTTTAGGATGTCCTTGACATATGTTTGAAATTTGACGTCAAAATATTTGTTAGTGTTTGAGTTACGCTTGACTTTGTGAGAAGCTAAAACTGATTTCGGCGATTTCTGAAATGGTTGAATTAATTGAACAAAGAACTTGCATTAAATTTTGTTTGCTGAAACGTATAGAATGTTGCAGAAGGCCTTCTGTGAGCATTAATATATCGGAAAGAAATGTTTACAAGTGGTATAAACAGCTCAAAGAAGGCAGAGAACGCGTTGCAGACGAAGAGCCCTCTGGTAGAACGAAGAACCACAATAGACGAAGCTCAATTCCAATGATGTTGGAATTTCAAAAGGATCTGTCAATTCCATTTTGGGCCTCGAACGCGTCAAATCTCGATTGGTACCGAAAACACTGAATGCGTCAGCTCACATAGCATTGATTCTTCGTAACCTTTTCGCCAAAAGTGAAACCCATATCGTTACACAACCACCGTATTCACACCGTGCGATTTCTGGCTATTCCCTAAACTCAAAATATCATTCCGGGGACATCGTTTTGAGTCGATTGAAGAGATTCAACGTGAATCGCAGCGCGCTTTGAATGCCATCTCGGCGGATGACTTTTTAGCATGCATTGATGATTGGTAAAAAAGTTGGCATAAGTACATTGTGTCCGGAGGGGATTACTTTGAAGGCGAAGAAATAAATTTTAAGAATAAATAAAGAGTTTTTGAAAAACAAAATGCTTCTTACTTTTTGGACACAGTAGTATAATTGTAATAATAATATTTTTAATAATTTTAAAACTGTATATTTTTAATCATAAAGAGTCTTCGATTTAAACAACAACTCTCTTCTGCAGTCTCTTTCATAAATAGAATTTCATGACTATCGTGAATTAATATTTTTCTTTGCTGTCCTTTATTGGCTTTCTTATTGCACTTATGTGTACTACGATCCCGCAGATCGCTACCATCCCGCAGATGGTCGTTGAAGAGTGAATAATGTCCTATGGGAGGGCAACTCTCCACTAAGCACCCTTCATATACCAGCTGCAAATGTATACTTGCTATATTTCACTTCAAGTTGTATCTAAAACAGATTTCGTGTTTCTGTTTGACTCGGAAATATATGAAAGATATATTCTTGTAGATTTAATTATATTTTCATATTATTAAAAGTAAATTTTTATTTTTTGATGTTTGCATTAATCGATTCTTTGCATACCTTCAGCTAATTATGTAAATACTAACTTATCTCATTAATTATTAAAAAAAAATTGATGTCATATTCATAATTTTGTCATTAATTTCTTATTCATATTCATTATTTCAAATATTTTTACATTTGAACACATGCTTTAATGAAATTTAATTAAAAACATTTCCTAGCAGTTTTTCTTACATTTGAATTTTACAAGTAGTGCACTTTTTCTTATTAAACACAATGTTTTGGGCGAAATACTAAAGTTGTAAAGAGAAAACCACTCACTTTTTTTACTAATTAATGTCTTTACCTAAGATTGTATTCAATTAAACGAATTACGCGCTACTAACTGCTACACATTTCTTAAAAGGACTATGTTTCTAACTAAGCATGATGCTGCAAGTGAACAAAAGCAATAAATATAGCCCTGGTAGCAAAAATAAATTAGGTATTAAGAATATCAATTTATCTTTCAAATACTTGCAATGTATTCAATCTACTCAAACTACTACATTACTTTAATCATATACTTTAATTATTTCCGCTAGGCAACTTTAAGTGAATATGTTACAAGTACAAGAGAATTAACAAACTTTTCCTGTTTGAAGACATCTGAAGCTAAAATTAATGAATGAAATGATACCGAATTTCATATTCAGACTGTGGGCATGAGAAGAAGATTTCCACAAAAAGTACCAAAATGAGATTATATCCCTGCTGTCACGTACGTACTAGTAAATCTTGTTCTAGCAAACGTACGTGATAGCACAATTCTGGCAATTATTAAAATTTCTTAGTGCACCATAAAAATAGTACCATTAATCCCTTTTAAAGAAGGGAGAGCTAACATTTAATGAGTACTTGATTTATGCTTAATATGCGTTAAACCTTACTTGAGCAATAATGAGAGTGCCATCAGCCAATATTTTTTTACGGTTATACGGCTTGAAAGATACGGTTATTATACACTTCCAAAGGGACAGGTTACAGTAGTAGATAGGATCATACTGCATAACATTTACACCATAGTAGACCATAGTACTTTAATTATACATTTTAACTATTTGAAAGAGAATATTCTTCAAGTACAGGAGAATTAACAAACTTTTCCTATTTAGGGGCTTCCGAAGCTAAAATTAATGAATGAAATGATACCGAGTTTCATATTGAGACTGTGAGCATGAGAATACTTCCACAAAAAGCACCAAAAAGAGATTAAGTACTAGGAAATCTTGTACTAGCAAACGTACGTGCTATCACAATCCTGGCAATTATTAAAATTTCTTAGTGCACCATAAAAGCAGCACCATTAATCCCTTTTAAAGAGGGGAGAGCTAACATTTAATCAGTACTTGATTTATGCTTAATATGCGTTCTACCCTTACTTGAGCAATAATGAGAGTGCCATCAGCCAATATTTTTCCACGGAATAGCCGCCCCGTTCCTTGAACTTCAAGTGGGTTTGGCTGTCATTCTGTATGTTGGTGGCATTACAAACCAGCATTTCTTGAAAGATAATATAAGAGGCGGTTATTATACACTTCCAAAGTGACAGCTTACAGTAGTAGATAGCATCATACTGCATAACATTTACACCATAGTAGATAATATCATACTGAAACTGGAGACAATATTTTTTTACTCAGGGAAGAACAGCTGATTGAAAATGCTGGATCAGATCCAGAGTCCCTAATGTTGATTAATGAAAGATTATTTCACATTGTATGTCATTTGTTTTTGTATTTTTATTTATTATTATTATTCGAACCTTAATGAAATTTTGCATTGTCCATGTTTTATAGTAATTAATGAATATTTTTCTGTTTTAACAGCGTAAAAATCTCTCATCTGCGTTTCTTGAAAGAGAATATAAGAGACGGATTATTACACTCTTCAAAAGTGGCAAGTTTCACACAATAGTAAATAACATCGTATTGCAACTGGATGCATTATTTTGTACTCATAAAAGAATAGCTGATTGAAAATGCTGCACTTGATCCAGGGTCCCTAATATTGATTAATAAAATATTATTTCAAATTGTATGTCATTCATTTTTGTATTTACATTTGTTATTATTTAAACGTGAATTAAATTTTGCATCGTCCATTTTTCAGTAATAATTGAATATTGTTCTGTTTCAACAGCTCCAAAATCTCTCATAAAAATTGATTCTCACTTAAAATCTCCCCATGTCTTTTGCAGTCAGTATATGGAACTTGGTTTCACTATGCTTATTAATTTTAGCTGCAGATATCTCCAAAGAGGAAAAGTTATCTCATTTACTTGAAAAAATAATTGCTTTGAAGAACTCGGTATTTGAGTATCAAATATCACCCGGTATTTATAGAAATAATTTATTTCAATTAAATATTCGTGTATGTTTTGCTATTTCATTCGTCATTTGAGAGTCGTCAGCATACAATTAACGCATTCATATTTTTATTTTCTTATAAAAACCCCTCGCCAACAAAATATTGCTCATACTTTTAAACATTTTTATGAGATATTTTCATTTTTTATAGTATGCATTTTATCCTTTTTCATTGTATTACAGCATTTTTTTCATCGTATGGTATCATTTTTCATTGTATTACATCATTTTTTCATCGTATGGTACCATTTTTTCATTGTATTCACAGATCCATTTTTTACATATTGCAACATCGTGCCTTTTTTGAAGTTCTCGTATAATTTTTTCTGCATTATATTTAAATAATATTGCAATAATAGTCAGTTTTTTTAACACCCATAAAGTTCTACAAGAAGCCTTCTTGTGAAGAGAGTGAAATTATTAAATTACTCTTTAATACATTTTTGAAAATAATTGAGTCATATTTCTGTTAAATGAAATAATCCAAGGCAGATATATCGGGCTTACCAAATTATTTATTGCAGTAAAGAAATGTTACAAAGTGGATATCAGTCGATTATTTTTAATACAAAAATCAGGAAAACTGATAGTTAAAATAGAAAGATTATTGCAGAAAACCAGTAATATTGTAGAAAAGATATTTGTAGAAAACCAGTAATAGTTTCCTCCCAAATCATTTATTTCATAAATTTGAAACTAATAATGATGAGATAATTATTACTAGCCTTTATGTTATCTATTATTACTAACGCTATTAATAACATATTAACTATATTATTAATAACGTTATTAATACCATATTAACTATATCATTTATAACGTCCTAAATCTACTTAGAAACGTTTAGTAGATACTACAATTACCGGAATCAGTATTGAGAGATACAACATTCGATAAGACAATACATTCATTATAGAGGTTGTAAGGAGCTTATATTTATTGTACATAAAACATTACATATTATGTAGTATATTATGAATATCTTATTCCAATACATCAGAAATTCTCTTATACAAAACAATACCGAAAAATTTCTTATTATAATATTCAATGTTGTTTTTAATGAATCTGAGACTGGACATTTTATTGTACACATTTTTTTTTAAATAACAGGTGTGCTGATACTCAATTAAAATACTTCATTCTATTCTACATATAAAATATTTGCAAACTAATTTCAGCATTTGCTTGAGATACTATTTTAAACAGTCTTAAAATTTTTGTTTTATATTTTACAGCTTTTCAAGTTATTGAAATTTATTTAAATTACAACAGCTTTCAAAAAATATGTAATTTATTAGCATTTTACATTACAGCATTGCCATTGTTTAATATATCAAGCCTTACTTATGTAAAGCCTTACTTATGTATTAATATGTAAAGTCTTACTTATGTAACATTAATATAAAGTTTTATTTACTTATGTAACATTAATGTAAAGTTTTACTTGTGTAAAGCCTTATTAATATGTAAAGTCTTACTTATGTGAAGCCTTACTTACATAAAGCCTTATTAATAAGTAAAGTCATTATATAAAGACTTATTAATATGTAAAGTCATTTTATAAAGCCTTGCTTACAATAATGTTTCATAAATGATTCTCATAAAATTCTACTAATATTACCAATGTTTTTAAATTTAAGTACATAAGACTTGAATATCATTTTAGAATAAAGTTTTTAACGATTTTTTTATAGTTCCCTTTCTTTCCATTTTACACAGCAGGGCTAATTCTAATTTTTTTCAGACAACTGCACCTTAACTTTATTCAAATTCTACCTTTCTCTTGTCTGATTCAATTTTTGCGAAGTCTTCTATCATTTCCCCCATCATTTACCTGTCTTTTGATATTTGTGATTTTTTATGATTTATCGATTTCACTTCTCTAATACTTTTCGAAGATGGGTATTTATTTATTTTTTTAGAATGCCTTAAGGCTTGGAGCAGAATTTCAAATTTTTTTAAAGAATTTTTCAAAACATTCTTTAGAAATCTGTTTTATTAGAAAAAATACGAGCAAATTGATTAAATATTATTTCTTTTGTTTAAATTAAAGTGCATTTGGTTACAATTAAAAGTGAATAAAAATGTCATTTAAATGTTCACTGTCATTTAAAATTCAAAATGCAATGCTATTTAAAATTCATATTCTGAAATAACATTTGGTAAAAATTTGTAAACACACATTTGATAATAAAAATGTCGATCTTTTTCTGAAGCATTAAACAATTATAGTTACTTTTATTAACGGACTTCCTTTTCTATTTCTATATCAATCTATTCTTAGGAATTTCTTAGAACATAACTCACTTATCCAAACACATGTGATGTAAGAATTATTTATTTCATCAACTATCTTACTTTATCTTTTTGTAAATTTTTAGAATTTTTGTATGAAGCCATTTTTCTACATTGTTTTCGATCAATGAAAGAATTATGTTCTCTTTTATTCTCTCAATTCCCGATTGATTCATTCTGTTTCATCTGGATTCTGATCTGTTGCGAAATTTATCAAACTTCCTACATTTCAACACTACTTTATGTCTCTCACCTGATTGTCCTTTTATTGTTTGTTTCGAGCATTGTAAAAGTACACGTGAACTCTTTTATCTTTTCTTTGATCTTCTATCTGCATTTATCATTTTTTTTTTTTTAGATCCTTGAGTTTAAATTTGTTTTGAAATGCACTTTTTGCTTTTACAGTGTTATATACAAAAGCCTTTTACATTTACTGTTTTTAAAAGTCAAACTTCTGTTTAATCAATATATCAAGAATTCTTGATCAAGCGTCTACGAATTGCTGAAGTATTCGTGAATAGGATTGAAGGGATTTGTGAGCTTTCCCATATCTAGAATTAATAAAATATTTCTCAAGTGAATATTAAAATATATTATATGGTATCAGTTGCATCTGTGATTATCGATTAAAGTTGCTCGCTATTATATAACAATTTCATTCATGGTAAGCAAAAATATTGTATAACAATATTGTTGCTATACAATTATGTATGCAATTTGTTATACATATATAATATTGCTATACAATATTGTATACAATTTGTTATACATATAGTTATACAATATTGTATACAATTTGTCATACATATATAATATCGTTATACAATATTGTATACAATTTTTTATCCATATATAATATTGTTACATAATATTGTATAACAATAACAATTGTACTCGCATTGACAAGTGTTTGGTAATAAAATTTTAAACATATATTACATGATGTATTTAATAATTATTTACAATGTGTTTAAAACATATATACTTATTACTAATGTTTCATGTTGTTTTCGGTATAAATGACTTAATTAGATTTTGTTTTATGCATTTAAATCATTTTATGAAAATGCCAATGAACTTAATTTTACTGGAAAAAAGGTCCATGAAACAAAAAAGATTAAAAAGCATGAATACTTTATGTGAGTGAGGCTTTTGCTTTATGTGAGTGATTGTTAGCACAGTCTAGCCTCCTGATCTTTTTACTAGAACTAAACACTAATCTTATTGTCTCGTGGTGGTATTACTAGAACTAAACAGTCATGCATTTAAAAGAATGTTAATCCAAAACATATTTTTTAATTGCTTTATATCGTTTACTTACTTAAAATAGTTTAATTTTAGTTTCCTCTCAAGTTTTGCAATTAAAAAATACCACTTAAAAAATCATATTTTGAACTTTTATCTGAACTAAAGACGAATTTTCTTCTCGTCACTACATGCATTTATGAAGAGTTCATACACTATCATAAATTATTTTTAATTGTTAAGGTTTGTGAAATTTATTCCATGGGCATTAAAAGAGCAATCTTAATCAGATTGGTACAAGCTCTGATTATGATGAAATTAAATTTAAGTATCTGCATAATATGAGTTATAGGGGTAAAAAAAATTTTTACCAGAGACTGGACATATTTAAAAATTTACTCTGTAGTTGAATGATTTATTCTTTCAAAATAACTATTTCCTTTGGTGAATACTGAAACTAAGATTTATTTTATACGATGGAAACTCAAAACAACATGGATTTTTATCTTTAATTCTATTTTCAACGTATTGCTAATGTGCATAATAAAATTTATTTTTCTGTTTACATTAAAAGGAAAGCTACTGAAAAAAACAAGATATTCAGATTTGCTCTTTCTTAGCCAAGAAGTATTACTACAAAAAAGAAAATTCTACCTCAAGAGTGCGTGTTTCATCCATGGTAATCTTAAACTTCTCTCGAATGTAGCAGTCACGAAAAGGCCTTAACTCTTAATAAAAGGGCAGAAAATGTCTTTAATGGAGTGACGGTTGACGAAGAAGAGCAGAGTAATTCTACTGGAGATGAGTATGCTAAGATAATTATCATCCTTCTTGAAAATTTTCTCGCTTCTTCACGAAACTCTTTGCACAAAATAATGTACTTAAATTTGAGGAGCACTTTAAAGTAAAAATAATGATCAAAGTTTCATTTAGCATTATTTGCTTGATATATTTTTTATTAGTATTTGTAAATATGAGTAAATAATACAAATGAAAAACATCAATCAATTGGTATTATCCATATTATATAATAAACTAGCAGAAACCTGCATACATTGTCCTGCCTTGTAGAAAATTACATAATTAAAATAAAATTACATAATAATTCGAGAATATATTCTCCATGTTTCGATATATATGCATATTAATTTTCATGAATGTCGTTTGAACGTTATATAAGATGAAATGCTGCAGCACCATATGGTGGCAAGCAACAATAAAGTGGATAGCACGAACATATTTTCCATACTCGAATACACATTACTACCAATTTCATAGCGATTGCTGGAACGGCATAGAAGCTGATATACTGCAGCACTATCTGGTTTCGACTTACAACAAAAAATATAGAATAAAAACTTTCTCCATAATTTATCAAAACACACAAAAAATTTTTCACAAAATCGGTCAAGCCATTTAGGATACGCGCACAGAAGAACCTGATTGCAGAGCCACCTACCAAGTCCAATTGAGAATCTAAACCATCCTGAGACCCACTCAATTACACACACAAAATTTCATAAAAATCGGTCCAGCCATTTAGGAGGTGTTTAGTGACAAACACATGTACAGAAGAATTATATTCTATATAAAGATTAATAAAATTGTTAATTTTTAATTATTGTACATTGAGAAACATTTGAATTGTTGTTAATGACCTTTTTTATCTGCATTTATTGTTCCTGTTATGCTCATACTATATAATTATTACATTTTCCATTCTATTGAAAATTAACATTGTTTCCCCTTATTTAAACTATTAGAACCATCTTACAAAAGAATTTTTAAATTTTCTTTTTCCACTAACTGCTAATGCAAATAACAATAACATTTTTTATTGTGTTTATTTGGAAATAGAAACTGTTTAAATAAACTGGGGATTCGGATTTATTCTTTATTTCCAGCAGCGTTTCTGCAAAGGTCTGTAAAAAAACTATCTCAAGTTCTTCCATTCGTGGTAATCCTAAACTTGCCAAGAAAGTGGTAGCCACGAGAAAATCCAAGCTCTTAATAAAGGGGACGTAAGTGTCTCTTATAGGGTGATGGATGACAAAGAAAAGCGCACTACTTCTGCAGGAGATGAGTATTCTGAGATAATTACCATTCTTCTTCAGATTTACGCAGCTCTGTAAACACGAATAATGCAGTATTTAATGTGGAGGAACTTTTAAAAGTAAAAACAATGATTACAGTTTTATTAAGCAACATGTAAGTATTGTTTTTGTTTATTTTAAAAGGGCTAGAACAGAATGTAAGACTTTAACTGGCTGACAACATAAGTGTTGTTTAAAATATTCAATTGTGTAGTCTAGCAAACTTAATATCTTTGAAGAAATATCTTAATGGATAACTAAGAAATCTTTCTAAGAACTAATAAATTTTTATGCCATATTTGGATGCTTGATAATCGAAACATATTCTATGTTTGGTAACAGTAAACGTAAATGAAAAAAGAAACAAAAAAATGTTTATACTAAAAACTAATGCAACAGATTTATAAGGCAAAATAAAATCCTTGAAAATAAATTTTTGTTTATTTTATTCCTTTCTAAAGGACACAAAATTTAAAACATAATCCAAAGTGCAAAGTTGATTTCTATAAAACAAAAAATTATAATATTGATATACTTTTTGAAATTTGATATTGGTGTGTCTGTTAAAAACGGAATGTTGATTTTTTCCTATTTAAGCCATTAGAACTTACAAAATAATTTCTAAATTTTCGTTTCCCACTTACATCAAATTTATGTAACAATATAATTTTTTTATTCTGTTTATTTGGAAATAGAAATTGTTTAAATAATTCGGGGATTCGGATTTATTTTTTATTCGCCGTCAGTTTTTCTGCAGATGACTTAAAGAACGTAAAAAATCTATCTCAAGTTCTTGTATTCTATTCGTGGTAATCCTAAACTTCCTTGGAAAGTGGTAGCCACCAGAAAATCCAAGCTCTTAATGAATGGGACGTAAGTGTCTCTTATAGGATGATGGATGACAAAGAAAAGCGCACTAATTTTGCAGGAGATGAGTATTCTGAGATAATTACCATTCTTCTTCAGATCTTTCTCGCTTCTTCAGATTTGGAAAACTCTGTAAACACGAATAATGTAGTATTTAATGTGGGGAGAATTTTAAAAGTAAAAACAATGATTACAGTTTTAGTTAGCAACATGTAGGCATTGTGTTTTGTTTCTTTTAAAAGTGCTAGAACAAAATGTAAGACTTTAACTGACTAACAACATAAGTGTTGTGTAAAATATTCAATTGTGGGCTGTCTAACAAGAAATATTTTAATGGATAACTGAGAAAATCTTTCATTTGATAAACTCATGTTTATTTTTATGCCATATTTGGATGCCTGCTAATCTAATCAGATTCTATGTTAAATAATAGTACGCAGAAAGAAAAAAAAACGGAAAATATATTTATCATAAAACTCAAATAGAACAGATTTATAAAGCAATAATATAAGCTTCAAATAAATTTTTGTTTATTTTATTTTCTAAAGTACACAGAATTTAAAACATAATTTGAATTACAAATGTTGATTTTTGTAAGACAAAAATTATTTTATTGATACACATACACAAATTGTTTCATAATTTTAAGAGCAAGTTTAATATATTGTAAACACGAATAATGTAGTATTTAATGTGGGGGAACTTTTTAAGAGTAAAAAGCAATGATTACAGTTTTATTAAGCAACATGTAAGAATTGTGTTTTGTTTCTTCTAAAAGTGCTGGAGCAAAATGTAAGACTAACTGTCTGACAACATAAGTGTTGTTTAAAATATCCAATTGTGTTGTCTAGCAAAGAAATATTTTAATGGATAACTAAGAAATTTGACAAACAAATGTTCATTTTTGTATACTTACTTTTTATGCCATATTTGGATGCTTGTTAAACCAATCAGATTCTATGTTACGTAATAAAAAACTGTAAAAAAAGAAGCAAGCTAAAAAAACAATTTTACTAAAACACTAATGCAACAGATTTATAAAGCAAAATAGATACCTTCAAATACATTTTTGTTTATTTGATTCCTTTCTAAAGGATAAAGCGAATTTAAAAAGTAACCCAAATTACAAATATTGATATTTATAAAACAAAATAATCTTTGATATTAATACACATACATAAATTTTCTCATAACATTAACAGAAAATTTTGCGCATTTACAAAAGTTATTCAATGTGAAGTTCATTGTGAAGAAAATATCTCTTCTATTATACATGTATTTCTATATAATTACTAAAGAGGGTTTACAATAAATTAAATAGCTTTTCTTTAAGACTATATAAATAATTTTTAATAATTAAATCGAAATTAAATTGAGACTTTGAAAAATTAAATGTGTTATGATTAGGCCAGCATGAAATATATCATGTATATGTCATAGATTCTATTATTAATTTTATAAAATCTGAACCTTAAAAATAAAGTTTTTAAAAATAAATCTAGAACCAAATAAAATTAAAAATAAAGACTATTTCCCTCAATTTGAAGCTATATCTTTTAAAGCATATTACATAGTATACCATTCTTATATTATATAACTCTGTATAAATTTGCTTATGAATTTTCTATAAATCATTCATGTTGAAATTATAGTATATTGTATCTATCAGATCAAATAAATAAATTTGAATTAAGTAACGCTGTGAAATTGCAATAAGATTATCATTTTTATATAAAAACTATTATTCTGCTTTTTAATTTCATATTTTGCAGTAACAGTAAAAGTTAAGCATGTAAGTAGTATTAATAGATTAAAATAATTCCATTAAATGTAACAATGAAAGTCGATAATAATTTTAAATTCTTTTTACATTTTAAATACTTAAAATTTTGAGTTTGTCTTCATTATCTTGTAATAATATTAAATTAAATCTCAAACTGATTTTGTTAAATAAGCAAAATCAGTTTGAGATTTTATGAAATTAAAAAATAATAAATCGAAATTTAGTTGGAGTTTTTAAAAATTATTGTGTCTTGATTAGGAAATCCTGAATTGTACTATGTATAAGTTAGAAATATAGAACTATTATTAAATCTTGTTGCTTTATAATTAAATTTAAGTTACTAAGATGTGAAGATGTGAAAAAAACATTATTTTCATATATAAGATACGTACTTGATTTCTTGTACTGGTGCATTAATAAATTATGCATTTCATTAGCTTTGACGGAACTTTTGAAATAAATTTTTGTAAATGAATTATGTGCTTATTTTGTATTTGAAAACATGAGTACAAATAAGCCTAAAAAAGTGAATTAAATTGTTAACACAGATATAAATACGAAGTGAAAGATAAAAAAATAAATGATTGAAAGTGGATAAAATGAAATATATTTTGTATTTAAGCATTTTTCATTATTAAAAAAAATTGGCCTGCTGCACTTAAATTTTAAAACAAATACATTTATCCACGTATAATTATTTCATTTGAAAGAATTTTTAATTATTTTTAATAACATTTATTAATTTTATATTTAAAATAAGTAAATAAATATTAGTAATTGTTATTTTTATTTCAATCCCAGTTTAATTGAAATATACCGCTTAAAAATATTTCTGCTAATAATATTTTATTAATTTACTGTTTAAATATATATTTAAAAATATGCTTGGATTAGTTATTTTACAGATTTTTACATTAAAATTCAATAGCCAAATTATTTAACTCATTACTAAGATTATCCATTAACCGTTTATATACTTCTGAATCAGTTGAAATATTTTGCTGAAATCATTTGTATTAAATATGTATACTTTTAGAAAATTAATTCTTTAAAACACTGAAAATTTTAACGTAATTACAGGTTTCTTCCACACTTATACGTTGATATATACTTTATATCTTAAAATTAGGTGACTTTCATTAAATCTAGTGTTTAATGATTATTAGCCAAGTAAAAAGCAATTTTGGTGCTTTTCAGGAAAACAAATATCGAACGTGAATATTTAAGTATTATGAGGCGTCATCAAGAGCCAAGCACAAAATTGGTTTTATAAAAGATATAAACTCCATTTTGTTTTATGACACGGTCATTTTATTTAATAAGTGTACCATATTTCGCAAGTTAACAGATGGTCACGAATAAATTAATTCTTAGCGTTCAGTAATTAACACAGGAATGCATCTGTGAGCTCGTTAAAATTCATCCTAGCATTAGCATTCGGTAACCCACCATAATAACGTTTCCCAGTGCTTTTCATAATCAAGAACGGAGCTCAGAGATGGCATGTGCAATGAAGTGTGGCTCTTCGTGCCAAATCTTCTTAAATTCCGTCGAGGAAAATTACGAATGGATCTTCTCAAGTTTTATTTGCATTCAAGTTCTTCTTTGATTCGCTTTCGTGGGCTTAGTATATGACCCCATGTTATGAAATTTGAAAGAATATGTTTAAAGATTAATGCTGCCATCACGAAACATTCCATAAAACTACCGCATTTCATGTGATTATGTAAATTTTCAACTACCACTTGAAAGAAGTAAAACAAAATATGCAAATTTCATCATTATGTTCTCAACAGTAGGTTTTCTCCTTTCTGGATCTTAATCTCTACAGCAAATTGTACTTTTATGACTCTGAAGGACATTGTATCGAGTTTTGTTCAACTGAAAGCAGTAGAGAAGAAAAAGTATCACATAGTAATATAGCTTTTAAAAATTTAAATTTCACTTACTCTTTTTCTCTTTGGAAATTAGCTTTATCTTTTCTTTCGTATAAATATGAAAAAAAAATTCATTTTATTTTTTGTTTAATTTAATAATTATAAATTGTTTAATTTTAACTATAATATTTATTAAATATCAATTGCCAACTGATCATTTTGGAAATAAACCGTGTAACATTATTTCGGCAATTATCAAGAATTTATTTAAATGATCAATAATTTTAATTAAAAACTGTCTGCTAAAGCTAGTGTTATAAATAATTAAAAAAAGTATTCGAAAAAAAGAATTTTTCTTCTTTTATTTAATAAACTTAAATTAATTAAATTAATTTGAATACTTTTTCAAAATAAAGGTAATAAAGGTGATTGAACAGGCTATAAAAAGGTCTTCTTTTTATAAACATAGACGGTGAATGGTGAAATTTCAAGATATCCATATTTTATATATGAGTACTTCACTTTATTTAAATGAAAAATTATATTATATAACATATGAAGCTGTATTTTTTATTCTTTATAATGACTCGTCCGTTTAATAAACACAGGTTTATAGACTTAGTGAAGATGTTGCTGTCGACCAAGTGGAATAATAAATAACGACATTCATTTCTAATTCATTTCTAGAAGACACAGCCGAGGAAGACTTAGATAAACAAGTGCAGTAGATGCAACAAGTGCAGCTGCAAGAAAGCCCAGAGTCTCTACTCCAAACCAACTCGATTTTTTCTTGTAGCAATCACTAGAAGAAGGGCATCCAGCGTACAAAAGACTTCACGAAGGAGGGTTGAAATGCATAACGTCCAGTATTGCATGTTATCCTCTCACCACTCCATGAAACAAAAGGTTTAATGGGACACTCAGGCTTATCAATTTGAGTACAAGTCAACAGAGGTCTGTAATCTTTTTTGATATGTCCAGATTTTTTTGCAGTTCGACTCAGAGAAAAAGGAAATTATTGTTAATGCTGTCATATCCATAAGAGAGACAGATTTTATGGGTGAAATGTATGTGTGAAACAGACGTATAGTTTGAAAGGCTGAATTGACATTTTCCAAGAGGCATTGTTAGCACAGTTACTTCTCATATATGTAAAGATAAAATTCTTGATCCAATTGTTCATCCTTATACTGGTACAATTAGTGAAACTCCTCCGAAAAGCCGATAATGTTAAGACTTCATAGAGATAGGTTGGTGGAAACTTATGTTCGTAAACAGATTATTGTCAGTATATATTGGCAGGGCCATTCCTTGAGAATGTTTGCCATACGCTATTGTTGCACTTAACTTACTTCGCACAACCCTTCCGTATTTGCGAACTGTGTTGATATAATCATGGACTTTATTACCAATTGAATTATGTAGGGTGTAGTTTGTTCGCAGCATATCATTTTGAACAAGGGGAACCGTTATCGTGCCTGTGTTGTTCTTAGATTCAATATTGAACTTAATTGTTAATGATCACAATAAACTAAAATATAAGTTTTTTTGGTTTGTTACCATTTTGTGGATTCTTGGTTTTATTTTGTGTTTTGCTTGTGAAACATTATTTTATTAAAGTTTTTGAAAATTCCCTTAAATATAAACATACAAAAATTCTGCAATCATTTTTCTGAATTTTGAGAAACTAGTGTATAATACGAATATATGCATGCCTTATGGCTATAATCCAATCGTACATGCATTGCATGACAATGGTATAAAATTGTGATAATCATAGAGAATTTTTAAATACATAGATTAGAAAAAATATTAGAAAAGAATTTGGCATGTTAAGTATGCAGAAAATATTTTTATCCCATTTAATTTCTGATATTAAAAAAGGCAGTTTTTCAGCAAAATTAAAGACTTCAATAGTAATATTGAAGAAAAACATAATCTAATATAAATTGACATGAAAACAATTTTGATATGTTTTAATTAATAATCAAAATTGAAGTCCAAAATAAATTCTTTATCTAAGCCAACAAAAATGTAATAGCATATGTTATTTATTTAAATAGCTGTAGCTCATAGTTCAGTTAATTAAATGAATTAATATCTAATTCAGACATCAAACCTTCATTAAGCAAAATTTCTCTAGACCAAAATATTTTTCAAATTTACCAAATAAATGATTTATCCAATTTGTTTCGATAAAAAATTTAATATCTTGAGAAAATAAGTCAAAATTCCTTAACACCTAACATATGAATATTGATTGCATCTTTTTCAACGCTGTTAAGCATTTTATTTGCATTTCAGTAACGACTCTACAAATTAATTGTAAAGCCTAAAGTTTAAATAATCATCCATTCGTACTTTGTACCTTCTTTTACCTTTCATACGAAATCAAGTAAATAAGACAAAATGTGTTTTTTCCCCTTTTATTTGGAATTCTCCATTCCCCAAAGGGGAGAAAGAGTCCTCCTTCACAAATATAATGCAGAAACTAAAGTATGCCCGTAATAATAAAGAAAATAAAGTATGCCCGTAAACAATGGCGCTTTCACTGTGTAGGAAAGGAAATAGCTGAATGAAAACAGGATTTAAGAGAAAACTGCGTTTAAGCATTGCCTCAATTCCAATGAAAATGGAACCTCGCAAATAAAAATATATGCGCATTGTTGGCGATGTGGATTACACAGAGAAAATTTATTCCGTTTTGCTGTAAAATCAAAAAGGGCTGTTAAATATATTTTATCTTTTTAAAGAAGTTCTTCGATTTGATTTTGTCTAGTAAAGGTAAGTTGGCAGATTGATGGTGGTTTGACTAAAGCTAATTAGTGAATTTGTCTGTATTGAAAATATCAAATGTACAGTAGCAAAATTAAAGATTTGATTTAAATATATATCTGTACATATTTTTGTAGGGCTTTAAAAAAGTAAAGATATTAAAATATATTATTTCAAAAATTAATTTTTATTTGATATATATTTTCTGAACATCATTGATTAATTATTTTTGGTGTTTATTGCGTAAACACATGTCTTGTCTCAACTATGGAATCTAATGGACAAGTCTTAAATCGATTATTTCTTGCACAGCATTGCAAGCTAAAACAACTAATCTTTTTATTACAGGATGTAATTTTGTTGCATGCCTTACAGCTGGGAAAATTTATTTCTCTGTATAATTTCATTTATTTGTATATTATATGTAAATATTAATTTCTCTTAATGAAATGCTATGATGTGGGAATTTTTTACTTTATCTTACAATCTTTCTTCACATATGCTATAATCTAATTTTTATATTACCATAACATTTAGGGAGATATTACTATTTTATTGTAGACATTTAAACAGACAATTTAAGGCAAAATTATGGAAATAAAACGTAAAATTGAAGGAAAACATAATCTAATGTAAACTGACATTGAAAGAATTTTTATTTGTATTATTAAAGTATCAAAGCTGAAGTCCTAAATAAATTTTTTATCCAAGCCTACAAAATATAATAGTGTAAATTATTTATTTAAATAACTGTAACTCATAATTCATTTAATTAAAAGAATAAATATCTAACGCACACAGCAAAATGTCATTAAGCAAAATTTCTCTAGGCCAAAACATTTTTCTAATTTATCAAATAAAATTTTATTCAATTTATCTCTAGTAAAAAATTTAATCTCTTGAGAAACCAAGTCAAAAATTCTTAACACCTAACATTTGAAAATTGTTTACATCTTTTTTAAAGCTGTTGAAGAATTTATTTGCATTTCAGTAACGACTCGAAAAAGTAAATGTAAAGCCGAAAGTCTCTATAATCATCCATTCGTACTTTTCTTCCTTTTTTCTCACCTTTCATATGAAATCACGTAAATAAGACAGGAAGTGGTTTTTTTCCCCTTCTATTTGGAATTATCCATTCCCCAAAGGGGAGAAAGAGTCCTCCTTAACAAATATAATGCAGAAACTAAAATAAAGTATGCCCGTAAACAATGGCGCTTTCATTGTGTATTAAAGGAAACAGCTAAATGAAAACCGGATTAAGAGAAAACTGCGCTTAAGCATTTCGTCAATTCCAATCAAAATGGAACCTCGCAAATAAAAATATATGCGCTTTGTTGGCATAGTGGATTACACAGAGAAAATTAATTTCGTTTCGTTATAAAAATCAAAAAGAACTGCTAAATGTCTTTTACGTTTTTAAAGAAGATGTTCTTCGATTTTATTTCTTTTGATTTTGTCTGGAAAAGGTAAATTGGCATATTAATGGTGGTTTGACTAATGTTAAGCATTTAATTATGTATAAATATAAGATATCAATTTTATAATAGTAAAATTAAAGACATGATTTAAAAATATATCTAGACACTTTTTTCCAAGGCTATAAAAAGTGAAGATTGTAAAATATATAATTTTCAAAATTAATTTCTTATTTGATATTTATTTTCTAAACATCATTAATTAATTTCTTTTTAGTGTTTATTGCGTAAACATAGAAACATTTGGTGTCTAAATTTTGACGTTTAATTGGCAAGTCTGCAATCAATTACTTTTTTCACTGTATTGCTAGCTAAAACCACTAATTTTTATCTTACAGAACGTTATTTGGTTGCACGCTTTACCGCTGTGATAATTTGTTTCTGTATAATTTCTTATTTGCATACTATATGTAAATATCTTCTTATTTGCATACTATATGTAAATATGACGCCAACGGCCGTACCATGCTGAATATACCGGTTCCCGTTAGATCACCGAAGTCAAGCATCATTGGGCGCGGTCAGTACTTGGGTGGGTGACCACCTGGGAACACTGCGTGCCGTTGGCAAATTTGGGACCTGAATGGCCGAGTGTCTAGCGCTCTGGCGCTCGGTGCCACAGGTTTCGGGTTCGAATCCCGGTGGTGCCATGGATGTTTGTAGTGGTTCGGAATCCACTTTAAGCCGTAGGTCCCGGTCTTCTATGACTGTAAGAGCGTCACGGAGCAAAAGTCAGGCTTCTACCTACGGGTGCTCCATCACAACAGAAGCTGCTTCCTTCCCCTTCAATCATGAGTCCATATGGACTTGTGGGCTTGGCCAGCCAAGTGGGATAAGAAACAACAACAACAACATATGTAAATATTAGTTTCTGTTAATGAAATGCTATGATGTAGAACTTGTTGCCTTATCTCACAATCTTTCTTCCAATATGCTATAATTTAAATTCTGTGTTACCATAAGCATTTACAGCACTATTATCATTTTAATATAGACATTTAAAAATAAAATTTAAGTAAATTGAAAATGTTATATTGAAAAGATAATAAATTTTTATCACCTTTCTTTGCAAAATTCTTACTAAAAATTCCAAATTTTGTATCCCAGAATTACATCAAGAAATATGACAATATTAGTTTTATTTTCAAAAACAAAAAACTTAATTGGAAAATCTGGTAATGTGACAAATATTAGAAATCTCAAGTTCTATATTCAGGGAATGTTCGTTAAATACTGTAGTCTTAAAAATAAGGGTGCAAAGTAGCAAACCTAAAATGATTCACACTGGATAACGCTAAATCTGTTACGTATCTACAGTTCTAGGTTCCAACAATATTTGTCTTTTCTCACTTATTTAATCTTTTTCATTCTGATATTAATTATTTGTTTGTCTTTTTGTAATATTTAACTTTTTATTTCTATCAGCGCTCGGTATTACAAGTTTCGGATTCGAGTAGAGGCAGTGCCATGGTTGTTTGTATTGGTTCGGAATCCACTTTAAACCGTAGGTTCCGGTCTAACATGATCGCAGAGCGTTGTGGAGGTATTGTTATTCCGCGTCCGTAGCTTATCTTCAAGTTACAGACACCTCCTGGGTAAGTGAGTAAAATCAGTGTAGCGTTTGCTCTTAAGGCATCGAAGACACATGTCTAAGTGTTCGTCAGCTGCATTAGAACAAAAATTTCTATCAGATAAATAAAAAATCATATGTTCTAGGTTCTAGAACAATGCAAAATAAGTGCTAAAGAATACAGTGTATGAAAAACAAGGACTTCACAAAAGTTTATCCATTTATTGTTAGTAATTCCATAATATTCCACCTCATTCTAAGACCAGTCTTCTTAAAAACTCTTGTTGAAAGCAGTTCTTTTGGGAATTTCATCGATTAAAGTTTAGGGTAATTGCCTGTCGTAGGCTAGCATCATTTAAAACTAGGTGAAGCAGACAAATTGTTTTAGAATTTAATTAATCACGACTTTTGAAATTCAATAGTTCTAAGGATCTATTTACTGTTAAGAATGTTTTATAACAATGTAAGAACGTTTTGAAGATCAGACTTTGAAATATAATTGTTTGAAAAATTTATTTTATACCATGTATTATGTAAATTATTAATTTTAGCTTAAAATAAAAAAATTCTAGTGCGTTTAATTTTGAAAATTTGTTATTAAATTTTCAATTTTAGGGAAATATTCTTTTTTATTAATATTGTAATGCATTTATAGTATTCAATAAAAATTTTAATATTTTATTGTAAATAACGTGCTCATCTTGTTACAAATTAAAAGGATAAAAATATTTTATTCATTATTTATGGATGAGCTTTTCTTTGAAGAATATTTTCTTAGCGATGTAATTAATAAAATTCAATATACACTATCGCAGAATTTTTTTATTATCTCACAAAGAGTTAAAAAAATTTTAGTAATACAACTCTGAAATAGTAAATAAAAATTAAATATTGGCTATTATAAGGCAAAATAAAAATTAATATTGAATTTGAGAAAAAATAAACTGATTTTGAATTTTACATAAAGATGTCAAAATTTTTCATATATTTTTAAAACAAACGTTCGTTGTTTCAGATTAAATATTACTATGGTTTCGTTACATTTATACCAAAATCTCTATTATTTTAACATAATCTACAAAATTAATATTTTATTAAGAAAATGTTTAGATCCCGTAATATTATTTTATTATAGAGTTTTTTCAGGTCCTTTAAAATTATTTACAGCAAAAATTAATGAGTATAATTTATTAGTGTTATTTTTATATTTGAAAATAAATTGATGAATTTATATAAAATATGCATAAAACATATGAGGGCATATCATACTAAAATATAAATTCTGAAATGTTAAAAGAACAAATAATGGGAATAAATAAACTTGTCAAACCGAAAGCAGTACTTTTTTCTAGACTTAATATTTATTTAATTATGAATAAAATTGAGTATGTATTTTTTATATTATACTTTAATTATTTCTATATTTAAAATTTATTATAGTTTATTTATTTTTATTTAAATTTTATTATGAACTTTTAATACTTATCATATGAGTTTAAATGTATATTCACGTTCAATGTAAATTAAATCAAAAGTTATATTTATTCCATAATAGCCAAATAAAATTTAACTATTTAATTCATTTAAATATGAATAAAAAAATATCACAAATAGTTATTTGTATGAATAAAAATTGTCTACTAAAATATAAGAAGCATTTTTATAAGCTAAATGTTAAAATATGATATTTTTAAAACAGTTAGCATAAGATAATACAATAATACCTCTATTATTCCAGCTCCGATTAACCGAGTTTGAACTTTACCCAAGTTACTGAAGAAAAAAATCTTTATATCCCTTTTTCCGTTCTGACTAGAACAGGGGTCTCCAAACTACGGCCCGCGGGCCAAATCCGCCCCCCCCACAGTATTATCAATTCGGCCCGCGACAGCGAATAGCTTATTGTTGCTGTAATAAGTTGGATAAAAAAACAGAATGATAATAACTCGGTTTTATTGACTTGCTAGGTAAAGCTTAATGACAAGCATAATACGCAGAAAATTTAAATTAAGCATACTAACAAATAATTGAAATGAATCCCACTAACATTGTAAGTGAACATTCAGTGTAACAGTGAACATTCCGCGGTTACCCTCGGTAGTTATGTTGGCGTAAAGAGTATCGCATATGTGTGTATATCGATGTTTGGAATGTATATATCCTGAATCAAACATATGATTTTTATCATGAAAATCCCTAAGGAACAGAAAAGCTAAATTAACGCCAATGAAACTGCGGGGAATTCACTTGTAAAAAAATACTAATGAGATTTGTGTAATTGAGATTTTTCACTGACAATAGTTTGTAGTTAGCAAGTATATGCTCGCTCAGAGCGCTTGGCCCTTGGTACTTACTGGAGTAAACAGTATGGCTCTAAGGCTGGAAAGTTTGGAGACCCCTGGACTAGAATATTTTCATTTCTACTCTGCAATTTTCCATTCCAGTGATAAGCCAAACATACTCATTTGTGAAGGAGGATATTCTCAGTGTTAAATGAAGAGTGTATGTTGAAAGTGTTTTTAATTCACAGATGAACAATAACTGCAGAGTTGGTCGATGATATGACTGCAGAGTTGGTCGGAAAACTCAAACAACAGAGCAGTTATGATGAAATTAATTCTCATTAAAAGACCTTACACATTTTCAAGGTCTAAGTTCAATGAAAAAAAAACATTAAATTGCAATAACATGCTATAATTGAACTTTTGGTGAAACTTATACAATGGCTTAACAATGTAGCAAGGAAATGTTCATCATTCCAAAGAAGAATATATCAAGGAAAATGAATGATTTCATTCCTCACTTCATTATAACAGATGGGCCGGATAATCAAAGGATTTAATCTCCTAAAAGTTGAGAAAAAAAGCTGCAATACAAAACGTATTTAAATAGGTTTTTTCATTAAAAACTATATTTAATATTTTTATATATTTTTAAATATTCAAGGAAAAAAATATGACTAGTACTTAAAATATGCATTTTTCTAGATGCAAACCATGGAAATTTTTAAAAAAACTATATTTATTTTAACCAAGTAATACATAAAAGTATATTTTTTGTGACAACAATGATAAAAATTATTAATTTTTTTTTTAATTTATGCATTTAAAATATTAGAATTTCTTTAATTATATAACTAATAGTATTTGAAGTGTATATTATAAGGTACACATATACCATTAAAATTTAATAAGTTGTAGGTAAATTTACGTGTCATCTTGATACTTAGTAAAGATTTAAGTAAATTCATTTTATCCAATTTTTTGATTATCTGAAGGAACTTGATTTATATTAACTAATATAATTATTAGAAATGAGTAATTTAATTTTATATTTATGATAAAAAGCAAAACAAGTAGTGAAAATTTTTTTGACATTATTTTACTATACAAGATGAGAACTTTGTCTCTAAGAGAAAGAAAGGCACGTAATTTTAATTTAATTAATATTTAATTTAAAATATGATACATTTTTTTGAATTATAGTAACATAGAATAAATTATTCCACCTTAACATTTAACATTTGACAGAAAATAGCTATATTTTGATACACTATATACTTCTTTAATTATCAAAAAAAAAAAAATGTTTTTCTTCACTTTTTATTAAGGAAATTTTTATTTTCATTCACTTTAAAAATACTTGTATTTATTTATTTTTCCTTTAAATTATGCAAATAAGATATTCTTTAAAGTAAATGCAAAAAAATTATGATGTTTTGAAATTCAATAGAACAAAAATATTTTTAATCGAAATAAATTTTTTTTTTTTTAATATTAAAATTTGGATTTATATGATTCGCTTTGATGTGATACAAATGCTGCGAAGTCATTTTAAATAAATTGAAAATACATTGATTGAATCTTAATTCCGGTCTTATTACCATAACTAAATAAGTTGCATTCTTGTATAACACTGTTTATAATATAGTTAAGTAAACGGTTTTTACTTGGTATAAAAATATCTATTGTATTCAGTATTTTAAAGATAAGGAAATAAAATTTTTTTCAATAACCAGTGTCATTATCATATTAATTAACTCATTATGCCAGAAATTCCATTAAAAATTATTTCTAGAAAAAAAAATTTCAAAATGATTCTTAAAGATTTTTTTTTCCAATTTGCAAGCAACTCATTTTATCTCTTTATATATATCTTGAATTATTTTTGGACTTAATTTTGAATAATGAGTTTTTGTCGATAAAATGTGTAGCTAAAAATTTATTTTTAAAAAATATGCAATGTTTTGATTTATATTATGGTGAATCTTAAATCATTTAAAAAGAAAGTTTCGCTTTAATCTATAAATACTTATGTAAATGAGAAATAATTTTTTACATCACTAACCATTTTAAATAGTTAATGAAAATTTTTAAGCAACAATGTAGAATTACAAAAATTAAAACATCTATTAGAAAAAAAATTAGAAAATAATTCTATTTCTAATCATTCTATTAGAAAAAACTTTGCTTATAGGGTTTTTTAAAAAATAATTTTTTTTTTTGCTGTTATATTTAACTAGTATAATTTTATTATATGTTTCTAAAAGGAAAATTATAAAATATATAATTATTAATAAAGGAATGTTATCAAAGGAAAATTAATCGTCCATTTTACTTTATAAACTTTTATTTTTACTTTATATTTAATATTGTTATACTTGATAAAACTGTAATACAAAAAGAGAACAGATATATTCTATACTAAAAGAGGAAAGATATACTCTAATACAAAAAGAGAAAAGTTATGCTCTAACACAAAAAGAAATTATTAATTGTTCTGTTAACATGAACATATTAATTTTAACAACCTGTCTTCCTTTTGTTCTAACATTTCATAGAAATATTAATTCTAATTTGGAACAGAGGTTTTCAAATTACATTTTTTGTGCCAAACTTTAAAAAAAAACCATTAACGAATTTTAAAGTAAAATACCAATTTATCTCCATACTAGATGGCTCAAATGTGAAGAGTCATTTTTCGTGTTCTCATATTTTAAAATTATAAGTAAAATATAATATGCGTTTTCAGACTATAACTGTGTACTAATACAAATAAATATTAATAAAATTATTAAAAATACAAAAGTCCAAATTCCTTGCACTGTAATGTATTTTGTTATGTTACCATATATGTTCATAACAAAAAAAATATATATATATATATATATAATAAACACATTTATAGAATATTTAGTAGCAGTATACAATATAGTTACTAAATATTCTTCTGTATACAATTAAAAATATTTCTGGTACTTTAACTGAATAATTTTTTTTTAGATTAATTCAAATAATTTTGATCACTGTTGTCACAAAAAAAAATATATTTACGTATTATTGGGTTAAAATATCTAAATACTTTTTTTTTAAATTCCCATGATTCATATCTAGAGAAATGCATAATTTATGTACTAGTTATATTTCTTTACCTTTGAATATTTTAAAATACATAAAAGTATCAAATATAGTTTTGAAGGAAAAATCATTTTTAAATACGTTTTGTATTGCAGCTTTTTTCTCAACTTTTAGTGGATTAAATCCTTTGATTATTACTCAAATATCATAAGAAAAAGTGAATTGTGAAATTTTTAAAATTCATGGCAAATATAAGTTCCATACTCATGAAAGTAAAATATAGTACGTCTCAAGAATTTTATATCCTAACAATAAATGAAATTTTTAATTATACTAAAGTATTACATTTTAACTTCTATAAATTTTCCAGAAAGATTTATCATAAATATTTTGTTTGAAAAATTTTACTTATTTTTCTTTGCACATATAAATAATTTTAAAAAAATAATAGTTTAAAAACTTGAAAAAGAATCTTCTTTTTTTAAAGATTATAATTTTATAAACATCTTTATTTTAGTCAGAATGAATCTAACGTTTTGTGCTTTTTTTTGAAGTATTATCTCTTCTAGAGAAGCGATTAAAGATATTTGTGGTGTCAAATTAATTCGTACATCTTAGAAAAATACTTACGAATGGAATAAAAAAATTTATTTACAACATTAAATCACGAAACAAAAACTTTTTTTTTTGGAAAAATGTACGAGAAAAGTACTTTCGAGCTTTCAATGTTGTATTTTTATTTCAATCAAAAGGAAAGAAATACAATCACTTTAATAGAAAATAAATTGGTTTACTTAATCCAATCAGTTGAATTTTGAAAGATGTTCAAATCTGACAGCTCCTGAAGATGCTTGCTTCTAAATTAAAAAAAGGAATTCTTCTAATACTTTATTAATTCTAAGAAAAAAAAGCTAATTCCAAATTAAAAATGCGTAGTGTAATATTTTTTTCAGAGTTTTGGCATTTCATTCCCATGAGAGCGGAATTTATGTTACTTGGCAAGTATTATATACTTCTCAAGCGATGGGTTTTATAATGCGATGGGCTCAAATTTGACATCAGAGAAGAAGTATTGTGTATAATTATATTACACGCAATTAGAGTTTTGTACTAATAAGAACCACCTTGTCATTCAAATATAAGATATTCGTTATCATGTGTAATGAGACTCAGGAAATTATCGAATTTGTGAGACCGTCACAGGTCGATACAACAACAGACTGAATATGAATTATACCATAAGTTCCTCCATCATGATTGGTGATAGATCATGAGCTGAGAAATATCTACTCCAATGAGAAGTGAGGAAAGCTGACTTTCCCCTGTTGACAGATTATTTTAAAAGCAGTTTTTTTTTTTGCTCTGAAGTGACTGAATAAGCCGGCATTTTCGTTTTTCCCTTGTGGTTTCGTGTATCAGGCCTTGCGATAAATGAGGTCTGCCAGACCTTCCTTAGATACGACGTAGTCTTTAAAACTCTGAAAAATCTCCGACTTTGGAGTGAACTGCATTTTTAATTTAATAGTGCATTTTTGATAAATTTTGTATTTTTAATTTTTATTTCTTTGCAAAATAATCCAGAGTTATGTCTTTGTATATCTATAGAGCTTGTAAATAAAACTTAAAGTGCTCCCATAATCCTGAAAGTGACCCTTTTCTTAAAGCGTTTACAGGTCTAGTATAGGCGGAAATGTTATAGTAGCATTCATCTCTTATGGTTTTTGCATATGTTCGTAATAACAATTTTTAAGCCATCGTTTTGAAAAAATTATTTATTTAATCATACATTTGAAAAAAATGAGAAAATATTCATATTCTTTTTTAAACTATTTATAATATATTGTTTTCAAACTCTGTGTTATCGTCTATTCTTTTACATTTGATTCGTGGTCATTTTCCTCGAGAATAGCAAATGTGTAGCAGATTCAGTAATAATGGGGAAGGGGATCTGTAGCATTACCTCTACAATGTTGGCCACTCTAATCCTGCTTTGCCTTTGCAGCAAGTAAAGTGATATATATCTTTCTCTATTAAATTCAACCGTTTCATCATGTATAGAGAGAAGTCTTCAGAGAGAAAGTGGCATTCTCTATTGAATAAGTCAACAAGATTTTCCAGTTCTTTTCTTGGAGCCGTCGGCGTGGCCTGTTTTAGACTTGTCATGGACCATGACTACTTACATAATCCTCTGTTTAGAATAGGACTGGCTGATATAAATCTGCTCCCCTGGCGACTACGGCCCGCCCATGAATGGAGAATATCTCCCCATATGCCCTATTGTTCTTAAATGTTTACCGTTTTGTATTACCGTCAAGACCTTTAATAATTGTTTTTGTCGCTCTGTATTGGGCTGCTTGTCGACTAATGGCTGAGAGGCGGAGACAGGCATTAGATAAAAAAACAATGTTGACCACAAGGAAGTCTTGCGATGTTACAACATTCTTCCTTTCCTGTGCAACACAACAAAAAGACATTTCTACTCACATATTAATCGCATCAATCACTGGCAAAGACTCCAGAGATTTGCAGCTCTGTTTTGATTTGAATTTCGAAAAGGTATTTAAGTTCAATCTTTCATTGGAAGCAAATGTTTTGATTAACGCATTAAAAATTAAGCAAACAATATAAAATTATAGCAAAATATTTCACACTGACTCGGATTTTCTAGTGGGAAATTTTGAGTTTTTCTATTACATAATAAGCAGATACAGATTTATTATCATTAAAAGTCCTGTTAGAAAGATAATTGGAGATCAAGTTGATAATGAGATAAGATCAAGAATATGTTCTTATATAAATTATTACTTAAGTTATTGCAAGTACCTTAGATTATTTAAACTATAGCTCGATTTGTGTTACTCCAACTAAGTACATGTATGAACAGAAGTTGTTCTACTTTAGGTTACTCCGGATACTTGTACGAACAAAAGCTAATCTACTTCAAGTACTTCAAGCAGTTTCTGTTAATACAAGTACTTGGATTAATCTAATGTACATCAGTTAGTACATGAAGTAATCTAAAGAAGAATATATACTTCTAAACTTTGAAAGAGGACTTTTATAGAAAGTAATTCTACATTTGAATATTGTGTGAGTTATTTCATGTACTTTGTACTTCAATAAAAACTGGTGTTTTTTGTCTTAATATTCATGATGAACTCAACGGAATCCTTTCAAATTTCATTAATTACATTTAAATTACATGACAAAAATTAGAATAATAAAACCAACCATTTTTATTTTTATTTTATTATATAGTTTTTTAAAATAAATTGAGATTTTTGGTGATTTTCTACAAATTCTACCCTTTTGAATTATACTATTTATTAAAAAATGCATATTTTGAACATTAAGATAGCATTAAAAATTATATTTACACAATGCACAGACAGAAATAATAAAATCTAAATTTTTTTAATTTTTGTTAAACATTATCCTTTCTGCATTTCCTTCCAGTAAACAGGTGATTCTGTTTTGAATAATAAATTCTAATTAAATGCCAGAAAAGTGGAGAAAACAATTTGCATTCAATTTGATTTTTATCTTTCGCTGCTTTTTAGTAAAAAAGTAAATTCAAATTAATTTCAACAACATATTACTTGCAAGGGCCTGAATTTTGATTTTTCTGATTAAACATTTAATAAAGAATTTAATCTTCCAGTTCAAAATTCAAACTTGCGTGTGATACCTAAAATAAGTAAATTAAATTTCCGAGCATTAAATTACTTCATATTTCTTATACTCACTAAACTTTATCAAATGTTTAATGAAAAATCCAATAGAAATCCATTCTAAAAATTAAGAATATTTTAAATTGAATTGAATTTCATATCTATCGTATTCCGTTTTTTAATTAAATGCTTTTTTAAATCATTCACGGTTTTATGAATACAAATGCATCGAAGAATGGGAAACCTTATCTCCTCCATGTTAAATCCATTAACTTTAAGTCCCTTTTTCTGAAAGTAAGATAGGATTATGATGTTTTTATGGTTGTTAGAATAGCATGTTATATATAATTTAACAGGCCATTTTCTTTAGAAGTAAAAATTAAAAATTATTATCAATTATTTACTAAAAAACACTTTTAAAATAGATTTTTTGATAAAATATCACTGCCTAAAATAAATAATTCGCAACAAATCATTAAGTCCCTGTGTTAAAATAAGTGATATAACATAAGTGCCTTTAAAAAACTGAGTTCTAAAGTTACATTGATACAGAGAAAAATGAACACTGCCTGGAAAATCCAGTTTTTGGGAAATATTCATTTTAAGGTTCCATTGATATTTTTATTTATGATTGAATTGCTAAATTTAATAAAATCACAATTTGTACGAAGGATTATCGCTTTCATCTACGTCAAATGATTCTTAGAGTTTCCTTTTTGCATTTTTGTTTCTTTTTTTTTAATGTTTTGGTATTATGATAGTTAATTATGAGGTAATAAGCTTAATTTTGTTTCTAATTATCATTATTACATCATTTTACATATATTTGTACTTGTGGAAACGTCACATCCTTAAGAAAGCCTTTAAAGAAAATCCCAAAATATCCCATATATTGTTAGATTGGATTCTGCCCCAGATTAATAATTTTAAATTAATATATTTGAATGCCTCATGTGGGTCTGGAATAGAATAGCTCCACAGTATCCCATGCATATCGTAAAAGGCAACTAAAATATATACCCAGTGCCAGGGGATATAACAGGGTTGGGTAAAGCGGGGCCAGCGAGATAAGTCAAGTCTTCTATCGAAGAGCGCGATGAATGAACGATCTCGCCGGTCCCGGTAAAGTCGAACTTCTCCCTTTGGGTGCCCAATGTCTTTATGTCACAAGGTCAAGAACAAAAAGGAGTTGCCTTTCTTATCTTTATCCTGCCAGTTTAAGACACATGTATTCATGGATTTGGTCTATAGGTTGGTATCGACAAAGTAAGAAACAACAAAATATATTTGAATACAATATTTTACATAAGTTCAGTTAGTAAATAAAATTTGCTCTTTGCTAAACTTCTTTTTTTTTCATTAGTGCAACAGCCCCATGGTGCGCCAAGGCCATTTGTCTACGGGCAGATTTCGAGGCTGTTTTTTTTTTTTTTTATATATATAGGTAGGGTTGTCACCACTAACCCCTAGAGATGTTAGACTTGGAAACTGTTTAAAGTAGATTTCGAAACACTACAAATATGCATGGTACCGCACGCCTCGAACCCGAAGTCCATGGCACCAACGCCCAAGCACCAGTCAGTCGGCCATCAGGCCCTCTGTTACAAGTATGCATTTTTTCCTTATATAAATTTATCTTCACACACTTCTGCTCATTAATGTACCTTTTTGACTAGAAAACAATAATTTGTCTTTCACATATATTTGCAATTGCACAGTAGAGAGAATGAGACTGGAGTATAAGCAGTGAAAATGATATTTAGCTTCTATTATTTAAATATTTACCATTAGAGATGATACTAACCTATAGTCAAAATTGAAAGTGGACTCACTTTTTCTTTCACATCTTGCTCAAATATTTTTCGGGTTCATGAGATCAGGCTCAAAACAGTTTGGGCGTTGAAAAAAAATTAGGTTCATTATTATAAAATTTCAAGGCACAGTAACTCAAAGTAACTTCGGTTCGAGTAGTCTTTAGCAAACTGTTTAATGTTGTATCTAGATAAAATTGTTTACAAAGTCGCAGACTTGGTATAGTAAACATTTCAAAAATTATCATAAAAGTCATTACTTGAAAATATTTCCATTTTTTTTTAAAACCCAGTGAATGGAGAGGCTTAAACTTCGAAAACACATCTGCATAAAATGATGAAACCTATTTGATCACGAAATCTGGAATTTTTAATGAGATCGATTCTACACAAGAACAACAACTACTTTTAACAACATTTTTTGTTTCATTTTAATTGAAAATCATTCAGGTTTCCGCCTTAAGCTTTAAGAAATATTTCTCAGATTTTCTTTCAATTATCAACTCCTTCATAAACTCACGGGGATTTTTCAAACTTGCCTTTTGAAAACCTTCGAAGTAAGTATCTAAGAACTTTAATCATTTTCTAATAAGGATCAACTTCTTATTGAATTCCCGTGAAAATACGTCTTTGCTTGTCCTTGTATGAAGTAAACTGTCGCTATTCTTCACCATTTTGTTATCAGCTCTATCAGTGAGAATCAAGTGTTGTCACCATTGTGACAGGTAAAATTTTATATTTCTGTTTAAGTGATTTTCTTTTCGGCACCTAAAAGAAATAAATATCCCTTAATTCTCTACTTTAATTACACAGAGTACAGAGAGTAGTTTAGTTACCAAGAATAGTATGCCAAACAAGAAGTGTTTCCATCAATCTAGATAATTGGAAAATTTTATTGTTTTGTTCTGGCTTTTGTGTTTGACAATTTAATCTTATTTTAGCTGCAGTTACTAAGCAGTAAGTGAGTTGATTCGACACCAGAGTATAATATGATCTTTTTAGAATATGATCTTCTGAATTTGTGCAGTAAAATGAATTTTAAATCAAATTAATCTACCTTGGTAAATTTTTTAGCATTGAAACTTGTTAGAAAATAGGGATTTCAAAATTTTAATAACAAGAATATTGAATTATTTGTAAAAAAGCATAAGGACGCGATTATTTGTTTTAATAGGAGAATATTTGCTGATATTTTTAATAAACTCTGTCATGAAATTAGTTTATTAATAAGTTATAAGTAATAAATCTATTAAAACGAAGTTTTCAATTTTATATCACATGATGCGCTTAGTTCATAATTGGTAAAGACATTATACTTATTCTATTTTCTTTATTTTGGCCATTGATTTAGTTTTTCTATAATACATTAATTCCGTTAGGCGAATAAACACTACCCAACAGTTATAAATGAGACGCATAAATAAGCATAATGATAATATTTATAATTTTATATTGAATTATCATTTTTATATTGTAGTTTATCCATAATAGGACTTTATATAGTTAAAATAAATTTACAAAACTTCATTTCTAAAATAATGTATTTTAATCATATTTCTATTAATTAAAAATTGCTATAATTTCAGTTTAAAATTAAATAGAAACATTAGTAATAACAAATAACTTCATTTTTAACTATTGACTGTGTTTCAGAGATTTTTTCAGAATAGCTTATACCCTACTTTGGATAATAAGAAATTTATTTACTTTAACAACGGATCTCAAATAGTTATATTGCAATATTACTTTCCTAAATTGAATATATTCCGTGAGCTTTGATCTTTGAAGTATAATTCTATAAAGTTTGAATGAAAATTTCTAAAATTTATGTATCGAGTAGTTACATTTATCTTTTAAAACCAAAATCGATATCTGAAATTGAATTTTCTATATCATTAAACTTTTCCTCATTTTATATAATCTATGAATATATAATATTTAAGTGTGTGTGTAGGTATGTATATGTGTATATGTATGTATTTGTGTGTGTGTGTGTATTTAACTGCCAATTTCTTTTACTTTTCGCTTTTATTTTATGATTTTCAGTTTCGTTGCTTCAACTTAACCGCCTATCAGAATTCCTTCTCCTTTTTTTTTAAATTTGAATATAAGACATTACAGGATTTTTGCGATTTTTTTTCTACTGTGGTTCTGCTATACAATATGTGAGTAGAGAATATCAATAGTAACTTTTCCCTTGTTCACACACATATCTCTCTCTATATATATATATATATATGAAGTGCATGAAACCCAAAGTACGACAAACAGAGAGTGAATCAGAAACAAGAATATATAAGATGTCTCATTTCTCTTCTGTTTGATCTCCTCGGACGATCAGTTGATTAGTTGTTGAACAAGTGTGCCTTTTCTCCTTTTTAGCACAATGTTTATTCTAAATTTAACTTTTTACTAATTTATCTGTAACTTAACCAATCATGAAAATTTATAATCTTTCCTCACTAAAAAAGAAAAGTATCATTTGGATATTTCTAAACAAAGAAATATCCAAATGAAACCGTCAAAATAATGATAATGTACAACAATAATAATAATGATAATGTCATACAATAATAATAAATAATGTCATATAATAATAATAATGAAAATGTCAGACATCTTTTACGAAATGTGCAACTTCATCTGCAAAACAAATACATACTGTTACATTAGAGAATGTTTAAGAAAAAAATAATCCTGCGTGTAAAATATTTTATTTTTGGTATGATGAAATGTAATTTTTGATTTTTAAAAGGAGTATTATTATCATATTGAACAGAAAAATTATGCATATTTATATATATTAATTAAGCTAATTAGGCAACAATTAATTTCGTTCATATTTATTTTCAGTATTTATTTTTACAAAATAAAGCGTGTGTACAAATACTTTCTTTTGTCTACTGTATCTCACGTGCTTAAATTTGTGTATAGTGTTATTGTAATTCATTACATGAATTCTGTTGTCGATGGTTCTCAAATTATCCCTTTTCTCAAATAAATATTCAAACCTCAATATGAAATGTCACAGTATGCATATTTGCCATAAAATTATCTAATTCAAAGATCATGCCACACAAAAGAAAATATAAAAAAAAACATATCAAAATATTATAACAAATATATTGAGCATAAAACATTAATTTCATTTTCATCTAAAATTTAAACGCAATAAAATTTTGATGAATATTTATTAGCAAAATGTCATCTATTATGAACTTTTTTTCAGACACAGTACAAACCCTCATTTAAATTTGTTTAAGTGATCCAATTGGCAAGTACTTTTCCCTCAATAACTTTCAAACGACTAAATCTGCAAATATCAAAGTAATTGAGTTCATCATGCATTGTAATGTATGTTACTAGATCTGAGACTCTCTCTCTCTTAAGAACTAAATTATTCACTGTGAAAATTTCGTTTTGATTATCACATTAATTAACATTATCTTCTCACAGTGCTCGATGAGTGAATACCATACCAACTCAGCAACTGGAGCAAAAGTACTCGCATACGTTTATTTGAAAGACAATCAAACTTTTCAATCGTGAATAATCCACATTTACTCTCTTGGGGAAAGTCCCTCTGCTCATTCATCTATTTGAAATTAAATGGTACACAAGCCTGGAAACAGGGAAATTATTATTTCATCCCCCGGAAAAGGGAGTAACCGAAGATTTCAATTTCGCGCACCGTTTGTCTTCAACATGAAAGGGATTTCAAGGAGTTCTCGGCGCTTTGTGAAACGGAGCCACTTGGCTGTAGTAACCTGAATCTCAAAGGCTGTCTGTCTTCAAGCTCTTGCAGAATTCAAGGATCAAATAGTTATTTCCATGGATTATGGAACGCTCAGCATTAATCTGCTGGAATCGATGTTTGCATTAACTGTTTGCTAAAAGATCTCGGAAGAACTTGAAATATTAATTATTTATTGCTTTCGTAAATACTTTTAAGCTTATTTTAATTTGCATAAGCCTTTAAAGTATGGAAAATAATAATAAGTTCTCTACTTATGCTGGTAGGGTAAATATTTTCTGCACATGATGAAAATTGCGTTAATGTGCATGTGTTGAAACAGCAATCATATTGCCTGTTATAAGTGTTTTGGATTTTCATCCGTACAACAAACATGCATAAACTTATCTCGGAATGTATTTTTGGAAAACTCTGATCCCTCTCCATCTTCTCTTTTATAAAATTAACATAAAAGATTACATCTGGAACAAGATACTCCTGGTGAAAAAAATTTTTTGATAGTTAAATTATTTCAAATATATTTCTAATAATCATCTGTTCAGTAAGATCTTATGATATTTTGAATTATCAATTATTGCTTGTGTGTGTCATTGAAATAGTTTATAAATCTAAAACAAGTTTATGTTTGCAATATGTTGAAAACTCATGAAAATGTATTCGTATTATGTAGAAAACTAATAAAAATATGTTCCCAAAATGGTTTATTTATTAAAAAAAATTGGATTTAACTTTAATTGTTTATTCACGGTAACTGATGCAAGTGACATCTTTAATATTCTGTCAATATAATAGGTTTTCAGAATCAATATACATAAATAATTTGTTCAAAACTACAGCAATTTCAAAATTCACCAATTGCACTTCCTGGGTTGTAGTCAGAGATCCTTAAACATTTGATGTGTATTCAGCTACAGAAGTCTAATCTATCCATTAATTCCATCATCCTGTAGCAGTAAGTATAAGTACAAATCTGAAAAGAAATAAATCAGTCAAAAATAATAAACGAGTTATTATAAGAACTAGTTAACATTGTAGTAATGTAATTACAAAATGTATTAAACTCAAGCTTGCTAATAATAAGTAATGCAATAAAACGGCAAGAACAGCTGATCTACAGGCTAATTTTTGATTTCATTATCGACCCAGTAATAAAATCACCAAATTCGTCGCATGAAAGCAAGATATTAACTACTCCATGATGAACTTTATAAAGTTTTAAAATAAAAGAACCGAAGGACATTTGAGATATTTATCTTGTTCTGCTCGTTGTGTGTGTGTGTATCAGAGAATAAGGAGAGAGATAGGTAGATTTTACTTCGAATGTCTAGTTGCCTTTAAAGATAGATTATCATCATATCGAGCAGTATGCATTTTGCGTACTTTCATGAAACATAAATATGCATAAAAAACTGAAGGAATAGACTGAATAAATCAAAAAATTACACCATTTAAACAATACATGACTATAAAAATTACTAACTAGAAGTATTCATGTAGAAAATGCGAAACAATTGTAGCATTTGTTGTATGAAATAACATTGGATGCGTTGATGATTTATTCTTCGAAAAGATTAATTTAATAAAAATATATTATTTACAATTTTTGAAATAGTCATGGGGGCAAAATTTGCCTAACTGGCTTTGTAGAGAGGTAATTAATCAAATGCAGAACTTTGCAGTGTTCTTAGAGTTTTATTTAAAAACATTTTAATGAAAATTTCTTAAAAAGATTTTAATATTTATGATTAAGAAAATTTTTGAAATGTGCTTAATTTAAGAAAAAATTATGTTACAAAAGAATAATAATTTTGTGTTTCTGGAATTGAAAAAATCGTAACAATGCGTACAAATTCAAAATAATTGTTTTTTGAGAAATATTGAAAGCAGTACATAAAGATATTAAATTTTGAGAGACAAGAAAGTGCACATGCAACCTATTAGATACTATTGTACAAAAGTGTAGGTTTTCCTTTCTTAAAAAATATTATATAGTAAAATCAAATGTTGAGTTTCCAAACTAGAAGTGTATTACCAAAACTAAAGGACGAATATTTTCTATTATTTAATTTTTTTTGCAATTTTTAATGGCAAAAAAAATTACAATTATCGTAAAATTTAGATTTTTTTTTATAATTTGGCTATTTTTATATTTTCTGGTTTTTTTTTTTTTTTTTTTTTTAATTTCTTATCAATACAATTTTAATTTATTCCTATATAAAAAAGGTATAATAGCATAATTGCATTTTTTTTTTTGAAAAAGCTAGCAATTCTAATGATGTACATGTTTTTAATTAGTTTTTGGTGCGATTATCGACATAAATAAAAATACATTAAATATTAATGAAACAATTACTATGAATTGTATTAGATTAAAATGAATTTTGAAAGATAGTTTAAAATAATTGAATCAATAGAACATAATTCCTTTCATCATGGAATATCCGCAACGTTGTATTAAATTTAATATTTGAATTTAATTCATTTATTTGAACTAATCATCTTTGTATTAATTCTGTTTTTATAAGCTTTATAGGATTCCCATAACCACTTTACATGATTTCATGACTTTCATTCTGAATTTAAAAAAATATTTTTTCTGTTTAGTAAAAGTCAATTTGCCTTTCTTATAATTTGAAACTCAGATTTTTGTTTTCAAATCACTACTTCCTTTTATAATAACATAATTTATTTTCAGTTCATGACTGTTGAAAAGCGATTTTCTCTTGATTTATTTGAAACAGAAAAAGTATTTCACCATTTGTAATCATCCACTATTATAAATAAATTGAATCGCTAGTTTTTGCATGTTCACTATTCCAATTCTTATTTATTTAATTAGTTCAATATGAGCAGCTACGCTTCATTTTCTGTCGTCAAAAAATAATTTCAAATTTTAATAATTTTTGGATAAAGATTTGATTTTCCAACGAACAGTTTCTAGCTACAACTATTTTTAGAATTTTCTGGGAATGTCCAATAAAATAGAAATGACCTATAAATTATCCCAAATAAAATTATTGTTTGTTTTTAATTCCTTATATATGAAAACAGGGACTAAATTGAAAGGGTGATACCCTTCGAAAAGAAATGCTAGTTTCAGGGAGCAATCTCTCCATAACGAACACATTTTTGTAAAGAAATTTTGGTATTTTTTTTTAGTGGAACGGTGTATTTACTACAAAAAAATTGTAGAAACTTAAAAGGTATGATAAATGTTTTAATGACCATCTAATTATCATAAATTATGTATCACGAAGGCCATAGTAACCAGAATTGCACACACATTCATCTTAGTTACCATAAAAAGTAATACTAATAGACTTGAGTTAATTATAAGTTACAGTCTTGATATGTTTGAATATTCAACATACCACACAACATGAATTTACAAAAAAAAGTTATTTCGTAATTTAAAAGTTATGTTGTTGTTCATGTTTCTTATCCCACTTGGCTGGCCAAGCCCACGAGCCCATACGTACTCATGATTGAAGCGGAAGTAAGCAGCTTCTGTTGTGATGGAGCACCCGCAGGTAGAAGTCTGACTTTGGCTCCGTGACGCTTTTACAGTCATAGGTGACCGAGACCTACGGCTTAAAGTGGATTCCGAACCACTACAAACATCCATTACACCTCCGGTATTCGAACCTGAAACATGTGGCACCGAGCGCCAGAGCGCTAGACACTCGGCCATTTAGGTCCCAAATGTGTGAATGCCAACGGCACGCGGTGTTCCCAGGTGGTCACCCACCCAAGTACTGACCGCGCCCAATGATGCTTGACTTTGGTGATCTAACGAGAACCGGTATATTCAGCAAGGTATGGCCGTTGGCATTTAAAAGTTATGGTAAGTAAATGCTATACTGACCATCGAATTACTATAATAAACTCTACAGAGATCATACTGTTACCATAAATAATAAATACCAACATATTATTTGAGTTAATTAAGTTCTAGGTTTGATTTAACATACTTATTAGCATACTATTTATTAGCATATTATACATTATTATTAGCATACTATTTACTTAACAAAGTTGAAATAGAAAAGACGGAGTTGAGAGTTACATTTTTTTATAAATTTAAATTGAGCTTTTATGTCGAAGTTAATGTTGGCTATTCAAAAGAACATTCAAATATAGTAATTTTAAGCAGATAACTTTCAATGGGGATTTTCAACATTTTTGTGTTCATTTGCAGAATAGCAAAATTAAATGCATGCTTACTCAACTCTAACGTTTCTAGTAATTTTTGTCTAATTTTGGATGTTAACGCACGAAACATTTGTGATGAGATTTCGAAAACATAAATCACCTGTATACAACACATTTCCATCATTTAATTAAATAAATACAATAATAAAATAACGATAACATCACGTATATTGCACGAGAAAAAACGTTGTACATTTGGTTATCTCATGAGTTAATTATTGCTGACAAAGTCAGATGTAAGAAAATTTACATAATTGCTTCATTCTATATTAAAAATAAAACATCTATTCTATATTTAACTGAAAATAATCCTAGCAAAAATTAAGTAAATCATAACCTGTTGACCAGAATGGTGATGGTCTACACCAGGATTAAGACATTTTCTTACCAAGTGGTCAAACAAGCATTACATATTTATTCTAGTTTATGATACATGTATTAGAAATTGTTATAGAAATTATTTATTTTGTACAACGCTTAGCGTTTCTTTCTCAATACGCATGGTAAGGGATAACTATCATTATTTATATGTGCTGTCCTGGAGGCTGATAAACAACTACTGGTTCTTGATCAACCCCGGGAAGGGTTCTTTTCTTCATCGATTCCCAGGCGGCCATTTCAACAGCCCAATTAGCAACAGCACAAAAGAGCTGCCCGAGCAAAGTCCAGTGCCACACAAAGCTGGCGGAACAGCTCACCAGGGCAGGGATCTATATTGGAATGGGTTTCTACTTGTGTGGGAGTTCCTCTTAATGAGAGAGCCGCTGTCATGCCCAACCAGCCGGAATCCAACCATTGATACTCAGTTCTAGTTTACATTGGTACTCAGGATCGTGTTCAATCATATCACTGCAGACATCGATAACTTCACCAGCAAAAGCCTCTAAGACTTGAACGGCAACAAAAGGTGGAAATGTCTTGCCACAGGGGGCCATATACCTATGTACCTGGAACAGCTTTCTGCCTTACAACCGGCCGTGGCTACCTGCATGCACATCTCTATCGCATTGGTTTGGCTCCGGATGGGATCTTCCCATTATGTCAGATCGATAACATGGACGGCGATCACCTGCGGAATCGCACTGAACTTATAAATGGGCCTGATGACATTACAGGACGTTACTGAGAGGCTCGATGTCGTATGACTGAACAGCCACAGACGGATGTAGGATAATAAATAATAAATAAAATAATAATAATAATATAGTAATTATATATCAATATAATAATAATAAATATAATATAATATAATATATCAATATAATAATAAGAAATATAATATAATATAATATATCAATATAATAATCATTCCTTTGTGTGCAAAATAAACGCTGCTGAATTTGCGGAAGTTTCTTGGAATTCTTGATAATTTTCATTCATTTCGAAACCAATTCATGCCAGAAAATTTCACAAAAATACACGGAATGTAAGCAACTGATAACTTTTTCAAATCCTGTTAGAAGATTTCTGATTCAGATGACAGTTTGTTTTTTTTAACCAGAACGAAAATTTTTCAATTAAATAAAATGATATGTTTAGTTGTCACTATACAATTGGCCAACTGTAAAATTCATATTTTATCAGTGCCAGCCCAATAAAAATTATTTTTTTGTAATTTGTTCAAGAAATTACTATGGACAATTACGGCAATATGGTATTCAGAGATTTAAGAACTATTAACTTCAACACTAAGCAATTTCTCACAATTTAAAATTAAAATTAATCAATTTTAACACATTTCTGCTTTAAAAATAACGAGAAAAATCCTATCTAATAAAAATATACGAATAAATACAAATTATCAAAATATAAATATTACATTCTAAGACATATTAGATTACCTTTAAAACATTAGTTCAGTTTCGCTTTAGTTCACCCAATTCTTTTCACATGTTAAATTAAATTTTAACAATTAATTTATTTCTGAAAAAATTTCAAAAATTTCTTTTTTAAATAGGCAATTAACTTATTTTCTTTATATTCAAGAAAATTGTTTACACATTTATTTCTCTTACTTCACTAGCTACTTCCCTTATTCTTTTAATATGAAGACAAATAACTGACAAAAAATTTTAGTTTTAAAAGATTTAATTCATTATATTTTCTCTTTCTTCAAGATTTACTTTTTGGTTTATTGCAAAAATTTGACAAATCTGTAAATTGCTATCATTTAAACCTCATTTTCTTGAATGATTACTTTGCCTTTGATTTGAAACTTGTTTAAAAAAATTTTGATGTTTCGAAAAGCTTTAATAATATACTATATCAGTCAAAAACAGATTTCATTGAAATATTTTAGATACCATACATTCTTTCATTCCGTGATTTTTTTTCAGATTAGCTGATATGGTATATTTTAGCTTGATTAAATCCCTGATTAATTTACATCCCAAATCTTTATTCCCTCATTTGATTAATAGTCATTAATCAAATAACTTTATTGATTAAAAACTCATTACCTTTTGAATAAAAAAGTAAGATGAGAAAAATAATTCGTGTTAAATTAATCATACTACAATTTAATCATTTATTGACATTCAATTCATCTTAAAGCTTATAGATCCTTAAGAACTTGAAATGATTTTTCGAATACAAATTTTTATACTCAGCTTACAACATTTTTTTTTTAATTTTTTTTATTTTTTACTTTTTTAAAAAAAAGTCAGTAAACTTCGTTTCAAAACCTTATTAAACTTAATATCTAAGAATATATGCTTTGAAAACTATCAAAATTAACTGAAAAATTAGAAATTAAAGTTTGTAAGGGAATTTTGTAAATATTTACTAATTATCGGTTATTTTCTCACATTTATTATTGTCCTTACATATTGGCTAAATTACTTGTTTTACCATGTCAGAAAATTTGTTATTTCCCTCACAAAATAAGAATTTTTTTAAAACATTATATCATATATTTAAAAAACACTAATGCTATAGAATACTATATGATGAAGCTCCTACCGTTTAACCTCATTAAACAAGTTTCCGAAAACAAGATTTAAAAGCACATGCAGTTCTTATAAGTAGAAACTGCATAGCGAAATTTCGTAGTTTCCATGGTTTAGATTTCAATGCTCAATACCAATTTATCTAAATAATTCCGATTGCGAGCCATTAGGAGAATAATTGCGAGCTAAAGTCATTCCTATGTAACAAGGTGGCAGAATCTCAGACCTTCTGTAATTCAAATATTGTGGAATAATTCAAATTCCTACTATAATTCAAATGCATTGAGGATCACATAAGAACATTTGCATACATTTTATTGCGAAATGCTTACATTTAGAACACACACATACATTTTATTGTGGAATAATACATTTAGAACAGAATCAGTTTCTAGAAGATAATGCCTTAGAAAATATAAAGTTGAAATTTGCAGAAAATAACTTTTTCCAATTAATTGCAAAACGGCACAGAAACATCCAACTTTTTGGGTTGATGTCTGATATCCATATCAACTGTGAATTACGAAAAGTAACTGTATACAAAAATTCGAGTGTTTATGTATATCTCTCACGGCATCACTAAGAAGAAAATTTTAATTGGGCACGCACGCATGTCAATGATTGTTTTTATTCTCTACAATTGAGTTCAAATTTTGTTTGAAAGTGTCTCAAGAAGTTCGTTGGTCTGGCGTATGTAAGACAACCAGCTCCAGTCATATCCATTAAGAAACAGATTTGTTGAGTCCATTGTATATGTGACAATTGTATATCATACCAAGAGGCATCATTGATATTCAGTTATGTAGAGATAAAAATCTTGTTTCAATTGTTCGTGTTTATACAACTGCAGTTGGTGACGACATCATTCCACAACACGATAATGCTAATTACACAATGCTTAATTGGGATAAAATAGCCAAAGTGCTGATACCATATTGATACTACCTTAACATAAAAATAAGCCTTGCTGTCATTTGAATTAATAATACTATAATTCTGAACATGTTTCATCGCCACCATACTTGTATAGGTGTCAGAAATCGCACGCACCGTATTGAAGTTGCTCACACATTAAACTCAGATACTATGGTTTTTTTTTTATTTGTTCCAATTTGTGTATTTTCAAGACAAGAAAATGGACATCTTTTGTGTGTAATTTTTAAGCACTGTTAGATTAATGTTCATTAAGCATGAAAGACTTGAAATTTTATTAAATTCCTATGAATATAAATTTCTTAGTCACAAATTGTCAGATTTTCCCCTAATTTTTGAAAAACATGTATTAAGAATGTTTTTACTGTAACTGCATTCACCAAATATTTGCTATATGTATATTTTCTCAGTCTTAGATGAGTTGGAGGTCAACAATAACATTCTTGTTAAACAATATAGAACATTTTAACTCAATGGAGCTGAAATAACAAAATGCGTAGCATCGCATCACATAGTATAGAACTTGTAGAGGGAAAGTCATAAAATTCGCGGCATGCAAGATTTTCTAAATTACAAGCGAGTTAATTATTCAAGTAAACAATCTTACAAAATCAATAAAATTCTATTTCTGTTATTGAAGTTCATGCAAACGACGTTAATACTTTAGATAGTGACGCAAACAAATTAACTAATAACATTCTTAGTTCTTGCCTAGATAAAGAATTTGATAAATAAGAACAAGAAATGCATAAATTTTTTTCTAAGTTATATTCATTAAAAATTAGATGGAAAGATGAGTTAAAGAAATTTATGACGAATGATAAAAGTTTCAATGCATATCAAAGTAAAGTTAATACTAATGTAAACAGTTTAAACTTCCGCATGTAGAATTACCAATGTTTACTTCTAATTATATTGACTATCTTAAGCTTTCCGTGAAAAGCAAAGCAGCTATTTTATTACAATCAATTCAAATTTCAAATGAGAATTACGAAAAATGTGGAATGCACTCAATGAACGCCATGAAAACGAATCAGAAATAATAAATGCAGCATCTAATAAATTGGTTTCACAGCATGTATTAAAACATGAATCACCATCAGGTTTAAGGAAATTAATTGATACAACACAGTAATGTATTGGCATATTAAAAATCCTTAAACAACTTATAGAGCACTAGTATAATGTGATTATTTTTGTATTAAAAGGTAACTTTATTCTGAAACACTTCGGGTAAGAACTTTGGAACAAACAACAAAACAAGTTCAGGACATTCATATTAAATCGGGTGTTCGTCATTGCATCATTGGCTAAGTGTCAAAAAGAGAAACTAGATAGTTAATGGGAATATATATAAAAAATCAAGCAATAAATATGTTTACTGATCAGAGATCGTAGCGAATGTAATTCTCATTATAGGTTATTTAAGTGCGATAGTATTTTAGAGCACCCGATCAAAGAAAATGGTATACAGTTAAAAGGTTAAAGCTTCGTAATAATTGCTTAAAATTTTAACACATATCATTGATAAATCTCATGCAAGTATTTGTAAACTCTGTCAATAATCAAGATCCCATAATACAATTCTATGCTCGAAGGGTTCAAATGCTACAAGATTTGACTCATACAGAAGTGACCTTCCTTCTGTTAGTAGCAATAAAGTAATTGTAATTGTCACACAATCGGTTTTATTTCCTACGGCAATTGCTTATGTCAAAGACATTAATGGCATTTCACAAAAGTGTAGACTACTTATTGATTCAGCCAATAAAGGCTCATTCATTAGCGAAAATTGCATTAATTTATTGCTGTTAAATCGTACTAAAGTAAACATAAACGTAGACAATTTGAGTTTGTAAAAAAAAGGGGTAGGGTTGGAGGTTCTGTTCAATTACGAATAACATCACAATTTTATAAAAACGCATGTATTACTGTTGATGTATTAATCATACCTAAGATAGACTGTAATTTCTCGATGTCCAGTCGACGCGTCTGTTTTGACAGCATTCAAACAATTGCAGTTAGCAAATGTCAATTGTCACCAGCCTAGCCCAATAGTTCTTTAATGTGTCGATGTGTTCGGTGAAATTATGCTTAATGGACATCTAACTATTCCAGAACATTCATTATCTGCTGTAGAATCAATTTTCGGTTGTGTAATTCTTGGAAAGACAAAAGGTGTTTCTCAAACAGTCATACCAAATCATGATAGTTGCAATGCAGTTGAGTTTCAACATGATAAATTTTGGCTATTAGAAGAAATTTCAAACACAAAGCCTTACACTCAGGAAGAAATCTCTTGTGAAACTCCTTTCCTAAGTATTAAGGCATTAATAATAGAGAGTTTTTGCATACCGTACTTTAGAAATACGGTATTTTTTTCTCCCTAGCGCGCATGCTCATAGGAAATTGCGCATGCATATCTGTAATAATGTTTCCTATGAGCATTTTTATTCTCACATGAATAATTAATTCAAGTTTTTTAAATTATTAAATTATGTGATTAAATTCTCATTTTTACTGTTATTTATTAATCTGTAGGCTATCTTCAGAGTACTTCTTTAAAAACACTGTTTGAATCTGTAGCAAGTCAACAATTACAATGCAGATGGTTACAACAGATAACATTTTGCATATGAGCCAGTGGATTATTTAGAATCATTTTATATAAAGGATGGATAAGAGAAGACTAAAACATTTGAATAAATAATAACTACTTCTTCCTTAATAGTTTTGCAGATTATAGCTTGTTTAGAGAGTTTTTATTAATATCATTTATTTTTTCAAATGCTTTATTTATTTTCAATATTTCAATAATAAGATAAAATTTTCATTAAAAGTGTAGCCTGTGAAGAATTAATACATTTTTGCTGTATAAAGGATATTGCAGAATAAGTAAACAATAATTATTGGATCTATTGTAAACAATAAAACAAGGCATGAAAATTAGAATTATGTTGCTGTCATACAACAACCTCTGTTTAACATTTTGTCTTTAATAACAATAATTTTTAAGTGATTCTATTGATATTTCGTTGAAAGAATCTAGAAAAAAATAAGTGTTAGATATTTAAATACGAATTGCAGCAATACGAATGAAATTCTTTTAAATCTAAATAAATTTTCACAATTCATAAAAGTAGAAAATAAATCATATTTTTCAAAAAATAATGAAACAGCTGCTTTAGTTAGGTTGTTAAATTTAGAGAAAAAATTTTCAATTCATTTTAAATAGCGGATTCTTTGTTAACTGCATTAAAGTTTAATCCAAATCCCTTATTTCGCAAAGCACGAATTTTCCATTTGCATCTCGAAAGCAATTAATCGTTTGTTTCAAAAAGATCTAAATTTCAGTTGCGTTGACAGTTAAATAATTACATTTTCTGAATCGTGAAGTAAATTACAAAAGCCGCAATAATTTGGCGATGCATCTCTGTGAGATAATTTTTTTAATCAATGAGAAGGAGACATTTTTAATACTTTCCTGTCGAGGAAAGAGGTAATAATGAAAAATTGCTTCGAAGACTTTTATTGATAACAGCATGTAGATTCTGTTTAACTGTTTGGATGTAATGCTTCTTCATGAATATTAATGCTGGTAAATCTTATTGATTATAATTTGATTTGGGATTCCGTCAAACTTAATTTACTTCAATAACTTACTAAGAAAGTAGCGTTTTAAAAAGAGTATTTGGGGCTCTAAGTGAATTACAAGTAGCCAGGAAACTAAAATACATAAATAATATCAGTGTAAATGATTTTTTTTTTTGCCTTAATCTGTTTTCAGTAAACTGAGTTTAGTTGATGAATATCGCAAAAATATGACATAAATCTATCGGAAATATTTGTATCACTGATTTCTTAAAAGTTATTTGAAAATAAATGCCATTTGTGAAGGATACTTTACATAATTTTGTAATTTTGAATTAATAATGAATGGCAAAGCATTCTTAGAATTTTTACGAGTTCTTTCTGGACATTTGTTACTTTATGCTTACTTAAATAATTAATTTAATTTTTTTTTAAATTGTTAAATTATGTGATTAAATTCTCTTTTATATTTTTATTTATTAATCTGTGATCTATCTTGAGAATAATTCTTTAAAAGACTCTATGAATCAATGTAAATGTTTGCAACTGATAACAAGCTGCATATGAGCCAGTGGATTATTTAGAATCATTTTATTTAAAGAGTAGATAGGGGAAGAATAACGGATTTGATTGATTAATAACTTCTGCTTTCTTAATAGTTTTGCAGATTATAACTTGTTTTAGACAGCTTTTTTAGAGAGTTTTTATCATTTTTTTTTCAAATGCTTATTTATTTTCAATATTTCAATAATAAGACAAAATTTTTATTAAAATTGTAGCTTGTGAAGAATTAATACGTTTTTTGCTGTATAAATTATATTGCTGATTAAGTAGATAATCAGTATCGGATCTAATGTAAATAACAAAGAAAGTCATGAAAAATATAAATATAAATAAGGATGTCGTCATACAACAACCTTTGTTTAACATTTTGACTTTAATAATAATAAAGTGATAATTCAAGTGATTCTGTTCATATTTCAATGAAATAATCTAAAAAAAGTAAGTGTTACATATATTTAAGTAAAAATTGCAGCAATACTAATTCTTAAATAATCGAAACAGATTTTTTTCTACTTTTAAGAATTGTAATAATCGAAACAGATTTTTACAATTCTTAAAAGTAGAAAACAAATCATATTGTGCAAAAAAATTGTACACCTGCTTTAGTTTAGATTGTTAAATTTGGAGAAAAATATTCAATTCATTTTAAATAGCGGATCCTTTGTTAACTGCATTAAAGTTGAATCCAAATCATTTATTTCGCAAAGCACGAATTTTCCATTTGCACCTCGAAAGCAATTAATCGTTTGTTTCAAATAAGATCTAAATTTCAGTTGCGTTGACAGTTAAATAATTACATTTTCTGAATCGTGAAATAAATTCCAGAAGCCGCAATAATTTGCGATGCATCTCTGTGAGATAATTTTTTTAATCAGCGAGGAGAAGACATTTTTAATGCATTCCTGTCGAGGAAAGAGGTAATAATGAAAAATATCTTCGAGGACTTTTATTGATAACAGCGTGTAGATTCTGTTAACCGTTTGGATGTAATACTTGTTCATGAATATTAATGCTGGTAAATCTTATTGATTATAATTAGATTTGGGATTCCGTCAAAGTTAATTTACTTCAATAACTTACTGAGAAAGTATCGTTTTAAAAATAGTATTTTGGGCTCTAAGTGAATTACGAGTAGCCAGGAAACTAAAAATACATAAATAATATCTGTGTAAATGATTTTTTTTTTTGCATTAATCTGTTTTCAGTAAACTGAATTTGTTGATGGATATAGCCAAACTGTGACGTAAATGTATGGAAAATATTTGTACTTTGTAATATGGCATGCCATCACTGATTTCTTAAAAGCCTTTTGAAAATAAATGTCATTTGTGAAGGATACTTTAAATAATTTAGTAATTTTGAATTAATAATGAATTCCAAACCATTCTTAGAATTTTTATCAATTCTTTCTGGATATTTTTTATTTTATGCTTACATAAATAATTAATTTAAGTTTTTTTTAAATTGTTAAATTATGTGATTAAATTCTAGTTTTTGTTTTTATTTATTAATATTTAGGTTCTCTTGAATCAATGGCAAGTCTGATAATAATAATCACACAATGAATCAATGACAAGTCTGATAGCAATAATCACTCTATGAATATACGGCAAGTCTGATAATAAGTTGCATATGAGCTAGGAGATTATTTATAGAATCATTTTAAATATAAGGTGGAAAGGGGAAAACTGAAGGGTTTGAATAATTAATAACTTTTTTAATTGTTTTGTAGATTATAGGTTGTTTGTGAGATTACGGTGGTGACTTTTGATGTCCACCAACATGTAAAAAGGAAACGAGTTTATTTTTATTTAGTGCAATATTAATTAATCAACTCAAAGAAAAAACTGACAACTATTAAATATCACAACATTATTCCGACTGTAACATAATTCGGAGTTTAATTGTCTATTATTAAAGATCCATTTCTTTCAAACTGTTTTTCTTTTGATTATTCGACGAGTTTTTGTTATTGTCCAGGAGATACTCTAACATTAAAATGTTGCTGACGTTTTCTTTGTATTTGAATAATATTCTTTCAGTGAAACAAAATTAGCTGAGTTTTTCTCTTTACTAAATATCATATGTAATCTCCAATGGATTATTTCAAATGCTTTAGTTATTTTCAATGTATCATTAATAAGATAAAACTTATATTGAAATTGTAGCTTATGAAGAATTAATAAATTTTTTCTGTATAAATGATGTTACTGATTAAGTAAACAATTATTATTGGATCTATTGTAAGCAATAAAACAAGTCATGAAAATTATGATCATAAATAAGGATGCTTTCATACAACAACCTCTATTTAATATTTTGTCTTTATTAATAATAACTATTTAAGTGATTATGTTTATATTTTATTAAGTAAGACAAAATTTTCATTGAAGTTGTAGCTTGTAAAGAATTAATTTTTTTTTTTTTTTTTTTTGCTGCATATGTGATATTGCTGGTTAAGTAAATAAACATTATTGGTTCTAATGTAAACAATAAAGCAAGTCATTAAAAATATAAATATAAATAAGTATGCTGTCATACAACTACCTATCTTTTTAACATTTTAACTTTAATAATAATAAAGTGATAGTTTAAGTGATTCTATTCATATTTCAATGAAATAATCTAAAAAAAAGTAAGCGAATTAAGATATTTAAGAAGGAATTGCAGCAATACTAATGAAATGCTTTTAAATCGAAATAAATCTTTATAATTCATAAAAATAGGAAATAAATCATATTGTGCAAAAAATAATGAAACAGCTGCTTTAGTTAGGTTGGTAAATTTAGAGAAAAAAATTTCAATTAATTTTAAATAGCGAATCCCTTGTTAACTGCATTAAAGTTAAATCCAAATCTTTTATTTCGCAAAGCACGAATTTTCCATTTGCACCTCGAAAGCAATTAATCGTTTGTTTCAAAAAGATCAAAATTTCAGTTGCGTTGACAGTTAAATAATTACAATTTCTGAATCGTGAAGTAAATACCAGAATTTGCGATGCATCTCTGTGAGATAATTTTTTTAATCAATGAGAAGGAGACATTTTTAATACTTTCCTGTCGAGGAAAGAGGTAATAATGAAAAATTGCTTCGAATACTTTTATCGATAACAGCATGTCGATTCTGTTAACTGTTTGGATGTAATGCTTCTTCTTGAATATTAATGCTGGTAAATCTTATTGATTATAATTAGATTTGGGATTCCGTCAAACTTAATTTACTTCAATAAGTTACTGAGAAAGTAACATTTTAAAAAGACTATTTTGGGCTCTAAGTGAATTACGAGTAGCCAGGAAACTAAAATACATAAATAATATCTGTGTAATTTTTTTTTTTTTTTTTTTTTTTTTTGCATTAATCTGTTTTCAGTAAACTGAATTTTGTTGATGGATATCGGAAAAATGTGATTTGAATGTATCGTAAATATTTGTACTTTATAATATGGCATGCCATCGCTAATTTCTTAAAAGCATTTTGAAAATAAATGACATTCGTGAAGGATGCTTTAAATAATTTAGTAATTTTGAATTAATAATGATTAACAAACCATTCTTAGATTTTTTACTGATTCTTTTTAGACGTTTGTTAATTTATACTTACATAAATAATTAATTTGTGTTATTTAAAATTATTAAATTATTTGATTAAATTTTCATTTTTATTTTTATTTATTAAGTCTGATAGCAATAATCACTCTATGAATCAATGGAAAGACTGATTGCAAAATCACTCTATGAATCAATGGAAAGTCTGATTGCAATAATCACTCAATGAATCAATGGAAAGTCTGATTGCAATAATCACTCTATGAATCAATGGAAAGTCTGATAGCAATAATCACTCTATGAATCAATGGAAAGTCTGATTGCAATAATCACTTTATGAATCTACGGCAAGTCTGATAGCAATTTGTATATAACGCAGAGGATTATTTATAGAATCTAAAATAGTATAATATAATTGCAAATTTGCGATGAAGAATTTTATAAATGTTGTTGTGTATTTGTGTATATGCATTTTTATTTATTCATTTCTTGTCGCAATTAAAATATTAGCATCTTGATTTTTTTTTTTTTACTAAAACGTCAAAGGACGTCAAATTATTAATATTATTTATTTTCAATATTTCTGTACTAATTCAAAACTATTATTGAAATTGTAGCTGGTGAAGTATTAATACTTTTTTGTTGTATAAATGATATTGCTGATTATTTGATCTATTGTAAACAATAAAACAAGTTATAAATATTAGAATTATAAATAATGATGCTGTCATACAACCTGTGTTTAACATTTTGTTTTTAATAATAATAATTTTTAAGTGATTCAGTTCATATTTCATTGAAAAAAATTTTAAAACGGTATGTAAATATTTAAATAGAAATTGCAGCAATATTAATGAAATTCTTTGAAATCTTAATACATCTTTACAATTCATAAAAGTAGAAAATAAATCATATTGTGCAGAAAAATAAGGAAACAGCTGCTATACTTACGTTGTTAAATTTGGAGAAAAATATTTCAATTCATTTTAATTAGCGTATCATATGTTAACTTCATTAAAGTTAAATTCAAATCCTTTATTTCGCAAAGCACGAATTTTCCATTTGCACCTCGAAAGCAATTAATCGTTTGTTTCAAAAAGATCTAAATTTCAGTTGCGTTGACAGTTATATAATTACATTTCCTGAATCGTGAAGTAAATTCTAGAAGCCGCACTAATTTGCGATGCATCTCTGTGGTATAATTTTTTTAATCAGAGAGACGAAGACATTTTTAATACATTCCTGTCGAGGAAAGAGGTAATAATGAAAAATTGCTTCGAAGTCTTTTATCGATAACAGCTTGCAGATTCTGTTAACTGTTTGGATGTAATGCTTCCTCATGAATATTAATGCTGGTAAATCTTATTGATTATAATTAGACTTGGGATTCCGTCAAACTTAATTTACTTCAATAAGGTACTGAGAAAGTAGGGTTTTAAAAAGAGTATTTTTGGCTCTAAGTGAATTACAAGTAGCCGGGAAACTAAAATACATAAATAATACATGTGTAAATGATTTTCTTTCTTTTTTTTTTTTTTTTTTTTTGCTTGAATCTGTTTTGAGTAAATTGAGTTTAGTTTATGGATATTGCAAAAATGTGTCATAAATGTATCGAAAATATTTGTATTTTATAATATGGCATGCCATCAATAATTTCTTAAAAGCATTTTGAAAATAAATGACATTCGGGAAGGATACTTTAAATAATTTAGTAATTTTGAATTAATAATGATTAACAAACCATTCTTAGATTTTTTACTGATTCTTTTTAGACGTTTGTTACTTTATACTTACATAACTAATTAATTTATGTTATTTAAAATTATTAAATTATTTGATTAAATTTCCATTTTTATTTTTATTTATTAATTTGTAGGATTTCTTGAATCAATAGCAAGTCTGATAGCAATAATCACTCTATGAATCTACGGCAAGTCTGATAGCAATTTGTATATGACCCAGAGGATTATTTATAGAATCTAAAATAGTATAATATAATTGCAAATTTGCGATGAAGAATTTTATAAATTTTGTTGTATATTTGTGCATATGTATTTTTATTTATTCATTTCTTGTCGCAATTAAAATATTAGCAATTTGATTTTTTTTTTACTAAAACGTCAAAGGACGTCAAATTATTAATATTATTTATTTTCAATATTTCTGTATTAATACAAAACTATTATTGAAATTGTAGCTGGTGAAGTATGAATATCTTTTTTGCTGTATAAATGATATTGCTGATTATTTGATCTATTGTAAACAATAAAACAAGTTATAAATATTAGAATTATAAATAATGATGCTGTTATACAACCTGTGTTTAACATTTTGTTTTTAATAATAATAATTTTTAAGTGGTTCAGTTCATATTTCTTCGAAAAATTTTTTAAAACGGTAAGTAAATATTTAAGTACAAATTGCAGCAATATTAATGAAATTTTTTGAAATCTTAATACATCTTTACAATTCATAAAAGTAGAAAATAAATCATATTGTGCAGAAAAATAATGAAACAGCTGCTTTGCTTAGGTTGCTAAATTTCGAGAAAAATATTTCGATTCATTTTAAATAGCGTATCTTTTGTTAACTGCATGAAGTTAAATCCAAATCCTTTATTTCGCAAAGCACGAATTTTCCATTTGCACCTCGAAAGCAATTAATCGTTTGTTTCAAAAAGATCTAAATTTCAGTTGCGTTGACATTTAAATAATTACATTTTCGGAATCGTGAAGTAAATTCCAGAAGCTGCAATAATTCGCGGTGCATCTCCGTGAGATAATTTTTTTAATCAGCGAGGAGAAGACATTTTTAATGCATTCCTGTCGAGGAAAGAGGTAATAATGAAAAATTGCTTCGAAGACTTTTATTGATAACAGCATGTAGATTTTGTTATCTGTTTGGCTGTAATGCTTCTTCATGAATATTAATGCTGGTAAATCTTATTGATTATAATTAGATTTGGGATTCCGTCAAACTTAATTTACTTCAATAACTTACTGAGAAAGTAGCATTTTAAAAAGAGTATTTTGGGCTCTAAGTGAATTACAAGTAGCCATGAAACTAAAATACATAATATTTGTGTAAATGATTTTTTTGCAATTATCTGTTTTCGGTAAACTGAATTTAGTTGATGAATATCCAAAAATGTGACATAAATGTATCGGAAATATTTGTACTTTATAATATGGCATGCTATCCCTAATTTCTTAAAAGCTTTTTGAAAATAAATGTCATTTGTGAAGGATACTTTTAAATAATTTAATAATTTTGAATTAATAATGAATAACAAGCCATTCTTAGAATTTTTATCAATTCTTTCTGGACATTTGTTATTTTATGCTTACATAAATAATTAATTAGTTTTTTTTTTTTAAATTGTTAAATTATGTGATTAAATTATCATTTTCATTTTTATTTATTAATCTGCAGGATCTCTTGAATCAATGGCAAGTCTGATAATAATAATCACACAATGAATCAATGGCAAGTCTGATAGCAATAATCACTCTATGAATATACGGCAAGTCTGATAATAAGTTGCATATGAGCTAGGAGATTATTTATAGAATCATTTTAAATACAAGGTGGATAGGGGAAAACTGAAGGAATGGAATAATTAATAACTTTTTTTAATAATTTTGTAGATGATAGTTTGTTTGGGAGATTAAAGTGGTGACATTTGATGTCCACTAACTTGTAAAAAGCATTGATTTATTTTTCTATTACAGTGTAATATTAGTTAATCATTCAAAGAAAATACTGATAACAATTAAATATCACAACATTTTCTAGCAATAATATATTTTCGGTGTTTAATTGCCCATTATAAAAGTTCAATTCTTTCAAACATTTGTTCTTTTCAATTAGGCTACAAATTGTGTTATTGTCCAGGAGATACTCTAATATTAAAAGTTGCTGATATTTTCTCTGAATTTGAATAATAGTCTTTCAGTGAAACAAAATAAGAGGAGACAAGGTAGATATTTTAATCTCCAATGCATGCTCAATAACCTACAAAAGGAAGAATATTGAAAATTATTGAACATGGACATGTTACAATCGTTTTAAATCCTTCAGTCTGTGAGTGGTCATCCTATATATGTACCTTCTAAGTGAAATAATCAGATCTCCTGAAATTTTAGTTATTTGTTTTTCTTTAAATTAACTTTATGTAATGAAGAATTTTTCTTTTCTTGTTAATAATTGATATCTTTATGTTATTCGTCTTAATTCTTAATATTAATTTCAATCGTCAGAATGAAAAAATATCTAATATATATTAATATATCCTTTTCAAATAGAAAGTTTTTTTTTATTCGTTATTTTTAGTATAACTGAAATAAAAGAATTTCTTAAAAAGGTTAAAATTAAAAAAGACAAATTTCCAAAAGTTAAAACTCCAAGAGAACCTACTATTGTTTTCAACAATGGAGTGAGCTCAATGCTTTGCTTTGATGCTGATAGATATAAATAAGATGTAAAAAATAAATTACAATGAGATTGTTTATCTGTCTTTTAAAATAAAATTAATGGTACATTTAATAATTTAAATTAATACATTCATGCAAGTATATAAAATTGTAATAGGGCTGTTTATTTTAAAATATTTGAAACTTTTGTTATAAATCACATGTTAATTTAAATTTTATTACTTCAATCCTTACAATATTTTTCTTATCGCATAATATATTTGCTCACACGTTTACTATTGGTATTTGACTTAATCAACTCTTTAGTTTTTTGTATTTTAGGTACAAAGATATAAATAAATATAATGAATATTTTATATAATTATTATAATTATAAATTCCATAATTACGAATTAATATTATTAGCTCAAAAAAATCTAATCATCCTATATCAATATATGTCTACACATATATAGATTATTACATTCTACAATTAAGTGACTGAATATTTCCTATTCTTACTCTTATATTTATATATATCTATATATATATAGATATATATATAAAGCGAAAATTGAATTTCGTTTGAATTATTAACTATTATTGTTAACTATTATTTTATATTGCTAAATTAAATAATATAATAATAATATAATGATTGCGATAAAATTATATCGCAAACAATTCTTATAACAGAATAAGTTAATAAATTAAAAATATTAATTAAATGGAGAATTAAAGCAAATATTAATTAAATGAGCTCTTAATGTTGGTCAAATAATAAACTTAATAAGGGCATTATTACTCTTTTACCATATTCAGCAATAGTCATTTATTCAATTAACTTCAATAAATAATGGCGAGAAATGCACCGAAACTCATTGAAATTTTCTATACTGTTTTGTGAGTATCTATAGAATGGAAACAAATTGTAAAATTGTAAAGAATTGTAAGAAAAAAAAAATTTTTCTAATGCAGCTGGCAAACACATAGACAGCTGTCTTGGATGCCTTAAGGCAAGCGCAGTCGTTACTCCCTGTGCATTACCCAGGGGGCGAGTGTAAATTGAAGATAAGCCACGGTCGCGGAGTAACAATGCCCCCGCAACATTCTACGATTCTATTAGACCGGGTTAAAGTGGATACCGAACACTACAAACATCCATGGCATCAGCCACTCGGCCATTCAGGCCCCAGGAAAAAATTGTAAGAATTGTAAAATTATATCACAGCGTTTCTTATAACAGAAATGTATTGCATATATATATATATGTGTGTGTGTGTGTGTGTGTGTGTGTGTGTGTGTGTGTGTGCGTGTAGAATAATTTGAAAACATTCAATCAATTACATCTTACTTTACATCTATCCTTCATTTACAAGAATGATGAGGAGAAAGATATTGAGAAAAAACGAAAAGTTACGAAAACGCTGCTGTGTCGAACAATTAAAACCAATTATACGAATCCATTCATTATTTGTATATGTATATTTAACTGTGAGCTGTGTATAAAAGTTTTAATTAATGTTTTTTTAAAAATTGACGTAACTATTATTGCAGTCGGCGAGTATTTATTCCAAAAATCACTGCAAACATTCAAAATATCACACAATTTTGTTATTACTCACATTTAAATGATATGTACTAAATGTGCATTTCATTGATTTTCAGTACTAATTTATTTTAACAAGTAAAACGGGATATTTCAGCAGATTTTCATGCTACTGCTTCCTGATTAATTTTTTGTGACATAGATTGACTGATAATTTAATTTTAAAAAATAAATGTCTCGATTTTCAGTCCTGGACAGAATTTTTACGCTTTTTGCTCATTATAAATGTTCGCAGTGTTTCAGGAAAAATGGCATCATCTCTCAATATCTTCGAACTCTAATAAAAATTCCTTTATTTGTATTGTTAATTTTATAATTTAACGCTGATGTTTGTGCAAGCAGTGCCATCTGTAAAAGCACTATGTGAAAACCCCAAGTCGAAGCAGAGTTGAGTATTCGTGTAAGTGTAAGTAGTGTGGCAAGACCATCCTCGAGTGTGATGGCGGCTAAAATTAATGTGAAAATATTGCAGTCCATATCTTGTTTTATTTGAGTTAAATTCGTGTGAAAGAGCAATCAAACAGTTGCTTATTTGAAATTTCTAGTGGAATTTTGAACTGCTATTGCTGTTTTTTACTGTAGTAAATATTGATATTGACAGAATTGATGATGTTGATTGAATCACTTCAGGTTCTATTGCCTTATGGACTGCATTAATATTTTTTTACTTTTTTTAATGTCTCAATAATTATAAATTTAGCTTATAAAATAACATTAGTTCTTTCCCTTCTTTTAATCAATGATTTTACTGATACAATGTGAATTTATAGATACACTTGATACAATTTATCGATCTCATAAACTTTAACAGATGCTGACTGCAAAATTGATACGTTTAAACCATAGTGAAATAAATTACTCTGGGAATTCTACAATTTGAGCTTTCACATAATGCATAATGATGACATGTGGAATCAGTAGCTAAATCTCATTTAATTGAATCCGAAAATTAAATGTTTATTAAAAGACTTTTTGCAAGGCTTTTAAAAGGAAATGAAAATTAAAAATGTATGCAGTGATCCTGAAGATGTCGCATTTTTAATAAAGATTATTTTTTCTTGCCTTAAAAACACCTGAATATCGACCTAGAGTATTAGTAGTCCTATTCAGAGAGAACGAAAACGTTTACTTAAGTACATCTCTTGGGAGAACTGATTATAATTAACTGCGTTATCTCAGCAAATATTTATTTAAGGCTCCCCCCATTCGTCAAAGGTTATTGGATTATTTGGAATACTTGAATTAATTATCTCATTTAATAAAAGATTACCTTGTAATTGATTTTGACTTGGATGGGATTAAAATAAAAAATTAAATATTTATTGATTTTTTTTTTTTTTTTTCATTTTAATAAAAATTACTATTGTTTAAATTTATTTGCATTTATTTTTACATTTGTATTTATTTCTACATTTACATTTTCTTTGAAATTTACATTGACTTACTTTTTACATTTTAATAAAAATTATTATTGAAAAATTATAATGCTTGCTTGAATAATGTGATGTATTTTATACCCATGGTAATTCTAAAAATAAAATTGATTTATTTTTACAATATTTAAAAGGAAACAATTTCGTTTCCCAAAATAATTTTTTAAGAAATTGTTGCAATAAATAAAAAAATAAAATTCAATTCTTTTAAAAACAAAGTAATATAAACAAAATATACAAAACTATTATTAAATATTATTAAAGATAATTTCTATTTTAAGAATGTAACTTTTAATTTCATTGTCACAAACAGATATAATCTACTTTATAAACAAACTATTAAAAAAAATTTTAATTTCTGTAAGTTTCTTTCCTTAATATCTTAGAATAGAATAGAAAACATTTAGTATAATAGTCTATATTTTTGTTGCGATTTTTTTGTGGGGTTAGTTGCGTTTTGTATTTTTCCATATTACTTATAATGTTCATTCTTTTGGTAGCTCATACACTATATATTTTAATGTTTAACTATTTCATGTAAAATACTTCAACTACCCAAAAAATTGTAACATTTATAATATTGATGTGCATTTATCAATTTTTTTTTTTTATTTTTATGTTTGATAGTTACTTTAAATTTGTTGTTTTTATACTTTTTACAGTGGAATTAATGCAAATAATGTACAAATTCCATAAGAATTCTAATCAGCTTTGTCATAGGAAAAAATTTAATTTAATTAAAATAAAATTTTTAATTAAAAATTTCCTAACTTGGATATAACAAATCTGTAGTTCTGGAGGTAAATAAACTCAAAAAAGAACCCTTCAATAAGAAATACTAAGGTGCCCAAAAAGTAAGACAAATTATTTTTTTTCAAAAACTCTTTATTTATTCTTCCAATTTTATTTCATCACCTTCAAAGTAATCCCCTCCGGACACAACGCAGTTATGACAATTTTTTTCCCAATCCTCAATGCATGCTAAAAAGTCATCGGCAGGGATGGCCTTCAAAGCGCGCAGTGATTGACGTTGAATCTTTTCAAACTTCTCAAAACGGTGTCCCCGGAGTGGTCATTTGAGTTTAGAGAATAGTCAGAAGTCGCAAGAGGGGAATACGGGGGTTGTGGAACGGTATGGGTTTCATTTTTGGCGAAAAAGTCACGAAGATTCAATGCAGTGTGAAGTGGCGCATTCAGTGTTTTCGGTACCAATCGAGATTTGACGCGTTTGAGGCTCAATCCTTTTGAAATTCCAACATCATCAGCATGGTCTCTAATTCTAAATCGACGGATTGCAAGCACCAAATCTTTAATTTTTTTTACGTGAGATTCGTCGGTTGAGGTTGATGATCGACCAGATGGTTCTTCGTCTTGAACGCGTTCTCTGCCTTCTTTGAACTGTTTATACCACTTCTAAACATTTCTTTCCAACATAAGAATGTTCACCTAATACCTTCTGCAGTATTCTACACATTTCCACAAGCAAAATTTAATGCACGTTATTTGCTCAATTCATTCAGACATTTAAAAAATCGGGGGAATCAGTTTTTGCGTCTCACAAAGCCAAGCGTAACTCAAACACTAATGAATATTTTGACGTCAAATTTCACACAGATGTCAAGTACAGCGCCAGCAACCTAAAAAAGAAAAGAAAATTTAAATTCCTTAAGACCCGGGAATTTTAAATTGCAAATTGGTCTTACTTTTTGGACACTGTAATAAACAGCAACATTTTCTCACATCCTATCTCACATCTTTTATCTCAGACAAGAAAACTTATGATTATATTCAGGTAACAACATTAATTCAATACACTGTTATGAAAAAGTAGCACAAGTGATGAAAATACAATGTATGGAAAAAAATAAGGGCTGTGCGAAAGTTTATCCATTTACTGTAAATAATTCAATAATATCTCATCTCATCGCAAGAAGAAACGCCTGAAACCACGCTTCGCATAACTCTTGTCGGGGGGGCAGTTCTTTTGGAAATTTCTTTCGATGGAAGTCTGAAATAATTATCTGCTGTCGGTTATTATCAGTTCAGTATGGGTTAAGCAATCAAATTATTTTAGAAAATGACTAAGCGAAACTTTTGTAATTCATTAGTTTTAAAATTCTACTTGACTAAAGAAATATCATTTTGAAAATAAATGTTGAAAAATAATATTTTTAAAATTCTTTTTATTCCATTTCTATGTTTTATTCTATTCTAATCTTTTAATTCCTTTATGCTATGTTTTTTTTTTTAATTTTTAAAAACTTTGAAAAATTTTTTTGAGGGGAAGTATTTTATTTCATTTAATATTATTATATGGGCCTGACAGCAGATAGATTAGCGCTCCGACGCTGGGTGTCACAGGTTTCGCATTAGATTCCGGATGTGCCATGGATGGGTGTAGTGGTTCGGAATCCTCCTTTAAACCATAGGTCAAGGTCTAATATGTCTGTCGAGAATTGGGCTGATAACCATACCCCGTAAAACGAAAACCTCTCGTCTCGAAATCTGTCAGTAAGCAGACGGCCTTGGCCCAATATAGAACTGTTGTGCCGATGATGATGATGATAATATTGTTATATATTCAGTATAATTTTAAATAACTTAATTTTAATAGACTTCAACACCTTTTAACAAATTAAAGGAATAAAAACACTTTATTCATTACTTGTGGAGGTTTATTTCAGTGAAAAATTATTTTTTATCTATCTTGTCTAGTAAAATATAATATAATGTTCAACAATTAAACACCAAATGGAAAACTAAGATTGCTCGGCGAAAGAAACTACCTGCAACTATAAATTTAATATATATGACAGGTACATTAATCTGAAATTTAATTCGCAGCAAATATTTTGCAAACGAATATGGTTTTAAAAGAAACGTTTAGTTTAACATCAAACTAAAAGGCTCGTTGTGAGCAGATTATGTACTCATGATCCAAATGTCGGAAAAAAATAAAAATAGCCAAATTATAAGGACTACTTGATGACATCATCTAAAAGTCGTCAGATAATGGCAGATTATTTGACGTCTAAAAGGGCACTAGTAATAATCTGAAATAGATCGAGCTAATCGTTCCATTCTTTTCAGGATATGCCACCAAAATCAAAGAAAGGAAACTACGTCAAGAACAGTGTGTGGTTGCCCAAATTCACAACTACTCAGCCTAATCGTTTTCTGGGTCTGTGAACTCACATCACAGATTAATGATTGCATTGAACTTGTTTTTCTAACTTGCAGAGTGAAAAAAAAGTATCGTGATTGTATCACAAAAAAATGTATCAAAGCAAACTATTTACAGACGACTGCACGCAAGTCAACTGTATGAAAAGAGACCTGTGACGCATTCTATGGGAAGCTTTCCACAAAAGAAGATACTCAAACTGGGATAGAGATCACCTCAATCGGACTCTACAAAAATGGAGTAGCGTTCTTCTTATTCTTGTTACCCATGACTCCAGGTTTAACCTACCCACAGATTCAAACAATTATTGATCTTGATTATTTTTTGAAAAGCAATTTTTTAAATTTTGGACCAAGATTGATGTCAGTGGCCGCACTGATCTTCACGTCTATACTCGTGGTACTATAACTACCATGTGTTAAAAATGACATCCTTCCCTATTATGTGTGCACATTCCTTACAGCAGAGGATCCTGATTCTGTTTTTATGGAGGATAATGCATGTCCGCATTCACAGAGCTCACAATGTCAGAATCTGAAACATAGATTCATATGAAATGACAATCACGATCTCTTGACTTGAATCTCATTATCATGTATGGTACATGGCATTGAAGTGTTTACATTCACTCTTTGTACACTTCTCGGAAATTTTCAAACTAAGAGCATGTCTTACTTGCATGTGAGACAAATATCTTAAAACGTTGGCCGACACCATTGAGCATGAGGTACCAGTTGAGGTGATCATACTCCTCATTGACAAACCTCCATTATTGACTTTTTTGCTTTATTAATCCTAAATTTGTCTTACCGTATATTATTTAATTATTTAATGCGCATTATCATGTATAATTCATAATAAATAATTAGACTATTACATTTTAATTTAACTGATAAAATAGGATTTTAAATTTTACAACATTTAAAAAAATGGTAAAAAGAAGATTGAGCAACATTTTTTATTTCAAGAAGTATTTTAAAAAGTTTTAATGCTTGTTATTTTCCTTTACAATTATTCATTAATACAATTAAAATGCATTTTGATTTATTAAGGGTATATATTTTTTACTGATTGATGATTGTTTAGTGATACTCTTAAACGTTATGCTATTTACCTTGGTATTCTTAAACCAATAAACTTAGCTGCTTGAGAAATTTATTCAGCTAGAGTTTAGTTTACCTAACAATCAACTCCAAATCAAAATTTACATAATTTGGCTTACCTCTGTAACTACTTGCCTTCCTTCTCACGTATACCGAGCATTTTATTAGATTAGGATATCTCTTACTCCAGGTATGTGCATAGTAACTTTATTATAAGAAAATCAACGGAATTTTGTATGTCCTAGTAGATAAATATTTCTCAAAATTGTTATAACAACACAACATTTTATCTCTTTGCTGAATCTCCTTTCTGTGTCGTAGTGTTTTTTAATGGGAGTAATAATTTATCCGATAAATTACTTTGTTGATTGTTATTTTATGTACAAATTAAATATTCCTTTAAATTATCGTCTATTATAATCAAATATCAGCAAAATAAATATATCATATTTGATGAATTTTTGTGAATATTAATATTATTAAAATAATAGTAACGTTTAATACTGCTAATGTCGGCCAATCATATAAAGAAATTTTACAATTTGGGCTCTCCGTTACTTTTTTACATGAAAAACCCAAAACGAATCATTGAACTATTAAAGGAAGCATCATTTTTTTCTCAAAAAAGCTTCTCTTCATCCTATACATTGGAAAAAAAATATTTTTAAAGAAAATATCAAGGTTTTATACAATTTGCACAAGTCAAATATTTTAACCAGAAAATAATCTTGTTAATGTCGTTTGAACCTGATAGCTACAAATAACACGATCAAATATTTTCGACGTGTCGATTTTTTTATAACACGACGGATATTTTCCATATGGCACGAGACTGGTTTGTGAGTCGTTCTCTACGTTATTCTCTTGCACTTGCAGCTTTTTCCGTTTGTTTTTTTTATGTCAATAAACTGACGAATCGAAGTTGTGTTAACAGTCCTTATAGCTTTTGCTATATTTTTGTCTAGTTTATTATCTAGAAATATAAAAGTAACATAAAAGAATTTGTGAGGTGGACTTTGCCTAATTCAGGATAAAGCATGGGAACCAACAAAAGTCTTGGGTATAACATAAGGTATATTATGTTGTTTAAAAAATTAAAGAATTGTCACAAGGAAAAAAAAATATTTCAAATGTTCCTACAGTACACAAAGCTGTTTTTATGGTATGTAAAAACATTAAACATGCATGCTTCATTAACCTTAGAAAATATTATTTCCACATTAACTTGGCCGTCATGAAGCAATTTGTAAACGCAATCTGAAAAATTGAACTTTATTTTTAGTAAGGGAAAGAAAGGTAAAGTAGGGTATAACTTAGTTGATGAATAATTTCATCTTATCTCTCAATATGCTCAATACAAATAAATATTCAGCAGTTATTGTGCCAATGAATGCTATTGAAAATTTTAAACATCGGATAATATTTAACATTCCCTCATCACTAATTTCAATTAAGTTTAAGGCACAATTCAAATTAAGTTAACTTTTGTAGCAGGGAAATGGTAAAATCGATTGCCTAGAAAAAAATACCAAAAATACCCAACATTTTATTTTAACTTTTTAAGTCAATTCTCAAACTTAAAGAAACAAAGATGATTATTTATTTAAGGAAATCCTTATTACTTAAATTCATACGAATTTTTAGAAGTCAGTTTCTTGCACAACTTGCAAACAAATTCATCTTTACCCTCAGGATTAAAATCACTTCAGGCATCGTGATCATCGATCTGTAGTTGGTCTTAAGTTGATCGTAAGACATAAGTTGTTCGTAATACAAGCAGGATTCCCCACCATATTCATCGTCTCTGGTCGAAGGCATCCAGTCTTCTATCTCCTCTTTTGAAGATGAGACCTCTGCAATCTTCACTTTCTTGCCCTTCTTTTCTTGTGGTCTTCCTGGTTTCAAATCTCATTACGTTCCTTTTCTTAAGGTTCTACTTTCTTCTGATGGGATTTTCTCTCTCTGTTCGATACTTTTTTAGACTTGGTATCTTCACTTTGTAGTTTAAATTTGTAGATGGGATAATGTCAAAATGTCTGTAGAACCTTACTTCGATCGATTTTCTTCTCTCTCTCTCTCTTTTTTTTTTTTTTTTTTTTTTTTTTTGTCCTTTTATTTCGGAAGAAGCCAAATATTATTTGGTGTGAACTGAAATGAAGAAAGCCTGCACATTTCTCAAATTCCAATGGGGGATTTCATGTTTATCAATCTCCTGGAAACTGTAATGGTCCTGCAAAAGGATGTATCTACGCCCATTATAGCCCATTTGAAACTGATCTTCTTGTGTATTTATTGTCCAACAACTTTTGAACAATTATTAAATTATTAAAATTTATTTTTTAATATTTACAAATAATATATTGAAAACTAACTAAAAATTAATATTCTAATTAATACTAGTACATTTATGATTTAATTTTTTTATTTTCAGTAAATTATCCTAATATTCTAAATTATGTTGCTTTATTGCATCAGATATAAAAGATAAAATACAATTCCGATATATTTTATTGTATTTCTGCCAATGAATGTAGTTTGTTTTTGGAACCAATAAAAATGTCTTAGTTATTCTTGGAATTAATAAGCAATAACAAACAAAAACTGAAATTAGTGAATTAAAATTACAAACAATTTCAGCAAGCCTTACACTGCAAGTATAGAATGAACCAAGAGACTCTAGAATATGTAATTAAAAAAAATGAACGAGTTCCCCTACAACCGAAATGGTTTGCACCATACTCCATACCTTGAATTCTGAATGGTGTTATTGCACGGGCCAGAAAATAGTTCTTTGAGTTGGAAAGACATTGAAAATTTGGTAGTGTGAATCTGTGTGTATTAAAGCATCTGAATGCTGTTTATGGCAGCTCTCTTTCATTAAATATCATCAGAAAAGTCTGAAGAGTAGGATGACACTTTTGCAATCAAAATTAAATATCGTAACTCTTCCCTTAATTTTATTTAATAAATAAGTCAAAATTACAGTTCTATCTGTTGAAAAAAATGTGAGCTAATTTCTTTTATACAAAAAGGACTCACTTTTTGACATGGAATTTGGTGAAGATTTTATCTTCATATGATAATTTTTTTAATGACTGGTATAGTTTGAATCACACCGTATACTATTCAGGCACAAAAGAACTCAAATATTTTTTTATCAATATTACTTTAATATATACATTGTTCCCTAATATGTTAAGCTTATTATCAAATTCAAAGAGATAAACTAAATATCTCCATATTTAAAAAATCCATTAATATTATAAATAATAGTTAATAGAATTTTTTTTTCAAAAACAATTTATAAAAAATTTAAATTCTAGAAGGGCTTCCTTAATCATTTGTTCAACAATACAACTAAAGGGCATAATGTCGTAACGTTTACACAAAATGATGCATATTAGCATATTACAGCATCTCTGAAGTTTGTTTTCTTAAATACACTTGGTATTGATCAATTAATATTAGTTCATGCCAGGTTACTAGGATGTATTTAAAACTCCTGAATGTTTTGGTTGTTGGGCAGTTTGAATATACTTAGTGTACACCACGTTCTTATCCTGTGTTCATCTCAGTATGCAATGAACTACCTTTAGCATATGGTAATTTTTTGTCATCCAGAAAGACTTTTATAGACCACTATCCTGCATTTGTATAGAAGAAACCTCAAAAAACCAGTTATTTTTCCTAACGCAACCTCAGATATTTTGATTGACGAAACGAGACGTTAAAACATTCATGACTGTCATAATCAATATCGGCAACGTTACCATAGCGCCACGAATCCGAAAGTATTTTTTATAGATCAAAGAAAATTATAAGTGAATAGATGATTAAAAACATTTTTAATTAAAATATTTAAAACCCATGAATGTTTTGGTTATTTTTAATTAAAATTATTTAAAACCCATAAATGTTTTGGTTTTGGGGCAATTTGAATGGGCGTAGTGTACACCACCTTCCCATCAGCACTGTGTCTGTCTCAGCATACAATGAACTCTGACAGACAAGAATTTTTTTGTCTTCTAGAAGGACTTTTATTGGCCACTATCCTGCATTTGTATGTTTACAGAAGAAACCTCAGAAAATCAGTTATTTTTCCTGACGCAACCTCAGATATTTTGACTGACGAAACGAGACATTAAAACATTCATGGCTATCATAATCAATATCGGCATGACCAAAGCACCACGAGTCTTGTTTAGAGATAAAAGAAAATTATAAGGGAATAGATGATTAAAAACTTTTTTCTGGTAATCTTTTTTAATTCACTTATTCGTTAACGTTTTTCCCTTCAAATACCATATTGAAATAAAGCGTTTTATGCGTTTAATAAACTTTTTCACCCTACACTGCATATATTTTTCATATGGGCTTATAAAATAATAAAACTTCAACAGATTAACTTATTAGTCTTTATTAATTGTTACAGATCAAATTTAGAGAAGTCATAATTAATTTTTTTCTATCTGAAAAAAATACAATTATTTGAAATACATATTAAATATAATTCCTTCTAAACAATCGTTAATGAATTTTGCTTACTTTGTTATATTTATTGTATTAAAATTTCCCAGTACTCGAAATTAAGTCATGCCTCAATTATTCATTATTTGAAGCATACTCTTGAGTCCTTTATTCATGAAGTTCACTTGGAATCTTATTCTGAATTTGTATTCCCCATTAAAATGTATTCATCCTTTCAATTCTCTCCTTTCATTGTTTCATACTTTTAAAATAAACTTCATTTGAAGATTTGCCTTTACTGACTGTTGGGAAAGATAAGCATTGCTACATCTCACTTATATTTATGGTGTCTTGAATTTATTAATTTAAGCTAAACTAGCAACACAATTTTTCATTTATAAAAACAACACATAAATAAAGTGCATTATTCTTGTTGTGTCTTATTTATTAGTTTTTTTTAAAAAAGCAAAGTCCTTTGCATTTACATTTCATGTTAAAATGTTGCTATCCTTTTAGAAAGTTTTCACTTAATTGCTATAAAATTGTCTTATAAAATGAAATTATTTTTGCCAAATGTAAATGAATATCTGTAACACTTACTAAATGCAAAGTGGATTTCAATTAAATTGAGAAATATATTCGTAATCTACTTGGTTTATTTAATAAAAATTATACATTCGAAAATCTAGCACAAATTTTAGTAGCAAAGTGGATTACGAATTGATTATATGAATTGTAAACCGTTTGGTCCACTTAGCTTATATAGTAAAAATAATTATATTACTTTAATTAAAAGTAATTAAAATGTAAATTGCTAACCCACCATTTGAATAATGTGCATATGTTTGTTTTTATTAGTAAAATCAAATAAATAAGATAAAAAGGAAATAATTTTTGTTAAATCTGCTGTAGATGTACCAAACAGTATTTCTACAAGATCTGGTCGTCTTATTAAAAATATTCAAAAAGTTTTTGTTTGTTTTAATCCTTTGTATTTCACTTAAAAAAATTATGCTACGACAAATTTAAAAATAAAATGAATATCAAATTGTTATATTGAATTCCCTTTCATCAGTCAAAACTTCATTTAGAAGTTTACAGATTATGTCACATGCAATATTTTATAATATAATTTTAATTTATTTGAAATAATAGATAGCATTTATTATCAGCATTTCAATTATTTTGTATCTTTAATATTTCAACTTTATTCAAAATTATTCTTCATTAATTTAGCCACAGCGGTAATGATAAAATTTCCATTGTATCATTCTCAGAGGCGTTACAAAATTCCTATTGTACCTCTTGTATAGTTAAAATGTATTAGCCAATTAGAATTTGTGTAATATTAAATATGATATTCTGTAATAAGCAAATACTAACAAGGAAAATATTAGCAATACAAATACTAGCCACAGCAAGAATGATAAAATCATCTCTACATCATTCTCAAAGGCGTTAAAAAAGTCCCACTGTAAATCTGATTAACATTTATGTTGGTATTCTAAGAAAAGAAAATTTAATTTAATTCTTGTATAGTTAAAATATAATATTAGCTAATAAAAAGTTCTGAAACATTAAATTTAATATTTTATAATAAACAAGTACTAACATGGAAACTTCTGCAAAGTACGTATTTGACATTCGTTTATTAAAAGAATCTATTTTTCTCACTTAAACAAGAAAAATATCCCCATGTTATTTTCAAATGTCTTTAACTTGGTCTTATGGTCCTTGGCTACTTTAAAGATTGTTTACTCAGACTGTATCATGGGCTTAATATATCGTTGCATTCGCATTTTGCCACCACTATTTTAAAGCATGAATCTGGAAGTTTTGAACCTCCTCTTCAAAGAAGAGTTTACCGGCTTAAGGTAACACACAGAAGCTATATCTGTTAAAAACAAATTTTTTATATAATTCCTTCAGAAGTTTGGAAACCCAAGAAACTAGCCACCAATCTTCAATGGTGATATTTCGCTATTATTAACCTTTAATATGCTCGCAAAATAAAACTTTTAATGTAACACCCTGTTCAATGGAAGAATTTATAGGCTTATAGTAACACACAGAAGCTATATCTGTTAAAAACAACTTTTATACATGGCTCATTTAGAAGTTCGTAAACACAAGAAGCTAACCACCAATCTTCAATGGTGATATTCTGCTATTAGTAACCTTAGATGAGCGTGCAAATAAAACTTTTAATGTTAGATACTCTTATTCCAATTGCCTGAACAAACATAAACCACGATAACTACTTTTTATAAAACTTTAGCACTCAAATGTACCAAATGCTCTTTAACAAAATCTAGAAATCCCACATAGAGACATTCGGAGTTCATCAAATCAATACTTTTTACCGATTCGAAGTGCGAGACCCTAATTAGACACAGACTAATTCAATTCTGGAAATTTCCCTAAATCTTAAATCTTATTTCCTCTCCAGAAAGACGCTGGAATGCAGGAAACTTCAACATTACAAATTTGAAGTGCCTGTCTCTAACTGAGATATCTCTTCCCTGTAACTTGAACATACCTTAAAAAGGAAAAACATTTGGTGGAGCAGTGATTAGAATGTATTAAATCCTTTAATTAAATATGTAAATGGGCGAGCCGGGGAAAGCAATGTCTTTTCAAGGCAGCGGAAACTCGTTACAACTAACGGGAAGCTGGGCCACAAACTGCAGGATTAGACAACAAAATGGGATTTTTCAGCATCGGAGTGAAAACAATTAGTGACAAAATGGCAGAATTTCCTCAGCTACCTCATTTACCAAGTTTTTGAACAATCTTTTGGTATTGTGAAGGAAAAGCCTTTAAAGCGAAGTAACATGTCTCTTTTTTTATGTTTCTGTTGAGGTAGCCATTTATTAAATGGCAATGTCTCATTTATATTTCATTCTTTTATACACATCTCGAAAATTACCGAAATTTTCTGGGGCCGAGTTTTATTAACTGTGGACATAAAAATAAGCGAAAGGCATACGGAATTGAAAGGTTGTTTTAATGGAAACGTTAATGTTATTACTCTCCAGATAGTTTTTAGAATATTTTTTGAAACATACTTTATAAGAATAATTAATTTAATATACTAAATATAACTGCCTTAAACTACAGTAAATTATCGAATTTTAATTTTAATTTTCGCTATTTTGAATATTGTTATTGTATTCAATAATATTTAAAGTTAACTAGTCTTCAAAAATTTCATTTATTGAGAATCGCAAAACTAATAAGATTAATTTGAAGTCGTAAGCAACAGGTAACAAAATTCTTTTGCTAGATTTTTATTTATTTATTTATTGAGTTTAATTAATATTTTCATTATTACTACCATTAGAATTCCTTTAAAATCTGCAAATTTACAGAAAATCTTAGATAATATGAATTTTAAAACATTATACATTTTTAGTGCTAATTTATATAATGATGGATAATTTTTGTATGTTACGAAGTGGAAGAATATAGAACATTTTAAAATCTAAAATATTTAAATTATTAATTTTCCTTCAAATTTTGTTTTGTCATATCAATTTACAATGGACATATTCCGCTATTTTTAACCTTTAATAAGCATACAAAATAAAACTTTTAATGTTATATCTGCTTTTTCAAATTGCATGAACAAACATAAATCATGATAACTAATGTTCATTAAAATTTATCACTTAAATATAACAAAAGCTCTTTAACAAAATCTGCAAACTGTACACACATAGAGACATTCGCAGTTCACCGATACAGCTCAATACAATCAGGCAATATATCATACTCAATGCAATATATCAAATCAATACAACTGCAATTGTCCTATTCTGCTATTTTTAACCTTTAATATTGCGTACAAAATAAAACTTTTAACGTTGAATCTTCCTTCAATAGCCAGAACAAACATAACCCAGGACAACTAATTTTCATAAAACTTACTTAAAACTTAAACTTCAGCACTCAAATATACCAACTCTTTAACAAAATCTGCCAACTCTAATCCACATAGAGACATTCGGAGTCATCACATCAATACTTTTTACCGATTCGAAGTGCGAAACACTAATTAGACACAGACTAATTCAATTCCGGAAATTTCCCTAAATCTTAAATCTTATTTCCTCTCCGGAAAGACCCCGGAATGCAGGAAACTTCAAAATTACAAATTTGAGGTGCCTGTCTCTAACTGAGATATCTCTTCCCTGAAACTTAAACCTACCTTAAAAAGGAAAACCGTTTGGTGGAGCAGTGATTAGAATGTATTAAATCCTTTAATTAAATATGCAAATGGGCGAGCAGGGGAAAGCAACGTCTTTTCAAGGCAGCGGAAACTCGTTACAACTAATGGGAAGCTGGCCCACAAACTGCCCGATTAGACAACAAAATGGGATTTTTCAGCATCGGACTGAAAACAATTAGTGACAAAATGGCAGAATTTCCTCAGCTACCTCATTTACCAAGTTTTTGAACAATCTTTTGGTATCGTGAAGGAAAAGCCTTTAAAGCCCAGTAACATGTCTCCTTTTTTTTTATGTTTTTGTTGAGGTAGCCATTTATTAAATGGTAATGTCTCATTTATATTTCATTCTTTTATGCACATCTCTGATTAAGGTTATTATCAAAATTTTCTGTGACCGAGTTTTATTAACTGTGGGCATAAAAATGAGCAAACTCATACGGAATTGAAAGGTTGGTTTTAATGGAAACGTTAACGTTATTACTCTTCAGATAGTTTTTAGAATATTTTATGAAACTGTACTACTACTTCATAACACTAATTAATATAATATACTAAATATAACTGCCTTAAACTGCAGTAAATTATCGAATTTTATTTTTAATTTTCACTAGTTTCAATACTGTTATCGTAATCAGTAATATTTAAAGTTAACTGTTCTTCAAACATTTTGCTTGTTGAGAATCGCAAAACTTATAAGATTAATTGTAAGTCGTTAAACAACAGATAACAAAATTCTTTGATTAGATTTTCATTTATTTATTTATTGAATTTCATATCAATTTTCCTTTTTAAATAGCACTAGTATAGGGTATTTTTAAACTCTGTAAATTTGCAGAAAATGTTAAATATGAATTTTAAAACATTATAAAGATTTAATATGAATTTATATAATAATAGATGATTGTTACAAGGTGGTAGAATATAGAATATTTCAAAATCTAAAATATTTAAATTATTAATTTTAATTCAAAATATTTTTGCCATATCAATTTACATTGGACATATTACGATATTATTAACCTTTAATAAGCTTACACATATAGCTTTTAATGGTACATCAGCTTCTTTCAATTGCCTGAACAAACATAAATGACGATAAATAATTTTCATAACACTTTACCTCTGAAATACACTGAAGTGACAAGAGTCATGGGATACCTCTTAATATCGTGTCGGCCCTCCTTTCGGCCGGCGAAGTGCAGCAACTCGATGTGGCATGGACTCAACAAGTCGTTGGAAGTCTTCTGCAGGAATATTGAGCCATGCTGTCTCGATAGACGTCCATAATTGTGAAAGCGTTGATGGTGCAGGATTTTGGGCGCGAACAGACCTCTCGATGATGTCCCATAAAAGCTCGATGGGATTCATGTCGGGTGATCTAGGTGGCCAGATCATTCGTTGGAATCTGAAAATTTGCATATTGCTATCCCATGACTTTTGTCATTTCAGTGTATATATATATATAAATGAAAGGCTGGGGGTCTAATGGCCTTATACACTCAAGAGCCAAAACAATGGCCACCTGTCAATAACGAGTTGGCTCACCTTTGGCGCAACACAGCTTCAACCCGCCTTGGCATGGATGCTACAAGTCCTTGGTAGATGGCCGGAGACAGATTGTACCAGATGTTTAAACCACTGTCACTTTTATGCACATCTCTGATTAGTGTTACTATCGAAATTTTCTGTAGCCGAGTTTTATTAGAGGTGGGCATAAAAATTAGCAAAGGCATACGGAATTGAAAGGTTGTTTTAATGGAAACGTTAATGTTATTACTCTTCAGATAGTTTTCAGAATATTTTGTGAAACATACTTTATAAGAATAATTAATTTAATGTACTAAATATAACTGCCTTAAACTGCAGTAAATTATCGAATTTTATTTTTAATTTTCGCTAGTTTTAATACTGTTATCGTATTCAGTAATTTTTAAAGTTAACTAGTCTTCAAAAATTTCCTTTATTGAGAATCGCAAAACTATTTAGATTAATTTTAAGCAAAAGGTACGTAAGCAGAAGCTAACACAATTCTTTTGCTGGGTTTTTATTTATTTTTTTGTATCTATTTATTTATTTTTTAATGAATTTCATATCTATTTTCATATTTAAATAGCAATAAAAATTGGTGTTCCTTTAAACACTGTAAATTTGCAGAAAATATTAGATATGAAATTTAAAACATTATAAAGATTTAATATTAATTTTTAAAATGATGGATAATTTTCATATGTTGCAAAGTGGTAGAATATAGAATATTTTTAAATCTAAAATATTTCAATTATTATTTTTCCTTCAAAATATATTTGTCATATCAATTTACAATGGACATATTCTGATATTATTAACCTTTAATGAACGTACAAAATAAAACTTTTAATGCTACGTCAGCTTTTTTGCAATTGCATGAACAAACATAAATAACGATAACTAATTTTAATAAAACTTTAGCACTCAAATATACCAAACGATCTTTAACAAAATCTGCAAACTGTACATCGAGACATTCGGAGATATCAAATCAATACTTTTTACCGACTAGAAGTGCGAAACCCTAATTAGACATGGACTAATTCAATTCCGGAAATTTTCCTAAATCTTAACTCTTATTTCCTCTCCGGAAAGACCCTGAATGCAAGAAACTTCAAAACTACAAATTTGAGGTGAATGCTGGCCTGTAAATTAAACCTACCTTAAAAAGGAAAACCATTTGGTGGAGCAGTGATTAGAATGTATTAAATCCTTTAATTAAATATGTAAATGGGCGAGCCGGGAAAAGCAGTGTCTTTTCAAGGCAGCGGAAACTCGTTACAACTAATGGGAAGCTGGCCCACAAACTGCGGATTAGACAGCAAAATGGGATTTTTCAGCATCGGAGTGAAAACAATTAGAGACAAAATGGCAGAATTTCCTCAGCTACCTCATTTACCAAGTTTTTGAACAATCTTTTACTAGCGTGAAGGAAAAGCCTTTAAAGCCCAGTAATATGTCTCTTTTTTTATGTTTTTGTTGAGGTAGCCATTTATTAAATGGTAATGTCTCATTTATATTTCATTCTTTTATGCACATCTCTTGTTAGTGTTATTATCGAAATTTTCTGAGGCCGTGTTTTATTAACTGTGGACATAAAAATAAGCAAAGGCATATGGAACTGAAAGATTGTTTTAATGGAAGCGTTAATGTTATTGCTCTTCAGATAGTTTTTAGAATTTTGAGAAATATACTTTATAAGAATAATTAATTTAATATACTAAATAAAACTGCCTTTAAACTGCAGTAAATTATCAAATTTTACTTTTAATTTTCGCTTGTTCCAAAACTGTTATCGTATTCAATAATATTTAAAGTTAACTAGTTTTCAAAAATTTCATTTATTGACAATCGCAAAACTAATAAGATTAATTTTAAATCGTAAACAACAGATAACAAAATTCTTTTGCTAGGTATTTATTTATTTATTTATTGAATTTCATATCTCTTTCCTTTTTTAAGTAGCACCATCATTAATGCTTCTTTAATCTCTGGAAATTTACAAAAAAATCTTAGTTTTGAATTTTAAAACATATATTATTTATATATAATTGGTTAATGTTCGTACCTTACAAGGTGGAAGAATATAGAATATTTTAAAATCTAAAAAAATTAAATTATTAATTTTCCTTCCAAATATGTTTCTCATATCAATTAACAATGGATATATTTCAAAACATTAAAGCAATATCTGTGCAAAAAATTGCATAAAATAACCCATCGAAATTACAAGACATATATTAGCCAGAAAATGTATCCTATTTTAAACAATAATAATGTTGAGATGCAATGTCAAGAACATAATATTTCCACAGTGTATTGGGGCCAGATAGCAGAGTAGCTAGCGCTTTGGAGCTCGGTACCACAGCGTTCAAATCCCGTTGGTGCCATGGATGTCTGTAGTGGTTCGGAATCCACTTTAAATTGTAGGTCCCGGTCTGTTTAGCCCTCTTGTGCACAAGATGACCGCAGAGCGACAAACCAAACTTTACTGCATCGAATATTTTTACAAATTATCTAAAAACATGAAATTGAATCTAACAGAAGAGTCTAACTTTATGAGATTAATTAGTGGGTTGATTAGACCGGGACTTACAGTTTAACGTGGATTCTGAACCACTAACAAACATTCATGCCACTGTCAGTATTTGAACCTGAAGCCTCTGGTACCAATGGCCAGAAAACTGGCCAATTGACCATCAGACCACAGGTAACAAACAGGAACTATATATGGTTTTTTACAAGACTCCCTTAGAAATTTGAAACCCAAGAACCTAATCACCTATCTTCAATGGTCATATTCCGATATTATTAACCTTTAATGAACATGTAAAATAAAACATTTAATGTTACATCAGCTTCTTTCAATTGCTTGAACAAACATAACTCACGATAATAAATTTTCATAAAACTTTAGCACTCAAATATACCAAAAGCTCTTTAACAAAATCTGCAAACTCTACCCACACAAGCGCATTCGAAGGCATCAAATCAATACTTTTTACCGATTCGAAGTGCGAAACCCTAATTAGACACAGACTAATTCGATTCCGGAAATTTCCCTAAATCTTAAATTTTATTTCCTCTCCGGAAAGACCCTGGAATGCAGGAAACTTCAAAATTCCAAATTTGACGGGCCCGCCTCGAACTGAGATATCTCTTCCCTGTAACTTAAACCTACCTCAAAAAGGAAAACCGTTTGGTGGAGCAGTGATTAGAATGTATTAAATCCTTTAATTAAATATGTAAATGGACGAGCCGGGGAAGGCAATGTCTTTTCAAGGCAGCGGAAACTCGTTACAACTAATGGGAAGCTGGCCCACAAACTGCCGGATTAGACTACAAAATGGGATTTTTCAGCATCGGAGTGAAAACAATTAGTGACAAAATGGCAGAATTTCCTCAGCTACCTCATTTACCAAGTTTTTGAACAATCTTTGACTATCGTGAAGAAAAAGCCTTTAAAGCCTAGTAACATGTCTCATTTTTTATGTGTTTGTTGAGGTAGCCATTTATTAAATGGTAATGTCTCATTTATATTTCATTCTTTTATGCACATCACTGATTAGTGTTATTATCGAAATTTTCTGGGGCCGAGTTTTATTAACTGTGGGCATAAAAATGTGCAAAGGCATAAGAAATTGAAAGTTTTTTTTAATGGAAACTTTAATGTTATTACTCAAATAGATTTTAGAATATTTTGTGAAACATACTTTATAAGAATAATTAATTTAATATACTAAATATAACTGCCTTAAACTGCAGTAAATTATCGAATTTTATTTTTAATTTTCGCTAGTTTCAATATTGTTACCGTATTCAATAATATTTAAAGCTAACTAGTTTTCAAAAGTTTCCTTACCATACTCTTACTAATAAGATTAATTTGAAGTAGTAAACAACAGATAACAAAATTATTTTGCTGGGTTTTTATTTATTTATTGAATTTCATACTCAATATAATATTTTATTTATTGACTGATTTTTCAGTTTTAAAAAACACAACCATTAGTGTTCCTTTAAACTCTGTAAATTTTCAGTAAATGTTAGATATGAATAGCAGTAAATTATCGAATTTTATTTTTAATTTTAGCTAGTTCCAATACTGTCATCGTATTCAATAATAATTAAATTTAACTAGTCTTCAAAACTTTCATTTATTGGGAATCGCGAAACTAATAAGATTAATTTTAAATCGTAAACAAACAATAACAACATTCTTTTGCTCCGTTTTTATTTATTTTTTTATTGAAGTTCATATATATTTTAATTTTTAAATATCACTACCATTAGTGTTCCTTTAAATTCTGTAAATGTACAGAAAATGTTAGATATGAATTTTAAATCATTATAAAGATTTAATATTAACTTTATAATGATGGATAATTTTCGTAAGTTACAAGTGGAAGAATATAGAATATTTTAAAATCTAAATTATTTAAATTATTAATTTTCCTTCAAAATATTTTTGTCATATCAATTTACAATGGACTTATTCCGGTATTATTAACCTTTAATGAACATACAAAATATACATTTTAATATTACATCGACTTCTTTCAATTGCTTGAACAAACATAAATCGCGATAACTAATTTTCATAAAACTTTAGTTCTCAAATACACCAAATACCAAATATTTTACCCCAAAATATACCATACTCTTTAACAAAGTCTGCAAATTCTAAGCACATAGAGACATTCAGAGTCATCAAATCAATACTTTTTACCGATTCGAAGTGCGAAACCCTAATTAGACATAGACTAATTCAATTCCGGAAATTTCCCTAAATCTTAAATCTTATTTCCTCTCCGGAAAGACCCCTGAATCGCAGGAAACTTCAAAATTACAAATTTGAGGTGCCTGCCTCTAACTGAGATACCTCTTCCTCGTAACTTAAACCCACCTTAAAAAGGAAAACCATTTGGTGGAGCAGTGATTAGAATGCATTAAATCCTTTAATTAAATATGTAAATGGGCGAGCTGAAGAATGCAATGTCTTTTCAGGGCAGCGGAAACTCGTTACAACTAATGGGAACCTGGGCCACAAACCGCCGCATTACACAACAAAATGGGATTTTTCAGCATCGGAGTAAAAACAATTAGTGACAAAATGGCAGAATTTCCTCAGCTACCTCATTTACCAAGTTTTTCAACAATCTTTCGCTATCGTGGAGGAAAAGCCTTTAAAGCCCAGTAACATGTCTCCTTTTTTTATGTTTTTGTTGAGGTAGCCATTTATTAAATGGTAATGTCTCATTTATATTTCATTCTTTTATGCACGCCTCTGATTAGTGTTATTATAGAAATTTTCTGGGGCCAAGTTTTATTAACTGGGGGCATAAAAATGAGCAAAGGCATACGGAATTGAAAGGTGGTTTTAATGGAAACGTTAAGATAGTTTTAAGAATATTTTGTGAAACATACTTTATAAAAATAATTAATTTAATGTACTAAATATAACTGCCTTAAACTGTAGTAAATTATAGAATTTTAATTTTTTTTTAATTTTAGCTAGTTTCAATACTGTTATCGTATTCAGTAATATTTAGAGTTAACCAGTCTTCAAAAATTTCATTTATTGAGAATCGCAAAGCTAATAAGATTAATTTTAAGTCGTAAACAACAGATAACAAAATTCTTTTTATTGGTTTTTATTTATTTTTTGAATTTCATATCTATTTTCCTTTTTAAATAGCACTATCATTAGTATTTCTTTAAACTCCGTAAATTTGCAGAAAATGTTAGATATGAATTTAAAAATGTTATAAATATTTAATAATAATTTATATAATAAAGGATAATTTTCGTATGCTACAAGGTGGAAGAATATAGAATATTTTAAAATCTAAAATATTTAAGTTATTAATTTTCCAATTTAAATTTTTTTTTTCATATCAATTTATAATAGACATATTTCAAAAACATCAAAATAATATCTGTGCAAAAAATTGCATAACGAACCCATTGAAATCCCAATGGATTATTTATGCAATTAACATATTGGCAATTAACAACTAACCAATTTTCTGCTTAAAATATTAAACAGAAAATTTATGCTACTGTAATTGATAATAATGCTCAGATACGATATCAAGAACGGAATAACTCCTTATTGTATTATATATCTCGAAGTATTAATATATTATCTAAAAACATGAAATTTATAATGATGATCAGATACAATATCAAGAGCATAATAATTCCTTATTGTATTGGATATCACCAAGTATTAATATACTATCTAGAAACATGAAAATGAATCTAACAGTCTTGTCTAACTTTATTTTCAAGAAAACGTGAGACGCGTGGATGTTGCATTTTCCCAAATCGTATTTTCGTACAGCTTTTCCATGTTGAATAACATCATTAGCTCACTAGTTTTTAAAATATGCTTACACCAGACACTGCAAAAGCACCAGCCAATCAGATGCTTGATCTCCTTCCCACTCAAACAATGCAATATCTGGTGAAAACCCACCTTTAGTCTTCTAAAAGCTGAGTATTATAACAGGACATCCTTTGAGCTTTGTATGAAAATAATTTTCAATGAAATTATTAATAACTTAAGATAATTCAAATTTAAGTTTCGGAATTATAATATTTATTGGCTTTACCCTCAAGCATAACAAAAATAAATATCAGTGTGATTTTTAATCCTACGCACCGAAGTTATTCTTTTATTTAATTACATTCATAGTTAATTTAAATGCAGTAACCTTAACAATTCAAATGACCTATTGGTATTATTTTTCAGATCTTAAATGAGACATAAAAGCTTAGATTAAAGTTTTGAACAGTCAAGCGATAACTTTATGCATAATATATTTTTAAAAAACGGATGTCATATTATTCATCATATTAGTTTAATCATATTATTCACATTAGTCTTCAACAAATCTTGCTTTTATTTTGTTATTTTAAAAAGGCGAAAGAGATATTAGTCAATTGTTCAGTAATGTTTCAATTGTTTTCAAAACTTTTTTATAGGATTAGTGGATTCCATTTTTATTGTGATATTCCCTTGAGTATATTCTTTTTCTAAGAGAAACGAATTCCTCAGTTTTAATGTAAACAGTTTGAAATGGATGTATTTAATAGTTACAAAAGTATTTGAACAAATTATTTAATTTTTTTATTAAAACTTGAGAAAACTGTTTTTTTAATATTTGAAGTAGTACTTTAATAATGGTTATTTTAAGTTATTAAAATAAATAGATCTTTTTTCTAATGCTGCTGGCAAATAGACAGTGGTCTTTTTATGCCATAAGGGCTACACCGATGTTACTCACTTTGCTTTACCCAGGTGGCGTGTGTAACTTGAAGATAAGCCACGGACACGGAGTAACAATGCCACCGCAATGCTCTTGTTAGGAACGGGACCTACAGTTTAAAGTTAATTCCGAACCACTACAAACACCCATAGCAATACTGGGATTTGAATCCTATACCTGTGGTACCGAGCGCCAGAGTGCTAGCCACTCGGCCATCAGACCACTTAAAATAAATAGATGAATATTTAAATTATTGCATCACTCATTTTTCAGGTATTTTGAATGCACTTATAAACGTTATGTGAAAACAAATTCTGAATAGGATCTTAAATATCTTTTTCATGAATGAAAAATGTTGTTTTTTATGAGTGTTTCTGGTGTTTTACCTAAGCCATTTTTCACTGGAAAGGCAGACAAATAACGAATTCAGCATCATCCAGGAGAAGCCAGCACAGGAGGATTTCTATACAAAACCACATTGCTTCATCACAGTTTTGAACGAAAATTTTCAGGAATGGCCTCTGTAGAATTTGCAATATGTTCCCTCAAGTTCAACAGAAAGATTTAAGCAAAGAAGGTCTGCTATCACGATTCAATCTGTTGTGCAAATTAAATAAAATAATAATAATAAGTTTTTACTGAATTCTAAGTTCTTACTTAACATAAAATAAATAAGTACTTCATTTGAAATTAAAATCTCAAAAATGAACATAATAAATAAATAAAAGTGAATAAATTAAATTATTGAATGAAAATTTCAAACTTTATAGAACAACCTGTATTTTCATAAAAACAAACTATAAGATTTAGTTAGATATTTGAAATGAATTAAAAATAAAATACATTTTTCTTTTAGTCTATTAATAAAATATTCTAATAAAATGTATGTAGAAATTATTTTGAGAAAAATAATCAAAAAAATATTGATGTATTATTAAAATAATAAGTCAATAAAAATTGAATCAATTATAATATAATTTTAAATCATATTTTTTTATAAATGTCATTTAATAAATTTGTGATAATTTGAAATGTTACTTTGTTACTATCAAATTCTTTCATTTTAATCCGATTTAAGTGTATCATTTCCACTCAACACAATTTTTGTTTTTAAATTATTTTTAATTGAAAATTTAAAATCTTCTTATTAAAAGAAAAAAATGTTAAATAATTATTTTTTTATTTAATTTCTTTCTAAATATAAAAATAAGTTGTGCCGGCTGTGCCATAGATGTTTGTAGGGTTTCGGAATCCACTTTAAACAGTAGGTCCCGGTAGATTTTGGGATAGTGTTACTCGCGTCCGTAGCATATCTTCAAGCCCCGCATGCCCCCAGGGTAGTGCTAAATGAGTAAATGCCCTTGCTTATGGCATAAGGATTAACTGTCTGTATTGCTAGCTGCATTAAAAAAAAACTAACTTATGCTGAATCTGCTACATATTTAAAGATTTAGTGTTGAATTACCTCAGATTAAGTACTTCGCATTTTTCGTACCCAAATTTTATTTTTTAAGATACTTTATTTTACTATAACATTCTCTGTTATATATTGATCTCATGATAGTAAAGTATCATTTCATCCTTTTTTCTTATTTTCATTGTTTACTTTATTTCTCCAATGGTGAAGAGGATGATTTAAAGCGATAACAATAGCAAAGGAAGCCATTGAAAGCAATGAAATAAAGAAATGCGAGAGAAAATATGCAATCGATTTGCCTCGAAGGAAATAAAGACCTGACAACACACTACATGAAAAATGTTCTAATAATCATGATAAGGATATTTACTTCTTTGTGTTTCTAGGTCGTAAAATATTCTCATGGCTGAGAAGAAAAAAATTACCATTTTGCTCATTTTGCTTTGAAAATGACTTTTCATTACGTTCTTCTTTTTTTACAGTGTGATTCGTGTGTAGAAAAACTGGTTGATGATAAAATCAATGCATTAACTATCGAAGTAATATTAAGTCACGTAAATATGTTTTTGAATAAGCACTTCACGGTAGAAAAAGGGAAATTTATTCTCGTATGCCAAAAAAAAAGTTATTTTTATATCCTGTGAAAATAATTTATAAAGTATTACTAAAAAAAAATAATCCTTGGAAAAAATTTATCCAAAAAATCATAATTTATAAAAATTTTTTGAGATAAAAAAAAATATCTTTTCCGTTAAATTGCATATTTAAGAGTGATTTATAGATTATTCAAAAAGCCAATTCTCTTCTATCAGATAGCCCTTCATTTTGCTAGTTCTTTAAACAGTTTTTTTTTCTCTATTGAAGTTTGAAATTATCACTTCAGAATAATTGAAGAAATAATGAATATAATTTACAGAAGAAATTCAAAATAACCTTCATGCTCAATTGCAAAGTATTGTATTGCTTAATTTCAAAGTATTGTATTGCTTAATTTCAAAGTATTGTGTTGCTCAATTTCAAAGTATATTACTAAAACTAAAGATTGTTTAACCAATTATATACTTAGTATATAATTGGTTAAACAATCTTTAGCTTTAATTAATTAAATTAAAAATTAATTATTAATTTTGTATTCCTAAAAGTATATTTTCAGGAGATTGTCACCTTATAAAATAATCTATTTCTTCTATTTTCAGATATATATAGAGAGAGAGAGAGTGCAACGTGGATCTACCTCCTCGTAATGCACTCCGGGCAATATTTGATACTGCAAAATGGTATACAAATATGGCTTACAATCAGGTTCTCAGTGTGAGTTTCTTAGAGTTCTGCTAGTAGAACATATGTGGATTGTCCCAAAACAAGAGAGAGGATAATGAAAAAGACCCTTAGGAGTTCTTTCTTTGAGAATGTTGCCGCTAGAAACAGTCCCAAGCCCTGGTACAATCCCATTTATGATGTCCCTGAATGGCCTTGAGAAAAGTTCTGTGGCGTTACTACGGCTTTTCTCTGGTCACGATTGTCTCCGCAAGCTCCTTCACATAATTAAACTGACTCCTAACCCTCCTGTGTGATAACTAAGAAGAAATGGATATGTCTCACCCTGCTTTCTGTTCTGCACTGCCTCCTGTTTCTTTATGGAAGCGTTATTGGATTGCCAGACTTAAGTTGACGGATTAACTGATGTCATTTGTACTGAACAATTGCAGAGTGTTACGAATAAAAAAAATGACACAGTAAATGAAGAGAAACGTTATCAGCAATTACAGAAGAGTCAAGAAGCAGCTGTATGGCAAAATATTGGAATGTAGCCTTGGTATGATCAGTGCAACAACTTAATTTATTATTAGTAAGGGAGAAATGAAGAAGAGCAAAATGGGTAATATAATTTATATATATGTGTGTGTGTGTGTGTGTGTGTGTGTGTGTGTGTGTGTGTGTGTGTGTGTGTGTGTGTGTGTGTGTGTGTGTGTGTGTGTGTGAATATATATTAGTAAGTAATAAAGAGAGTTAGAAAACGCTTAGATACAATTTGAACACATTTGTTGTTGTTTCTTATCCCACTTGGCTGGCCAAGCCCATACGTACTCATGATTGAAAGGGAAGGAAGCAGCTTCTGTTGTGATGGAGCACCCGTAGGTAGAAGCCTGACTTTTGCTCCGTGACGCTCTTACAGTCATAGGAGACCGAGGCCTACGGCTTAAAGTGGATTCCGAACCACTACAAACATCCATGGCACCGCCGGGATTCGAACCCGAAACCTGTGGCACCGGACGCCAGAGCTCTAGACACTCGGCCATTCAGGCCCCAAATTTGCCAACGGCACCCAGTGTTCCCGTGTGGTTACCCACCCAAGTACTGACCGCGCCCAATGATGCTTGACTTCGGTGATCTAACGAGAACCGGTATATTCAGCATGGTACGGCCATTGGCTTTTGAACACATTCATACATATATCAAAGAAAATATATCTTTATTTAACAGTTAATTTCTTTTAACTTGGATATTGATTTACCTATCAGTTACTATTCCTTCATTACTGAAAGGATGGCCTGTTAACACCATTGTAAAGCTACTGTTTTATCTTCTATGTACAACTAGCTTCATTTCTTTTATAAAGTTGAATTCTTCTTTTAATGCATTTAAAGTTTAAACCGCTAATTCAAATTACGATATTTATTTCTGCAGTTACTAAATGTTTCAGAAATAAACCTCTTCAATAAATTGAAATAATATTTGTAAATCTTTTAAAATGAACAGAAAAAACTCATAAAATTGAATAAATGATAAATAAGCAAAACCTCTATTTATAAAGTAGAGGTTATTTAGAGATATTTTAATATAAGCCTCTACAGTGTTATCGAAGATTGCACTAAATGTTTCTCCATCCCATACATTAAAAATAAAATATAAATTATTTAATATAAATGTATTAATTTTTAGTAGTACCATGATATTCAATTAATGTATTTTTTATTTTTATTTTAATATTACTTTTTCATGGATAATATTTCCTAAGAATTCACTCGTTTTAATCGGTTACGCAATAAAGGGAGTCTTAAATTATTGATTAGCTTATTTAAAGCCATTTAAGTGGAGAAGTGGAATCCAATTTGACAATAAATATATTTTGCCATCATCAATTTGCCTATCTAAGTGCTGACAAAACTAACTAAAATGGTCACTGCTACTAAAATGGTCACAAATATGAACTTTAAAATGACTTTTAGAAGGCATTTCTCACTTTCCCCTTCAGATATTTAATACAACAGATCTTACCTTGTATGAAATTGAATCTGCTAAGCCTACTGTGGCAAAATATCGAGTGATATGGCCGACATTGATGAAATTATAAACTTAGGAATTTACTTAAGTTTTACAATTATTCATATGTTTAAAGAATTCAACTCACATAAATTAATTTTATTTTCAAAATTAATGTCAAAAAACATAGGAAAAACTTATTGCAATACATTAATTTTTAACATATTTTTTTTTTGTTTTGTTTTCATTTCTTGCAATGTTTTAGATTATGCCTTCCTCCATTTACCATATCAAAATACACTCATGTCCATAAATTAAGGATAATTCAGAATCACACAGAAATTGAACTCTAAAATAAAAAATTTCACCTGTACAATTATCACACACATCTTGAAGAAGGATATATGCAAATTACAAGAAACCACCAGATGGCGCGGATGGTACGTTACAATGACGAGAGTGTAAGAGAGAGGTATATAAGGAATGGTGGCAAAGAAGTAAAATTGTTCACAAGCGCTTTAAAAGCCTTCCAGTGCAAGAACCGCATAGTTATGGCACAAAGGAAGCCTTTGGATGATTTTTTACGTGGTAGAATTATCGGACGACTGGAATGTGGACGTACCCAGCTGGAAGTATCCGAGGAACTTGGAATCGCCCAGAGTGTCATCTCCAGGCTTTGGCAACGATTCCAAGATGATGGTAATGGGAGTAGAAGTTACAGCACAGGTCGCCTCCGAATTACAACGCCGAATGAGGACCGGTATTTAGCAGTTACTGCCAAAAGAAACAGACGGAGCACAGCATCAGACCTGTCTCGCCAGCTCTCTTCAGCGACCGGTTAATAAATAGACTTTACAAATAAGTCAAATTTGTTTTGCTTCTGTCTCTTTCTTTGCCTAAACTTCATTATCCTTAATTTATGGACATGAGTGTATATTAGTATTTCCGCTTATATGTAATAATACATAGAAGTAGAAGTAATTCTGTTAATTAAAAAAAACAGTTTGAAAATGAGTTAATAAAGTATTTTGGAAAACCAAACTATTTAAAAATTTATGTAACGTTATGATGTCGATTTGTCTTAAATTACATTTTCTTATGCACATAACTTAACTGTAAAGGACTTATGACTGTAAAAGGACTTTAAATGCATTCATTTCAGTACTCTGAAGAATTACAATATAAATCACGCCCGAAGTTTCTTAAGTTAAGTAAAAAAGTTATCTAGAGGACGGAATGGCATGTTTATTGCCTCTTGAGGGTAGTAACAATAATTTTTTTTTTTTTTATCTTTTCAAATATTCCATAATATATAAGAATTTGACGTTGTTGTTCGAACACTATATTTATTTTGAATATGTTATGTTAACATTACGTAACATGTATTATTATTATATCATGTATCATATACATTACGCATTACATACATTGCGTATCATATTCTACATGAGTGTAGGAATTTATTATTGGAAAAATATTAAATATTAAGATGACAATTTGAAGTAAAATACTTATATCTTTATAATCATATATTATAATATATTATTATTAATTACATATTTCTAACAATAAAAATAGTCTAATTATAATTAATTTAATTAATATTTATCATTATAATTAATTATATTTATTATTTATCATTATAATTAATTGTATTTATTATTTATCATTATAATATTTATATAATTAATGTCAAAAAATATTTATGTGCATAAAATGATTGTTAATATTAAAAGTTCTAAATTAAAAGTTTTAAAAGCTACAAATTGTTAATATTAAAAGTTTTTTTTAAGTTTGTTATTACAAAAATGAAGATTATTACAATTGTAGATTTTTTTACGATTGTTTAAATGCGTTGTACCATTATTGTTTTTAAATAAAAAATTTCAATTTCGAACAAGTACACTTTTTAATATTTAATAGGGTTGTCTGTTTAAATAAATTAGAAAAATAAAGTAATTGATAGCATATTTTAGAAGTGAAAACTCGATTTTTTTTTTTTTTTTTTTTTTTTTTTACAAATTAATAAATATTTTAGCAGTAAATCGCTCTATATAGAAAAGAAAACTATTCGAAATTATTTCCACTTTTTATTACAGTTATATAATCTAATTCTTAAAAAATTTTAAAAACATTTCGAGCATTAATAAACGTAACTGGCTGATTATTTTATCAATTCGATCACACTGCAGATAACTAAAATTTAAAATAATGAGAATTTTCTGATTTTTATACATGAAATAATGAAGCAATTTAAATAAAATGTATTACCAATTAAATATTATTTGAATTCATATCATATCACTTAATATTCTTTTACACACATATATCTTTATATATATTTTTTAATTTATCGCTTAATATTATGAATTCCTAAAATAAACAATTTTTAAATTATAAATCATTTCATATTGGCAAATAAAAGTTAATGTTTTTATGTAAAGAAAATAACATGAAAAAACAATTAATATTACCTTTATTCTAATCTTTACTGTTAACAATTAAGTCAAAACTTAAACTGTTATTTCTTATGCCTCAAGTACGATAAAGTTATTGAATAAACTTTTGAGAAACATATAACTCATTAATTTAGAACTTACCTTAATATTTCGAATGAATATGTCATTTCAAATAATTAATTAAAAGATAAATTATAAATAACTTTTCTATGTTCTTTAAAAAAATTATGCTAACAAAGGAATTATTGTTTATTATCAGCTATCTATAGCACTGCATACGTTAAATCTGATTTCAAACAGTTTCTGAAGTTTTTATATTTTTTGATTTCAAGAATTAAGAAACTTTGTAATTAAATTAATCATTAGGTGAAACTCTTAATTATTAAACTATGTATTGGAGAACTCTTTCTAAGCAGTAATGAATGAGCTGCGGTAATTCTTTTTTTTTTTTTTTTTTTCTGTTACTAATTCCGAATGAAATTCTTTATAGAAAAAGATTTTGGAAATATCGTAATTAATAGAAGATTAATTCTGTATCTGAAAAACTAGGAACCCCCTTTTTAGGGTTGATCGATTGAAGAAGAGATAATTAAAAATAAATATTTTAGTGGTACTCACATTATGTCCTCTGTGTATTCATTCTTTGATCCGAGATTATTAACATATTCTTTGTTTTTTAATTCTAAAGATGTAATGAGTTTGTTAAGCAACTTTCATTGCGTATTAAATCCAAAACTAAAGCAGTAGTTTATTTAATAAGTAAAAGATGTCAGTAGGATTTTTTCATTTTTGAAATGAAATGGGTCTTTCTGTTTTGTGGTTAGGAAAGGAATTATCTGGCAAAAAAATGTTATAAAAATCCACACTATTTCAGTATCGTTAAGTCGACAATAATTTTTAAATTGAAAAAGAGATATGAAATGGTTACAAAAAAAACATTTGTCATGACGTGATGATGTTATCTTCAACTTTTTCAGGATTGGCTAACTTAACACAGCTACTGCATCAAATTTAATGCATGGGGCACCATTAGAAACCAAATTCAGCATTGGTAAAAGAACATTGCTGCTTCTTACCTCACCTCACTTTTAATCTATTTAAATTTTGCATTTGCGGGGCCTGATTGGCGAATGGCTAGCGCTCCGGCGCTCTATACCACAGGTTTCAGCTTCGATTTCTGGCGGTGCCAAGGATGCTTGTAGTGGTTCGTAATCCACTTTAAACCATAGGTCCTGGTCTAACAGGATCGTAGAGCGTTGTTGGGGTATTATTACTCCGAGTCCGTAGCTTATCTCCAAGCTACACGCACCTCCTGGCTAGTGCTAAGTGAGTAACTTCGGTGCAGCACTTGCCTTAAAGGCATAAAAGACAACTGTCTAAATGTTTGCAACATTAAATAAAAGTAAGAAAGAAAATTGCGTTTGCAAACGCAATTTTACATAAGAAAAAAAATTGCGTTTGCTTGCGTTGTTTAACTTTTACATCATATTAGGAGCCTAATGGTCGAGTGACTAGCACTCTGGCGCTCAGTGCCACAGGTTTTATATTCGACTTCCAGTGAAGCTATGGATGTTTTTAGTGTTTCGGAATTCACTTTAAACAGTAGGTCCCGCTCTAATATGCTGTAGAGCGTTGGGAGTAGGGCTGACAATCCTATCCAACTCATGTTTCGGAATTTGCCAACAGGCAGACAGCTTTGCCTCACTATGGGGCAATGAGCCAATGAAGAAGAAGAAGATTACACGATATTAACACTATTATTAGAATATAGTTTGAACTGTTAAACACTGTAAGGGTTTGTACAAATCTTTTTAAGTACGGTGAACTAGTAACACTTCCTATTAATAACTAAATTCAATTTGCTGATTTTGAAAACATTAAAACGATGCGGAATAAATTAAATTTTAAGTTAAATTAGCTAATAAGGGACACCAGTTTAACATCACTATCTTAAATAAAAACTATATTTGAAAATGAAATATTAACTTGTGTATTAACTTGTATACTTGTGTATGAAATATAAACTTGTATTTGAAAAGGAAATATTAACAATAGCTTATGAAGCCATTAATATCTAATTACCATTGCTAAATGGGAAATATTGATTAAAGATAATATATACAAATTACATAGATACGAATTATAGCTTATACATTGACAATAAGTTTTTAATGTAGATTTTAATATTGTATTAATGTATAAAATGACAAACGAATATAAATTAAAGATTATACAAAACAACATGTTGCCTTTATTTCCAAACAAATATGAATGTAAGAATACATAAGAGATTAAACACAGACGTTTAGCATAATAATGATAAAAATATGAGACTGCAGTTCTGCGTATTTCAAGAAGCATGAATCATGAATCATGCATTAAATCATGAATTATGAATTATGCATGAATTAAGAAACATAAAATGGATTGTTTACAAAACTAACAGTTTTCCAACGATGAACCAAACTTATTTGATATATTCTAGAAATAACTATTTGTACCATAAATGTAGAAAATCATAAGAAGAGTTTATTATATTTCGTCAGATATATCGACAGGATTCAAAAGACAAGATATAAGGATTTAAGATGAATTTTGATATTTTTTTTTCTTTTTAATCCCTTGTTTTAACTTAATTTTAAAATATCATTCGTTTTCAATTTATAATATTTAGCAATTAAAACGAATAAGCTGGGTAAAACCTACTTATTAATTTAATATCGATGCATTTTTAGTATTTTGTTAGAAAATGTGATAGGCTTTTTAGTTATTCTTATATACAAGCTATACAACCTTTATCTGTATTTACATTATTTTGATTTCTAAATCTTAAAGATAAAATGAATATTAAATGCATATATTAATGCAACTTTTTCATTATCACAGAATCCTGAAAAAGGTAAGTTGTAATTTTAATATTGATAATTATTAATAAAATTATTGCAACAGTATGATAATTTAATCAACTTTTATAGGTATTCAAGTTTATTAAATTAAACAAAAGTTTATCCTTCAAGGAAAATCTTTTTACTGTTGAACCAATTCAGTGGTACTTTAAATGAATTAAAAATATCATTAAAACTTAAAACTTGTATGATATACTAAATTCAGTCATTCGATTGTATATCATCATAAATTAAAAAGGAACGATTAATTAATTTACTTACAAAACAAGTGTAAAAAATTAATAAAGAAAGTTGATCAGTTATGTAAAGTCTGTAATTTAAGAAAATAAGTTTTTATTTAATTTACTCATTATTTTTTTATAATAGAAAAGCAAATAGGAAAATAAATTGTGCATCTTTTAACAACGAAATTTTTTTGCAAAAATTTAGTTTGTTAGGCCGTCCTTAGTAAGTTTCTTGACACTTTTGCATAATGACATTAACATATTAACTACTTAATTATCTCATTTTTAATTTAATTAGTAAATTAAAATATGTGTAATTTTATAATTAGAATATTTATTATAAAAGATTTAAGTTTTATCTAAAATTTTAGCTATAAAACTAATTGAGCTGTTTCCATCCATAACTGAATAACATAAGAAATTAAATATTTCAATATACTTAATAAAAATGTTATTCGATTATTGTAGAGATAAATTCTAGATATTAAGTAACACTTTCAAACATAACTAGCCCACATTTACGTATCGTACTAAAGGAAACCTGGAAATTTGAAAGAAGATAGAATGATCGTTGATGCAAAAGTATACACATTCTTCCCTACATTTGCAATCGAATACCTTCCTTTCAGCTACATCAAAAATAGCCCCCAAATAGGAATCAAACCCTTTTGCATTCACACAAATACGATGTATTTGTGGTGTTTAAATTTAGTTTATGTTGAATGTAAATAAATTTGTTAAATTTTATTTTGCTCGAAAAATTACTCAGCCATAAATTTAAAATAATTCGTTATTATAAATAATTTTATAATTTTACCAAACTAATGCTATTATTTAAAAGAATAATTTAAAATATAATACAGTATAGCATATCTTTCATTTAAAAACTATTTAAACGTTTCGAATATGTTTTATTTGCAGTACATTCATTTGCAAAAGTGCTTCATTTCTGAAACTTAAGAATACTGGGTCATATGTTCTAGTTTATTGTATTATGTTAAATGACGGGTTTATTTTTATGTGATTCCATTAAAAAAAACTTTCAATATATTTTTATACAAGAAAATATTGAATAATAAGATCAGAAACAATCAGAATATATTTATATCATTATATCAGGAATTTGTATTTATTATGATTCACTAATTTAAGTTCTCTCCAATAGATGGCGACACGAAACCGATATCTAACAAAACATTTTTAAATGAACTCATTTGAAAAATATTCGTAAATAAAATACATTTCTACTCTAGTATAAAATATTACTTAATATTAATATTACTTCACATGTCGTAAAGTAATCTCCTTAATCTAAATTAAAATAATCTCCTTTACATGTAGTAGCAAAGTAAGCTGAATAAAAAAATATTATTTGTAAGTCAATTTGCTAAAAATTCTTTGTCAAAATAACTTAGATGTATTGTCACTCTTTTTAAAATTTTAACTGTAAATTTAATATTGTAAGCAATATAGTTGAATCCCTAAATTAAGTATAATATTTCAAATAATAACACAAAAAAATATAATGCGGTGTTTGAATAAATTGTTATGCCTGAATAATTTGCCTTAAGATATTTTTTGTTGAACATATTCTTCATTGCCTTCAGATTCTTCATTCATTATACTACTTTCAGATCCTTATCCTTCATATGCGTTCAGATACTTTTTGTTGAACATATCCTTCAGTGCCTTCAGATCCTTCAATCATTATGCTACCTTATCCTTCATATGCATTCAGATATTTTTTGTTAAACAAATCCTCCATTGCCTTCAGATCTTTCATTCATAATGCTACCTTCAGATTCTTATCCTTCATAGATATTTTTTGTTGGGCCTCGTTTTTTTTTTTTTTTTTTTTTTTTTTTAAGAAAAGGGTAGACTCCAATTAGACAGCCTGACTGTCGATTCGACACGCTGTCATAATCACCATCAAGTCTCTCCGTTTCTGAAAACAGTAATTAAAGCAAAATGTTTTTAATTGACAGTTTTAAATATATGTTATTAAACTGAAATAAAATATCTATTTTATTCAGAAAGAATAAATATGAATAGAAATTGCATGAAATAATAATTCAAGAATTCATATAAGAGCTTTAAATAACAGTATTTTAATTAAAGCTTTTATATGAATTTTTGAATTCTGATTTCCTGCAATTTTTATTCATTTCTAAATAAAACACAAAAGTTGGTATTTCAATTTTTTTGTATGTCCGTTCACTGAAACAATATTAGAAAAATTGCTACTGAGAGTTCTCTGCTTACTAAATTAATATCAATATATCTATATATTAAGTTTCAAATAAAGTAATAAATTTGCTAGGTAAACACTGCGTCATCTAAAACATTAATTTAATGTTTTATTACTATAATTCCCATACACTTTGAAAACAACTTTCTTTTATCTCGATCCCAACCATATTTTTGTAATAATATTTATATTATTAACATTTAAGAAATATAAGGCAAATTTTAAAATATTGTAAATTCGATTTTCTAGATGGAAATTTAAATTTAAATTTTATTCTAATGAATAATTTTTTGAAAAAGGAGTTAACCCTTTTTAATATTTAATCAATTTACAGTAATGACTAAAAACAACATTAAAGTAAAAAAAATCGAGTTGATGTATTATCATAAATTATATATTTTTTTATTTCAAGCATCAATTTTTATAATATTTCTTATTAAAAATAATATTTTTTTTAGGTCTTTCGTATTAAAAATTCAAATTTTATTTAATTTTATTTGAATTTTTATAATTAATTCATTTGAATTATATATGTCTTAAGATAATTAATTGGAAAATCATCAACATTTTTATATTTTTCCATTTTACTTGAAAAAGGTTGACTGATAATAGCTTGCTTTTTTAAAGGAAGACTTATTTTCCTTTTTTTCCACAATAGATGGCAGCACAAAGTAAATTAAAATGTAACTAATCTTTATGATTGATATATATTCATCATTCCAAGTTTTTTATCACTTATTAAAAAAAGTATTTTTAGTTCGTTATTATAAATATATTAAAAATTAATATATTTATTCTTATAAGCTATTATTCAGTTTTGCGTTTGATATGAAATTTTAAAAAATGAAATAATTTTCAGGGTTAGATGTTAATTCATAAAAATTCCATTAACGATGAAGATGAGAACAATTTCATGTAATATAGTACTATAAATACTATAGTACTATAGTTCTATATATACTGTAATATGTAACTATTTAAAATTGAATATTAATAGCAGAAAAATGAAACATTTTATTTTGATATTAAGTAATTGAATTGAGTTACATGATTGGGTTACATTTGGGATGATTCATAAGAATACGGTAGACATAATTTTTAAATGTAACAAACTCAAAGCTTCACTTAATACAAAATTTTGTTAAGAATAATAGTAAAAATGGCAATTTTTTGATGGGAGCAGCTTTTCCCATATCCATTTCTCGTATGAACGAAAAAAGAACAAAATTTCTATAGAAGGAATTATTTTTGCCCAACACCAAGTCTTTCATCTTAGTCTTTGAAATTAAATGGTGATGTGTAGTTCCAGTAAGGGTTTTTCCTTATATTTTCCCTTTTTACGAAATAAAATTTTAGCCAGCACTATAACTTCAGCAGTAGTGAAACCAAAACTTAAACTATGGTCTTATTGATAGTTTAGTGTGGTTTAGTGATGTCGTTTGTTCGTCAAAGAGGCATAATCCTTGATGTATTAAATTAATAATTAATCCCATGTGTGATTATTTGTATTTATTGCTGAAGTATTTATTTGATTCTGCTGTTGATGTTTTTTTTTGCACACTGTGCGTTTCCAACAACTTTTATACATAAAGGGAAATTATATTCGTTTTATGGCACATGTTTATTAATACTTTTGAAGGATTTTTTTTTTAATCGACAAATTACATTAAAGTGTAGCAACTTGAATGAGAGCCCATCATAAAGAACTTTTTATCATCAAAGATACATGAAAAGTTCAAAAAGTATATACACTTAGTCACAAAAGTAAGTATGCAACTCATAGCTTAATTGAAAAAGCTCTAGTTCTCAAATAAATATAAGAAAAATATTATTTTGGAGAGTGTTTTTTATAGCTTCTGATTCAAGTCATAAAGTAATGAAAAATAAACCAAATCATTATATTTTAAAAAATTTTAAGAGTAATTTTGTTAACTACCAGTAGAAATTTAAATCACAAAAGTATATATGCACTCTGAATTTTTGACTTTTAAATAGGCTGAATGAAACTTCTCGAGTGATTTTTGTATTTCAGTGATATGTTTAGAAGTTCTGCTACAAAGCTTGTAAGTTTGAGCTTTAAGTACATCAACAATTCACCAATGGCTCCACGTGGAAAAGAATTATCAAAAGATCTAAAAGATTCAATAATAAAGCTCTATAAGGAAAGCAAGTCCCAAAGACAAATCGCTAAAATCATAGGCAAAAGTCCTGCAACAGTGCAAAAAATCATAGAAAAGTTCCAGGCTGAGGGAAATACTCTAAACAAGCCAAGAACAGGACGACCGCCCCTTTTGACGGATCGAGAAAGGCGAATTATTGTTGGAAATGTGAAAAAAATCCGACGATTAGCGCACCAAAATTCACAACTGATGTGAAAAACAATTTTGCGAAGTCATGCAATCTTGAAACAATTCGCCGTGTGTTACGGAAGGCAGGATACTATGGTCGAAATATGCGAAGAAAACCATTTGTTAACAAAAGAGAATAGATTTTGCAAAAGAAAATGTAAAGCAGGACACAAATTTTTGGAATTCCGTGATTTTTTCGGATGAAAGTAAATTCAACATCCACGGGTCAGATAGACACCAAAAAGTTTAGAGGAAAGCAAATGCAGCTCTAGAACCGAAAAACATGAGAGGAACTGCAAAACACGGTGGGGGTTCGATTATGATTTGGGGTTGCATGGCAGCAACTGGAGTTGGAAATTTAGTTATAATCGACGGAATAATGAATCAATATAGTTATTTGAATATTTTAAAGAATAATCTAAGTCAAAGTGCTACTAAATTGGGACTCGATGGATCCTTCACTTTTCAACAAGATAATCATCCCAAACATACTGCTCGGGTTGTTCGGGAATGGCTGCTATATCACGCGCGAAAACAGCTAAAAACCCCACCGCAGTCACCTGATCTTAATCCCATTGAACACTTGTGGGATTATCTCGATTGCCAAATTAGAAAACAAGCGATCAAAACTAAGAATGATCTAAAAAAAGGCGTTTTGGCAGAAAATACCATCTTCTGTCACTCAAAATTTAGTAAAACCAGTGTCATCTATATTGAGAGCTGTTATAAAGGCCAAAGGCCATCCAACAAATTACTAATTTTTTTTGAAAAATTGTAAAATTTGCAATATTAATGTCTTTGTTTTTGTTTGCATACTTACTTTTATGATATAAATTACATCTTATTTTAAGTTAAGCTCATCTTGCTAATTAAATATTTGTATATTTTAATTACTTTTCATTTTGTTATTAAGCTCGATTTTGCTATAATCGGAATAAATCGTTAATTTAAAAACTCTAATATTGTAGGTCTGTTTTTTTTTCATAGGACAACATCACATACACTCTGCATACTTACTTTTGTGACTAAGTGTAAATCTCGAATCTATGTAAATAGAGGAAATAATCACATAAAATAGTAATTACATAACTTATTACAAATATATCAAATTGCAAGCAAAAGATTTAAAATGTGATTAAAAGGTTAGCATGTTCCAATTGTCATTCCAGTGTGGTCTTTATTAATTAGAGATCTCACTTTCCTTCTCAGTATAAGAGAACTCACTTAGAGCTGCGTAATAAAACTGAAATATTCAGCTGCATTTTGTTATATTAGGATATTTTGCAGCTTTTTCGTGAGAAAAAAAAAGTGTCACACAAAACAGATTTTTTTTTTAATAACATATAAATCATTGCACGGTATGTAATAACAATTTTCTGTGTTTAAAATTTTATTAATTATAGCGATATTTACAGCTCTTAAATCATATTTTACAATTTCGAATTACAAATATTAAAAATTTAACTGGCACTAGAACCTAGAGAAAATTTGTTAATTTTATGATTCTTAACTCCTATCGTGAGCAATATAACTGCATTTTACTGAAAAGTATGCAAAGTCTTCTAACTGTGTTTCTCAGAATCCCTTGGGTGTTGTAAGGTCAAGCTCCATTGACCATAATTTCTTGATGATATTCTTCTCAACAAAAATAATTATTTGCGTTCGATGGTGTATAGATAGAACAACTTAATGAAGAGATTGAATGAATTTTGATGCAATTTTTTATAGATGGCCAATCGTAGTGATGTCTAAATGTTCAGCCTCAATAACAGTGGAACAAACCTCATAAAAAACAATGCAAGACAACTCTTTTACTAGGGTTAAGCTGGGGCCCGAATGCCTGCTCTCAGTGCCACTCACTGGTTTCGGGTTCGAGTTCCGGCGGTGCCATGAATGTTTTTAGTGGTTATTGATCCACTTTAAGTCGTAGGTCCTGATCTCATATAACTGTAAAGCGTCACAGAGCCCAACCAGATTTCTCACCCACAACATTCCCAAACTATATAGGGCAACTTAGCTCTAGACACAGTGATGTAGTGTGGTGTAATAATAATAATAATAATAATAGTAGGGTTAAGCTGAAGTGGTACTCATTTAATAAAAGGCCAGATGGTTTTCTGAATCTCTATTTACAGTAAAGGCATTTATTAATCTGATTCATTGTATATAAATTTTTTATGCTTTTGAATAGTTTTGATTAGTAAATTACATGGGTGGTCTGATGGCCGAATGATTAGCACTCTCTCACTCGGTGTCACAAACTTCGGGTTCGAATCCTGGTGCTATGTTTGTAGTGGCTCTAAATCCGCTTTAAACTGTAGGTCCCCGTCTCACATGACTGTACAGCGTTGGGAGTAGGGCTGACAACCCTATCCCGCAAAAAGAACGCTTGTCTCAAACTCTACCAGTAGGCATATGGTTTTGGCCCATTATGAGGCTGTTGAACCGATGACGATAATGAATTACATGCTCAGTAATAGATCGATTTATCGATTATTAGCATGTAGCAACATTGTAAATAATGTTGTTTGTGAGGATATTTATAATATACAAATTAAAAATACATTCACAAACATCTTACTATGGATATCTCATTTGCTTGTCCTATTCTCTTATATTACAATCCAGATTTGAAATTGTAGATGCAAATCATCAATTATAGATGCAAATCTCAATTTCTTGATCTACTTATTATTCAAAGAAATAATATAACTATAATGATTATATATAATGAATGCCATTGAATTCGCCCTCCGTACGAAAATTTGCATTACAGTTGGGTTAAAAATAAGGCATCACACTTAAAGGGTGTACAATTTATTTAATTATCAATGCTAAATGGTGACAATTTTTGAAAATTTTTTAAAAATATTAAGAGAACTTTGTTTTATTTTAGTCAACTATTTCTATCATTTTATATATGCTCAAACATAATATATATATTTTTTATTATTTATCTAAATTCATTGATTTTCTTCATTCGTTTTCTGTGATTAAATACTTGCCGATGCAATGCACATTCCAAACGAAACCCATCTCCTGTGTGCTAAAAAGAAATTCTTTCCACTTCCGAATCACGTGTTCGAATTGTAGCTGCTCTGACAAGTGGAAGGTCAACATTTGCTCCACCCTTTAGTGGGGTCCGATCAAACACCCCTTCTTTCTCCAGAAAAGAACCGATATGAGTGACCTACTAAGTAAACTTCCTCATACATCCAAGCAAATAGAAACTTCTTTCCCACTTCACTTATGCCAGTTCTTTTGTGTCGAAGCTTTTCCAAAACTTATCTGTAAACAGCATAGGAGTATTAGTAATCGTAATGTTTTCCAAAGTTAAGATATTCATTTAGTCATTTTTGAAAAGGCCAAACCTGATCGTTTAAAAAATAAATTATTTAAATGAATTTTTACACTTTGATTCCAGATGTATTTTGGTTTGTTAAATTTCGTATTCTATAAGTAGTTTGGTTTGTGACAAACTTCATATTATATTGAGAGGAAATGCTTGCTTGAATTCAGTTTAATGCAGTCATTGTAATAACTGGATTATAAAACAGTTACAAAAAAAGTATTACCCAAGATGCAAATTTAATTTTTTTTTTTTTTTGTTCTAATGCAGCTGGCAAACACTTAGACAGCTTGGTCTTGAATGTCATAAGGCAAGCGCTGCACAGATGTTACTCACTTTGCATTACCCAGCCGGCGCGTGTAACTTAAATATAAGCCACGGACGCGGTGTAACAATGCCTCCGCAACGCTCTAAGATCCTATTAGGACCGGGATCTACGGTTAAAGTGGATTCCGAACCACTACAAACATCCATGGCACCGCCGGGACTCGAACCCGAAAGCTGTGGTACCGAGCGCCAGAGCGTTAGCCACTCGGCCACTCAGGTCCAAATTTAATTATATGGAAATCTAAAATCTTTGTAGATTAACGAAATACATCATAAATAGGCCTTAGTTCATAAAAGTGTACAGCAGGCTTCATCTTGAGTTATATTAGCAATCAATATTTAAAAAAGGAACAAGCCTTTGAGAATTACACATGCTATCAACTAGGCAGTGTACCGCCAATACAGCCTAGTACCGCCTGATTCACGATCTATACAAGATTATCAGGAATCTGGCTGTACCAGTAGAGTCTAGAGGGTACGTAGACTCTACTGGACAGCCAGATCATGTAATCATGTTTAAAGGGTAGGTAGGTAGAGATGTAATCATGTATATAAGGTAGGTAAGTAAAAATGTAATCATGTCTACAGGGTAGGTAGGTAGAGATGTAATGTATGTCTTCATTGAAGATTCTGGTGACAGATATTTTATTAATAACTTTGTTTTAGACCGGAGCTAACGACAATTAAATACAACTTAAAATGCGTAGATTTTATTTACAATTCTAATTGCAAAAATCTGTTAAAATCGTGGAAAATATAGATTTCTTTTTTCACATAATGCACTATATTTGTCATTTTATATACACTAAGACATAATGTATAATTTTGGTTTTTGCTAAATAACAAGCCTTAGAACTGACTTTAGAACTGAAGCTTATCTTAGACAAAACTACTACATAATTTTACCTATTTTCATGTATGATTGATTCTAAAGTTCTAAATCATTTACTTTTTAATATTGCTAAAAAATCATTTTTGGTTTGCTAAAAAATTATTTGTCTAATATTGAAATTTAATATTGTTTATAAGATGTGTCGTTCTGCCATTACACAGGCCAACTATGAAGGAAATTTTTTTATATAATTTGGGCTCTGTTTTAAGTGCTGAACCCAAATATGACTATTAAATTCTCACATGACATATCGTTTTCTTATACAAAGTATCTTTATTCCTTGGAATTTATCAAGGTTCTAAACAACACTTGTAAATCAGAGATTCTTACGAGTTTTGTTGCATTGTAAATCAAAAATTCTTACGGGTCTTAATTTTGATGCGGAAGCATTTGCTGCAAATAACCAGATCAATAAAGTAGAAAATTTCCAAGTGATACTATTGTGAGTTACTAGACTAGTTTATGAAAAGTTTTCTACGTCATTACACACGTGTTTTTTCCCTTTATTTTCGTTTGCTTTGGGCTCAGTAAAATGACGATTTCTGGTTCTCGTCCTGACAACTTTTGCTGTATTTATGCCAATTTTATTGTCAAGAATTTATTGGAATTATTATTTGTATTAGCTGACTTCTACTATTTTAATTACATTAAGAAACAACGTACAAATTTTTAATATTATTGAGCAGTTTTAGCTCTCATGTATTTCAAAACACTTTTAGTTATAGCTTTTTGAATAAACTTGCCAGCAGACAAAAGAATCTTTACCACTATGCTAAAATTATATTCAAAATAACTGTACAGGTATATCTGTACAAATTTAAAGACTCTTATAAGTATTAATTGTTATTCACAATTTTCAAAATGCATACATCGTTAGGCATCAACTTTTGCAATAAAATTAACAAATTCTATACAGGATAGTAGTGTCTACTGAAGAATAAAATCAAATATATTCATCTAGATACATCAACTTCATTCTATTTATTAAACTGCTCATATGAATTAATTTTCGATAACAAAGCAACTTTGCCATGGAATGTTTATAAAGAAATGTCTCACAGTTTTGCCTGAAATATTTATCTAACTCAAAAGCTTGAACACACGACGTAAATCGAACAATAGCAACACCAAACTGAATCCCAAACCAACATCTTTCTTTCAAGCTATCGCGCGGCTAATGGTTACACTTGAAGTTTAACAACAAATGAAAACAAAGCAGAATCCAATTACACTTCAAACAACCTTGAAGGTCTCTAAAATACCACATCTCAACAAGATAATCAAAACAGATTTCCCAAACAAAACCAGCCGTTCCTAAAAGGATATCCTTCCAATAATTACTTCTTCTTCGGCTCTCTCGTTGAAACAAACTTCTCGGAATCAATTAAACACATTTCGTCACTTAAGACACACAATTTTTCTATTTTAATCTTCCATCACGCTCGATGGTGGTGCACTTCCTTTACACTTGAATTAAAATTATCGCAATCAAAGAAGCTGTTTCGTGTCATTTGTCAATGACTTCCTTCTGAGTGCATGCTTCTACACGGGCGATAAATGTGTTGAGTAATAAGTTTATTGCTTCGGAACAAGCAGGCAAGAAACTGCAAGTGCTGCACTATCGACACCCTCGACTCACTGCGCTTTGTTTCAAGCAATGGCTTTTGTGCCGCCTTGACTCCTTTTGAAGTCTCACCTGATGAATGAGATAAGTCACGCACGGGTGAGGTGAAGATAACAAGACCCTTTTTGAAATAAAAGAGTCGTAAGGTAAAGAAAGTTGTCCTCATATTAGGCTGGAATCAATACTTCCTTGTTCAAGCAATTATTGTCTATTAAAGGTTTTGTTCTTTGTTTTGAACAAGTCTTGATAATAATATGGTATCCAAGATTGATATTAAAATAATCAGTGCAATAGCAGTGCTTGAATAAGTGAATAATTCGTTTCAAAATAAATTAGAGTTAATATTTCTTTATTCGAGATTATTAAAGAATGTGATCTTATTTTTGGGGCTTAAGAAGACAAAAATTATGTGATTTTTTCATAACTTATTAATTTATATCTTTTATTAATTTTTAAAAATTTTATTATTTACTCTTTTGCGTGTTACCAATAAACAACTTATTAATTTTATCTTTTTTTGTTTTAAAAAAGAAATTACGATTTCATTACATTTGTAATACTACCTTTTATTTGTAGCAGTATTACCTTGTCTGTAGTAATAATGTTGTCTTTAGTCTGTAGTACTACCACAATCTACAGTAATAGTATTACTATGATATATAATAATAATGACATTTGTAGTACTATTTATAATACTATTGACATCTGTAGTATTATCATTAGTCTGTAGTACTACTACCATTCGTGGTAATAGTATTATAGTTAGTTACCAGTACTACCATAGTCTGCAGAAATAGTATTACCACTAGTATGCGGTACTACTGCAGTCTATATATCGTTAGTCAGTAGTACTACCACAGTCTGTAGTAGTAGTACCGTTAGTCTATAGCACTACTGCAGTCTGTAATATTATCGGGGATCTATAGTACTGTCACAGGTGGTAATAGTTACTGCAGTTAGTGCCGCCTTGACTCCTTCAAGTCTCACCTGATGAATGAGATAAGTCACGCACGGGTGAGGTGAAGATAACAAGACCCTTTTTGAAATAAAAGAGTCGTAAGGTAAAGAAAATTGTCCTCACATTAGGGTGGAATCAATACTTCCTTATTCAAAGAATTATTGCCAATTAGAGGTTTTGTTCTTTGTTTTGGACGAGTCTTGAGAATTAATATGGTATCCGTTTATAAGGCTGATATTAAAAATAATCAGTGTAGTAACACAGCTTAAATAAACAAATAATTCGTTTCGAAATAAATTAGAGATAATTAAAGAAGGCGTTCTTATATTTTGGGCTTAAGAAGATAGTGAATAATTATGTGTTTTTTCTTAAACCTTGTGCAAAATTTATATATATCTAAAAGATTAATGTTAATTTTTTTTATATGCTATATTTTATTATTTACTCTTTTGCGTGTTACCCATAAACAACTTATTAATTTTATTTTTTTTTTTTTTAAAAAAGATATTACTATTTCATTACATTTGTAATACTACCTTTTATTTGTAGTAGTATTACCTTGTCTGTAGTAGCAATTGTATTGTCTTTAGTCTCTAGTACTACCACAGTCTGAAGTAATAGTATTACCATTAATCTGTAGTACTACCGATAGTCTGCAGAAATAGTATCACCACTAGTATGTCGTACTACTGCAGTCTATATATCGTTAGTCTGTTGTAATAGTACCGTTAGTCTATAGCACTACTACGGTCTGTAATATTATCGGTGACTGTGTACCACAGGTGGTAATAGTTACTGCAGTTAGTGCCGCCTTGACTCCTTTTGAAGTCTCACCTAATAAATGAGATAAGTCACGCACGGGTGAAGTGAAGATAACAAGACCTTTTTGAATTAAAAGTCATAAGGTAAAAGAAAATTGTCCTCATATTAGGGTGCAACTTATACCCTATTAATATACTTCCAATTCATACAATACTTCCAATACTTCCAATTCATACAATACTTGAAAATAATACTTCCAATCATCAAGATTCCAATTCATACAATATAATCAGTCCAATTCATACAATGCATAATAAATAAATACTTCCTTATTCAAAAATAAATTAGAGGTTTTGTTCTTTGTATTGGAAGAATCTTGAAAATAATATGGTTTCTTATTTTTAAAATAATCAGTGCAGATAACAATATGCGATTTGAATAAATGAATTTTATCTTTTTTAATCAAAATAAATTAGAGTTAATATTTCTTTATTCGAGATTATTAAGGAATGTGATCTTATTTTTTGGGCTTATGAAGACAGAGAAACCCATACCACAGTTCTGTAGTAATAGTATTACCATGAGTCTGTAGTACTACCACAATCTATAGTAATAGTATTACCGTTAGTCTATAATACTACTGACATCTGTAGTATTATCATTGGTCTGTAGTACTACCACTATTTGTGGTAGTAGTATTATAGTTAGTCTGTAGTACTACCATAGTCTGCAGAAATAGTATTAATATAGTATGTGGTACTACTGCAGTCTATATATCGTTAGTCTTTAATACTACCACCGTTAACGGTAGTAGTACCGTTAGTCTATAGCACTACTGCAGTCTGTAATATTATCGGTGATCTATAGTACTACCTCAGGCGTACCTGTGGTAATACTATAGATCACCGATAATATAGTTACTGCAGTTAGTGCCGCCTTGACTCCTTTCAAATTTCACCTGAAGAAAATTGTCTTCATTTTAGGCTGCAATCAATACTTCCTCATTCAAAGAATTATTGCCTTTTAGAGGTTTTGATCTTTGTTTTGGACGAGACTTGAGAATAATATGGTATCCGTTTACAAGATTTATATTAAATATAATCAGTGTAGTAACAATGCTTAAATAAATGAATAATTCGTTTCAAAATAAACTAGAATTAATATTTCTTTATTAAAGATTATTAAAGAATGTGATCTTATTTTTTGGGCTTAAGAAGACAAAAATTATGTAATTTTCCAAAAGACCTGTGTAAAATTTATCTATATCTAAAAATTAATGACAATTTTTTAAATGCTATATTTTATCATTTACTCTTTTGCGTGTTACCTATAAACCATTTATTAAAACATTATATAAAAGAGATTTCTAATTCATTTGGTCTGTATTACTACCCTTCATTTAAAATATTACAACAGTCTCTAGTAGCAGTAACTATCGCTGATCTGTAGTACTACCACAGTCTGTACTTACAGTATTACGTTAGTCTGCAGTACTACCATAGACTGTACTAATAGTATTACCGTTAGTATGTAGTACTACTGAAGTCTGTAGTGTTATCGTTTGTCTATAATACTATTACAGTCTGTAGTAATAATATTACTATTAGTATGTAGTATTACTGAAGTTTATGTTATCGTTGGTTTATAATACTACCACAGTCTGAAGTAGTAGGAGCATTATTTCCGTTAGTCTGTAGTATTATCCGTGGTCTATAGGACTACCACGGTCTGTAGTAGTAGTATTAACGTTATTCTATAATATTTCCGCAGTCTATAGTATTATCGTTGGTCTGTAATACTGTATGTATTATCGTTGGTTTGTAATACTGTATGCTATACTACTATACTGTCTGCAATACTACCACAATTTTAAAAAATCTCTTCCCTCCTTGAGCTTCATGGGGATACTTTCCTGCTATGGATTCGTTGTGCTGCTTCCGGTATGAGCATGGAAACTCTAGGTTTCTCTCTTTTGTCAAGCTTATAAGTTTATTGTTTCAAACCAAGTGATAAGAAATGTCAAGCACTACATTATCGACACCTGACGCTTTGTATTTTGTTAATCAAGTAAGTCTAGGTTAATCGTGCAAATCAGTTTCACCTGATAAGAGTGGAAAGTCACAGTCATTAATGAAATGGAAGAGCTTTCTGAACTAAATTTTCAATTTAATTAAATATGAAAAAAAATTTCAATTTTCATATTAACTAAAAAATTTGCATATTTAACTAAAGTTAACACTTCGTCATTCAGAGGAATTATCCTTTTTGGAATTTTAGTTCTCTATTTCCGTGCTAGGAAAACGTATGGAGTAGTGGCTTAACTTTTAACGTAATTGTGCAAATTTGTATTTCTATCCAAAACATGAATATTAAAAGTCATTATTGAGTTCTAAAAGACACTAAAAATGTTTCTTTAGCGCGGCTTATATTTTTTTTAAATGTGATGATATTTTAATTTATATCCAATAAATTTGTTGACCTGTTTTTAAATGAAAAACCCTTTCATTTAAAACGTTGATCCTTGATCCCCCGCAATTTGAAAGGAATATTCCCATCTACAAATTTGCAACTTCCGTCAATCATAACTTACCAGCTTGCGGGTTTAAAGTTCCCAAATCAAGTTGTGCCAAGAAATTATAGGATCTTCTAGCTTCGAATTGAGCTTTATCAGAAGCCCAAGATTTTAGATATTTGGTCCTTTTTATAGATTTCTTTTATTGTGCATTTGCGCGGCTTAATGTTCTACTAATCTGCATCACGAGAAACCCGTCGATGCCCAGTAGTATCAAATACCTTTTTTTCCGGAAAAAAATCCCACTTTTGATTCAGTCGTCTTTAAAATTGTCTGTTAGGGATTTGGGAAAATTAGGTATTCACATTTAATGTTTTTAAAGCTCTTATAATAATAGCTCATTGTTAACTTAACTGTATAACAATATCAAAACGGCATTATTATTGTAAGAGGATTATTTGAAAAAAAAATAGGATAATTTTAATTAAATAGTAAAAAATATATAACAATGTATCTATAATAATACAAATTGGCTCAAGCACGAAGACAAACTCTGATTCCAGTATGAGTCCTGTATTATGAACGCAAACCACATATAAAGTTCGATTACTTTCACAAAACAGAAGAAGCTGGCATAATTGAATCAACTAAATAACAAAGTGCATTGGGAAATTATGAAAGGAAGTTTAAAGAAAAACGAGGATTACTGCAGCAAGGAAAAAGGTAAATTTTCACTCTATTACAGTAACAGTAAAAATGAAAATATAAGCACAACGGCAAATTTAAAAATGATTGTGACAATGAAAGTTCCCTATTAACAATATACGAAAATAACTTTTTTAATAAATATATATAAAATTAGTGAGTAAATTAGAGTAGATGAGGGGTAGATTAATAGTAAAATAATCATAAAATAATATATAAATATATGTAAAATTAGTGAAATTGTATAATGTTATCAAAATAATACGTTGTTTTTAGCATTATCTATGAATGCTTTGTTTAATATTAATTTTGATACAAAAATTTATTTTGTTAAGTATATTTTTTCCCAAACATTTTTACCATTTATTAATAAAAGATAACATTAAACATAGCTTGAAGCTTAATAAAGAAAGTAAATAACTTTGTGTTATTAACTTGAGTTTCGTCGCTTATATTTTATATTAAAAATGGAACAATATCATTATTGATAATAACAATAAAGCATTTTAACAGAAAACAAAATTTAAAAATGCAAGTCTTGATAGTGAAATTTAAAATTAAGAAGTAATTTAAAAATATTATCCAAAAATAAAATACGCAGTAAACATCAATAGTCTAACTCTACTTCTTTTGAATCAGCTTACTGAATTTTGTTCACTTTCTTCTCTTAAAGATTCTGAAATAGTATTAGGTATTTTTAAAAGTTCCTAAACTTCTTTCAGGATCAAATTTCTCTTTAGGAAGATATCTCAAGCTTGTTATAAATATATCTGAAGATATCAGAGAATAAGAAAGATATTTTTATTACATTTATCTCTCAAATATTTTCAAGAGAAATGGTCATTATTTATTTCAAAACGTTTTATCTTGTATCGTAATTTTAAACCTTATATCTTGTATCTTAATTTTTAAATCTTATATTATTGTATCTTGTATCTTAAACATTGTGTTTTGAGCCTCTCAGCTGCTCAATAAGTAGCAATGCAGATGAAATTATTTCTGCTCCATGTAGTAACAATTTGTACATTGTGCGCATGTACAGCATATATCAAGGGCAGTTTTTAATCAGTTCTTTGCCAATAGTTAGCTCATATATTTTTTTAATTTTTCATTATCAATATTATACTTATTTTATACAATAATAACAATGGAAGATATTCTTTCAATAAGTTTATTTCGAAAGAAATTATTTAGAAAAATAAACCAAAATGTAGAAAAAAATTTTTATTGTGTCGCCATCATTTGCATTTCCAAATTCAAACTTAGATCTATCCACAATAATAACCATTTTCACTTGAAATATTTTTTGTAAGAGAATTTTAGTAACCTAAACTATTTTCTTAGTTCACCATGAGACTATCATTTTTTAACTGGAAACTTGTAAACCAAGGATAAATAATATTCAAAATTACAAATCCATGCATGCAAAATAGATTATCCGTAATTTAAATGTTTTGGTTAAAATCTAGGATCCTGTACCCTTTGTGCCAAACACATCGCCAAGTTGCCAAGTCGGTAAGTAAGCATAGAAATGAATGGGCCAGGTAGTTTGCGCGGTAAAATGATATTACGCCAAAATCCTTTACTGTGTTGCCAAATCGCCAAGTAAACAGACAAAAAGGTTGCCAAGTTCGGTGTCATTGTAAAGTGCTATTTCGCCAAAATTTATAGCCAAACAGTGCTTTTACTCCAACATTAGCAGCCAAATAGCTATTACCTCAAAGTTTATTCCTGAGAAGGCTTTGAAGGCAAAGTTTATCGCTTTAACGCCAAATATTATCACTATCCTTTATCGCCAACATTTATCGCTTTATAGCCATTTTTCACTAAGCAAATTTTGTTATATAACTTCTTTTAAGCCAAAAAATGCTTTATCGCCAATATTTATCGCTTTATAGCCACATTTTTTCACTAAGTGAATCTTTTTTTTTTTTTGAGGCGCTTTTACGCCAAAAGTTGATGCTTTATCGCCAAATTTTTATCACTAAAATTTTTTATATCTGGAATACTTTTGCGCCAAATGAAACCGCTTTTACGCCGAAATTTAGCGCTATTATGCCAAGAAAATTATATCTAAAATGCCTTTACGCCAATTTATATCGCTTTATCGCCAAATTCTTACCACTATTATGTCAACTTTTTAATGTTTTCTTTTTACGCCATATATTACCGCTTTAACGCCAAAATATATCATTATTTTGTCAACATTTTATTCCTAAATTGCTTTCACACCAAATTAAATCGCTTTATCGCCAAATTATGATGTGGAATTTTATTTTGCTTTGTCACAAAAAGTATCGTTTAAACAAACATAATAATCGCTGTTAATTGATACAATTTCGTTACGATAAAATTTCGCCGAAGTTATTCGCCACCACACTTTTCATGAACAAAAAATAAGTCATGTTCTTTACGAAGCCGAATTCGAATGATAAATTAATATTAACAAAAGATAAAAAAGAAGAAAAAACTAGAGAATAACTTACCTTTTATTGTGGTGAAAACGAACATTTTATTCCATCGGTGAAATCATAAATTATTCTGCGGATGTCACATTTGTGCTGCCGCCGCCACATGTACTCTGCCAGATAATTATCAAATGTTCCGGACACATTATTTTATTAATATTAATTTATTTTAATTATTAAAAATTTAAATTATAACGTTAACTAACGTTCTAAAAAGCTAAAGCTTCAAATATTCCGAGCGAATTCTAATTACGGTTGTCAGAAAATCCTAACTAAACGAACATCTTTAAAAGGAAATTAATTATTTAAGAATAAAATATAAGTTATTAATAAATAAAAAATCGTTTTCTTGTTTGTTTCTTACTCTCCTGAGTGGCAACTTCATAAATATTGTTTATGTTCTGAATCAGTGACCGTCGTACGTTGAATAAGTTCGGAATAATCAGTAATTTATTGGAATACTAATTTAAAAGAATATATATTTCTGTTCTTATTTACTGCAAATAAGTATTCTGCAAATAATAATATAATCACAATAACAATAAATAGTCATTTTATTGTTTGGAAAATGAAGCTACGAATTCCTCTAATTATAGTATTGCAACCCTAAAGAAATTGGCGGAAAATTGGCGAAATATTCAGGGTTGCAAGATTGGCGACTTCCTCAGGGGTACAGTATCCTAGATTTTAATCAATGTTTTTTTTATTTAAACTTTTTGAAATAATTAAATAATTTTTACATGTAATTGAATTTTTTCCTTTTTTGTATAACAAATATTACAGCGTTGAGTTGAACGTGCTTCAGTTAAAATGTTACAAGCTTTCCCATCTGCTTCTGTAAAAATGAAATTACCTGATAGTTTAAATTGTAACCTATTTAATTTTTACTACCCTGATAATTGAATTTTCATCAATAATTTGATTCTTCTCCACAGTGAGTTTTTCAAACTCCCTTCATGTAGGACAACAGAAATGAGTTGAATATGGTATGATGGTGGATTTCTTCAAATTGTAGTTTGTTGAAGTTTTAGAGCATCATGTACCAGTCGTAGAGGGACAAAAGATGTTATAAAAGATGCTTAGAAATCTTTATAACATATGATCTTTTAAAAAGATACTAGAAATTAAGAAAATTAATACTTAAACTTCTAAGTATCTTTTATATGTTATAAAAGTTTTTTAGAAATCTTTATAAAGATGACATGTTAAAAGATGTTAGAAAATATACATGATAATTATAATTATCTTTTGTAAGAATTCTTTCAAAAATCTTACAAAAGATACTTATAATTATTACTTAATCTTTTCAAGAATTATAAGTAAGAAATGCTGCCTGCATTTCTATCAAAAACCCGTCTCAATATCAAAATTAATTTATTAATAATTTCCTTCTTCACTCTTACGAGAGTGTCCACCCTGAAAATCGCCAAAAATTGCGGAACATATTTTGTTCCATTGTACAAAAAATGATGAATGACAAAATAAACTACAAAATATTTTCTTCCACGAGGATCTATTTTTTTTTTCTTCCTTGGATATGTCTGAGGATGTGCATTAAAAGACTTTAACTATACTTTTTTTTTAACAGTCTCATATTCTAGTAAGCAACGGGATGTTCCAACTTCCTTTCTATTTTTGTTTGTTTGCTTGTTTATAATGGTAGTTATGGGGCCTGAATGGCCGAGTGGCCGAGTTTAATCCTTGCTGATATTATCACAACATAACTCACCAAAATAGCGATATTTACTTGTGAAAACAGCGCCAAATCTTATCTAATAGTAGACAATTAAGTTTTTAAGAATATGGATACAATTTTGATATCAAACGCTGCAAAGTACAATAGTAAAAAGAAGGTCCCATTGAACGAGTGGCTAACGCTCTGGCGCTCTGTAACACAAGTTTCGGGTACGAGATCTGGCGGTGCCATGGATGTTTGTAGTGCTTCGCAATCCACTTTAAACCGTAGGTTTCGGTCTATTATGATCGTAGAGCACTGCGGGGGCATGTCTGTGCAGAGCTTGCCTTAAGGCATCCAAGACAGTGTTTGCCAGCTGCATTAGAAAAAAAAAATAATATTGGTAGTTATTTAAAAAAAATTCACTTTTACAATATGTGATCTAGTCGATCAATATTTTCATCTATTCCTTTCTTCTTTATATCAATCCTATTTATTTGTGTATTTGCTTTTGGCCGCCAGAAATACAGTGCAGTTTATTGCATTATTTCAAAATCATTTCTCAACATGAGAACTTCGAAAGACTAACATAGATTCATGAATTATGGATTTTATAGTAGATTTATTAGATTTTTTCGACCATCATTACAATGTATCTTTATTTTACTCGCATTTGGATAAATTGAGATAAAGCTGTATTACTACTACTCGTATACTCGAATACGAATGAATACTACTCGAATACGATTGGCTTTTTTTCAATTTCTACTATTAGTTCACGCTCTCCCTATATATATCTTGTTCAAATTTTCAATCGTTCATTAAATACTTTTTATTCATCCACTCAAGTTCAAATACATTTTTTGAAACTTGTAGTGGTATGACACTGGATATTAATACAGTTTTTTCAAATATTAATTACTTAATTAAATTTAATTAATTAATTATATTTTTTTAGATTTAAGTTTTATATATCTACCAATAGATGGCGCCAGATGTAAGAGGAAAATATATATTTATTTATAAAGGATTATAACTTTTATATATAACTTATCAATTATTATAACTTTATTTATAAAGGACTTTCTGCAATATAGTGAAAAAAAGTAGGAATTGACTTTAAAAAAAAAAAAATTTTATATAACTTGTTTATAGAATAGATATTTAAATTTGCCGTAAAATTTTCTTTTATTTAATATTTCGTTTTTTTCCACAAGAAATTTTTTTGTAATTGAGAAAGAACGAATAAAATCTTTTTAATAACAAACAAATTTTCTTATTTTAAACAATTTTTATTTAAAGCTTAGGTTAAATCGAAAGAATATTCATAATAAAATATTCAAGTCACCACACTTTTACTAATAAGTCTTCATACATAAATGTAGTTTAATTTTAAAAAAATTATATAATATTTTTTATATTCGAAAAATGACGGAAATTTAAGAAAACATTTTAACTTTTAAGGTACTTCTAAGTTTAAAAATAATATACAATCAATTTAAATGTTTCATAATTTTCAAATACACATTTACTTTTTTACTTATAATGTTTAAAATATTTTTGGTTTAATTACTATGCAAATGAATACGTTAAATGTATCAGTGCTGTCCTGAATTGGTTAGCGCTTTCAAATTTGTTAAATAAATTATATTTATTTTTAGGAATATTTTTCTTTGCATAATTTCATTTCATGTATATGTATTTATTAACTTTTTTATTTTAACATCACTCTTTACAGCAGTAAATCTTCATTTTCCCTTTGGTTTAATTATTTGTTTCGAACTAATGCATGAATGCATCAATAGATGGCAGTACCACATCATTTACGAAATTTTCATATTTATCTGTAAAATGATCGTTTGCTGTCGCACTAGTATTCAGATTATTTTTTATGCTGATCAGTTTTATATCCATTTTTATCAGATTAATCAGCCTAAACTATATAAGCTGTATTTTTTATTTTTTATTATTTATTATATTTATTATTTTTTATAATTTTATTTTATTTTTTTTAAACTTTTAATGTGTATTTCTTTTAATTTTTTAATTGTAGTGCTTCAGCATTACAATTCAAATTACAAATTTTATTTTATTTCACTAATATATTTAAATATACGATGGTAACTCTGAAATATTTGAGACAGTGGCAGACGATAAACGCAGGAAAAAAAAATATTTGTTAAATTTGTACTTTTGAACTCTTTTATGGCCGCAGACGATAATTTGTGGCAACAATTGCAATTTAGTTGTCGTAGAATAGATTTTGGAAGAAAGGAAAATGGAATTGACGCGAGAACATTATAGCGCTTTGATTTTCTATGATTTTAAAGTGGGGTTAAATCAAGAAGAATGCCTTCAACGTCTAAAATTAGCGAGACGAAGCTCCATCTCGTGCTACTGTATTTAGATGACTTACAGAATTTCGTAGAGGTCGAAGTTCTCTGTTGGATCAAGAGCACACAGGAGGACCTTCATCAGCTGTAGTTCCAGAAAATATGCCGGCCATACGAAAAATGTTAGTCGATGATAATCGCTGCACTTGCCAAATGATCAGAAGAAACTTAACATTGGATCCGCAGCTATACATAGAATTATTCATGAAGAACTGCATATGAAAAAATTAGTTTGTCGTTGGGTCCCCCATAATTTAACAGAACACTAAAAAACGGAACGTGTCAGAATCTGCAAAGAAACCATAAATTTACTTAAAGATGGTCTAAAATCATACCCGGTGATGAAACTTACATACCGTTTTTTGACGTTCCAACTAGAAAAGAAAGTATATTATAGGTATATGGAGATGAACCCAAACCAACAATAGTGAAAAGACAATGAGCAATGAAAACAGTAATGTACGCCGTTTTCTTCAGAAGTACGGGACTGATCACAGCCATCATGCTGGATGGACAGAAAACAGTCACAGCTAACTGGTACACCACTAAGTGTCTTTCAGAAATTCTTCAAAACGTGACTGTATGGGGACTCGTGCTTCACCATGATGCATCTTCTCATGCGACAAGATCGACAGTCGAATCTTTTTAATAAAAACACATCAAAGTCATATAACATCCACCCTATTCACCTGATCTTACAATGTGCGACTTTTGGCTTTTTTTTTTAATCTCAAGAAAAATTTACGTGGTCGCCGTTTTCATTCCGAAGACGAGATTGATGAGGCTACAAAAGCATATTTTTCATCAATTCCAAGAAATGGATGGCGTGAAGCATTTAATCTTTGGAAAACTCTTCTTTAAAAGTGCATTGATGTTGGAGGGGACTACTTTGAACACTCTTTAAATTCGGTAAGTTAAACTTATACCATTTAGTTTAAAATTTCAGAGTGACCCTCGTATTTAATCATTTTTATGTGCAAAAGCTATTGTTGTGATTTATATTTTTTAATTTCTTAATTTTTATGTTAAATATTTCATAACAATATAATTTTTAATATTAGCACCTCAGATAAATATTAATAACTTTATAATAATTAAATTCAAAATACAAAGAAATTTGCAATCTTGAAATTCAATATTCAAAATTTTCAATTATATTCCATGAGATTTTTTTTAAGTAAAACTTTTTTTTACGATTTGAGTTGTATTTGCAATGAATTTTAAAAAAATGAGTATAAAGTAATATTTTAAATAGAATTTTTATTTCCTTGTAGGCAAAAAATTTATATTAAAATCATTCATCAATTTCATAATCATATAATTTAATCATGATAATCAATATAATAATAACAATCACTGCGTTAAAAAAACATTTTCATAAAATAAAAACTCTTTTGCACATAATATGTAGACATCTTACGTTAATTTTGTAGTTTTAAAAAATTAATAATGATATATAAATGAACATTAAAAATTGCAAGTTATTGCAAATTGCAAAAATTAGAACTTTTTCATTATTTTTAAAAAGTTTGAGTTTTTTTTTTTTTTTTTTTTCAGCACTTGATTGAAAATAATTTCATAATCTCATTCTTCATAAGAATGACATGTAAGTGCATTTAATAACATGTTTATACAATATATATATAATTTTAAGTAAAGAAATATAAGAATGTGCAGTTATTTTTAGGATTCAGGCATTTTTATCAGCATATTGAATGCATTAAAATTCACTTCATCATATATATCAGTATAGGGCCCTAGCGTTCTGGCGCTAGGTACCACAGGTTTCGGGTTCGAGTCCTGGCGGTGCCATGAATGTTTGTAGTGGTTCGGAATCCACTTTAAGCCGTAGTTCCCGATCTAATAGGATCGTAGAGCGTTGCGGGGGGCATTGTTACTCCGCGTCCGTGGCTTATCTTCAAGTTACACGCGCCCCCTGGGTAATGCAAAGTGAGTAATGTCTGTGCAGCGCTTGCCTTAAGGCATCCAAGACCAAGCTGTGTATGTGTTTGCCAGCTGCATTAGAAGGAAATATATATATATCAGGATATTGAATGCTTAAAATAATCAGCATATTGAATACTAAAAATTTGAATATCTATTTAAGAAATGATAAATTTAACAAAAATACTTTCTTCTATCTTGATAAATTAAGAATAGGAGAAGTAAGTGGAGTTAATATTTGGTAAAATAAGCAGCATTTTAGTATTTGATAAAACTGCAGTATTTATAAGACGTCTTGTGACAGGATTAAGGATACATTTTAAAACACTTTTATAATAAATACAAACAATTATGCTAATTTTATTTATTTATTACTCTAATTTAAATTCATTATATCTTAAACATTATTCTTTTAAGATTTCTTTCTTAACAGAAAATTAATTAAAAATACAAATATTGAATTACACATACTTAGAATGACTTTTAATTGCAATCATCTATAAAACTTATTCACATATAATACATATGTGCTTAATTATTTTTTTGTTTCCTGTCATGTATTCGCAGATTATACATAATTAAATAATTATATTTAATAATTATCAAATAATACATCACTAATTGCATATTGGGTAGTATATACTAATTCCCTAATTACAAATTGCACTGCATATTTGGATGCGGTGCAAAATAAATATAAAAAATTTGTATTTTTCATTACATTCAGTGGAACGTTAAGTTAAGCGTGATCGTAAATTTGTTATAAAAAAATTGAAAATAGCAGATTGTGGTGGTTTAAGAATACTGTTGACAAAAATAGAGACTATTAATTATTCATTTATAGCAGCGCACAAAATTATCTTCTCATTAGTGTCTATTTATTTTTATTTATTGTCATTCATTATCTTCATTTTTTGTATGTAATGTAAATGTTATTCAAATGCTATCCAATGTTCTTTAATGGAATGAAAAAATTCAATGTGTCTTACCTACAACGTCTTTATTTCCTTAATAAACTGAGTTGGTAGATAAATAGATGGCACAATTTTTTATTATGTATTTTTGTTTGTCAGCTTAGATTTCCAGGGGGTTCTGAGTAATTTTTTTATAAAAACTAACCTGTTGGGACAAATAAGTTTGGTTTGCCATGGATGTTTGTAGTGGTTCAGAATCCACTTTAAGCCATAGTTCTCGCTCTAATATGACTGTAAGAGTGTTAGGCGTAGAGCTAACAACCCTACCCCTTAAAAAAGCAACGTCACGGAGCCAGATTTCTACCTACGAGTGCTCCATCACAGTAGAAGCTACACCCTTTCTCTCCTTCTATGAGACTATATAGGTTCATGGATTTGGTCTAGATGTCTACCAAGGGGATTAAGAAACAACAACACATCAATTATCCAAAGTATATATTTATTGTTATGGTAAAAACATTATTCCATGTAGAAAATTCGTACTTTCTATAATCATAGAAAAAAATTAATCATTCTCCATAAAAAAAATAAGTCTAGTCATATCGACTTCATAATCTTTTACGTTAAACTGTGGGTCCCGGTCTAATAAGCCCAAAGTGTGCACAATATGACCGTAGAGCGACAAACCAATCGTGATCTTTTAAACAAAGATTATTCTAAAATTGAAACTATACTTAAATACTTATTAAAATCTAGAATCATTAGCAAAAACTTGTTGACAACAAATATCCCTTTGAATGCATATAATTTACCTCAAAGATTAGCTAATGGATTAAATACTAAAATTAAAATAAAAATTATATAAATCAAAATTATTTCCTTTTTTTTCACTTGACCAAAATATTAATCCATTTTGGGAGTTTGTGATTTCTAATCCAATCCCTTCAAGTCACCGCAGGAGAAAAAAAAAATCAATCGAAAACATTAAGCATAATCCACAAAATCCTTATATTCTAGAATACAATCAAGTCAAAAAAAAAAAAATATTCATGCGGCAAAAGCATTTAAAATTCTCCTGGTCTTAAGCCTCTTTCTACAAAGCTACTTATTGAGTTGCATGCATAAACTACGTACGCTTCGTTCCCTGGAGTAAATCTCCAAGTGAAATCTTTTTTTTGATCCTAAAATGTTTTTATTAACCCTTAAAAGTCAAAGCCGAAAAACTTAATAACGTCAATACAATGTACTAAGCATAAGACTATGTCCCCCCCCTTTTTATTTTTCCTTTTTACCCTTTCTTTCTTTTTTTATAGCTGATATCTGCTTGCCATCGCTTTTTTCTTCATTGTAAAGAAAACATTAATACTTTTCTTTTAAATTAAAGAAGTTAAGACAAGGCTGTACAGAAATCACCTTATACTGTATATAAATAAAAAATAAAAAAACATTGTGGGATCAGAGAGCAAAGTACTTTAGCCGATTTGTAGAAAGAAAAGGCTTCGTTCTGGCTAAAAGAAACACGCAAAGTACAATAAATAATTGCCCCCTTGGGTATGGTACAGACAAAGCAGTTGGAGACTTATCCTTAATCCCCAGTCCATTGGAGAGGAATAATAATAATAAAAAAAATAACATATAATACCACGCCATGGAATGGAGAGTATAACACACAAAAAAATGATAAAAAAACATATAAGAAAAGAAGTGGTATTAAAAGAAAAGTCTATATCGCATGTCAGAAACCGCTACTTCCTTTCTTAATCTTTTGTCTCAGGAGATTTTGCGGGAACTGGAACAATGAAGTAATGAGAAAAATCATAAAGCATGAAAACATTTTTTTTTTCTTCATCTTATTGCTGGCTCTCCCCACCCAAGAGGGTGGGAGACCAAAAGATTTTTTTCCATCCCCCTCCATCCCTCAGTTATTATTTCTTAATTTATTATTATTTTTTTTTTGTCCTCGTCTGCTGCTTTGCTGAGTTGTTTTTCTTTTGTGGATAAATGTAAAAATTCATAATTCGAAATTCTTATTCAGTGAGTTATTAAAAAAGCTGGGCCAGGGATATAAAAGAAAAAAAAGGTTAGCTTTAATTAGTTTTTTCAGCCCTGGTGATTTTTTTTATTTTTATATTTATATAAACATATACATATATAAATCCTTTTTTTTTTCTTTCTTAAATTTTCCCCCTTGAATCATTTTGCAAATATAGCCTCTTTTAATGATGGTTGTTGATAAAACGAGGCTGTTAATTTTTTTTTTTTCAATTTTTATTTGGGAAAAAAAATTTTAAAACTTATAATTAATCAAGAGAATATTTCCTAATTCCTGTAGATGAATATTTAAAAGATAATGTAGATTTGACAAAAAAAGAGATGGTTTTTTTTTCTTTTCATATATAAACTTATTATGTTACATTAAGAGAGAGTGAAAAAAATAAGAAAAAGATACAAAGTAAAATGTGTGATATATTTTCTTTTAGTTAAGTATTAAAATGTGTTTAAAATATATTTTATAACAAAGAACAAGTGATATTTTTAAAGGATAATTAAAAATATTTATCAGTTTTTAATACTAGGAGTACTTAGTTTTTTGATAATATAATTGAATATTTTTAAAAAACATTTTATACTCTTAATGTAAAGTAAATGTAAATTTAAAAAAGGGGATATATCCTTTAATTAGTTTGTATTTAAGAAAAAATTAAAAATCTTCAGAAAAATAATTAAAACTAAAACAAAATAATATCATACTTTAAAATAAAATATCTTTTCATAAATTATAATTTTTTATAATTATATTTACGTTCACATTTTGAAAAAAATTAATAATGTAATGTATTAAGTTATTTTTTGCAGATATTTGAAAATTATTCTTTCATTGTCTAATCTTATTAATTCATATTTTGTACATATATATGATGAATGAAATTTAATAAAACTTCTTTTAAATCATAACATTTTATAATCGCATAGCATGTTCAATCACATGTTTTAAAGATGGGAACAAAAATTGTAGTCATTTAAATTTTCAAAAATCTTATTGGTTAAGTTGAAATAAATATTTCTTTCTTTTTACTTTAGATTTTTACCAGGCACACATCCATATTTCTGATATTATTTTCTGATTCTAATATTTTTACTTTGTAATCTTTATTTTTATTGCCAAGGGATTCAACATTGGAATTAAAGTTATTTTTTTTTAAATATTTTAATCTAAATGCACGCAATACATTATACAAGAAAAACATGATTTTGTTCATTTATTACCACTTGAATTTCTGGATTATTATAAAAACTTTTTTACCAGATGGTTATAAAAAGCTGAGTAAAGAATTATTTTAAGTATTGTTATAATTATTATAAGTACGAATTATTCAGGAAAGGAAATATTTTTAAAAAGAGAAATACAAAGATGATTATAGCAAAATTTGTTTTAAAATTTTTAATGATAAAATCAGAAAAAAAAATCGAAAGTTTTTATTTAATTTTTTTAATATTAATTTCAACTAATGATATCTAATTTTATTTTGCAATGAAATCATTTCCTACTTATTTAATTAATTTAAAAATTGGTATATCACATCATTTTATTTATTTAATAATCACGATTTTGATAGTAAAATAATTAAATAGTTATCTCGAATAATTAGAACGAATTATTTAGAAGTGGAAATATTTTTAAAAAGAGGAATACAAATATGATTATAGCAAAATAATTTAAAAATTTTTAATGATAAAATTGAAAGTTTTTATTAAAAAAAATTTTATAGTTTTTTCAAGTAATAATATTTTATTTTATATCTTCATTTATTTTATTTTACATTTTATTTACAGAAATGATTTCTTACTTATTTGATTAATTTAAAAATTGGTATACTAAGTCCATCCATTTATTTAATAATCACGATTTTAAAAGTAAAATAATTAAATAATTATCACAAATATTCTTTACAATTTAAGAATAATTTAGTAAGATGCATACATTATTCATTCTAAATTGATTATTTTTCAAATTTAATGTTTAAAATTTTCTATCTCAGAAACATTTGACAGATATTTCCTTTGTTATTTATTTAAACATATTCTTTCTAATTATACGATTAATCTTTTTAAGTAATAGGATTAATTAATTAAGATATTTATTTATTTAATGAAGATGTTAATGAATATCATAAATGTTTTTCTGCTTGTTATGTACCACATTACTCTTACTCATGAAAGATATATTTCAATACCATTACAATACTGGAAGAATTGTTTTTAAAAGCATCTAAATAAGATTTTTAAATTAAAAACATGGCATTCATTTTCAAACAACTGAATCATTTTAAAAATTCCTGTACCTCAATTATAACAAAAATTATTTTTAAAATTTTGTGACAACGATTCTTGGATATTAAACTATTCAATAATATTTTAACAAATATAAACAAATATAATATAAATATAACAAATATAAACAAATATAATATTTACAAACAGATGTTGTTGTTTTTTTATTTTAATATAAAATAATGCTTATTTTTTTTTTAAATATTTACTACCTATCATCTGAGCTTATAAAATCATTTTATCTATTTATTTAACCAATATTTTAAATTTAAAGAATTATATTATAAAAATTATATAATATGTTCTTTACAGTTATTACATTCTTTCTTTTTCCACGCCCATTACTCCGAGATCCACAAATTTTCTTCCTGACATAAAAGATAGTTATAACATAAATTTAATATAAATAAATGCTTATTTTTATTATTTTAATGTAAACTAATGTTTATTTTTGTTTAAATATTAAACAATTCATCATCTAAGTTTATAAAATTATTTTATCTAATTATTTAATCAATATTTTAAAGTTAAAGAATTGTGTAATAAACATTGTATGATATGTTTTTACAGTTATTAGATTCTTTCTATTTTCATGCCCATTACTCTACGATCCACAAATTTTCTTGCTGGCATAAAAGATAGTTCTTAATTCCATTGCGGAGGCCAAAACATAAAACTTTCATTTCATCCGGGAGTCAAAGTACTGAGCAATTTATTCTTAATTCAATTCATCTTGGTGACTGGGGAAGGAGAGAAAAATGTTTCTTCGATTCCTGACAGACAACAATTACTCTGTCAACAGTATATCTTTGCTTCTTCTATTGCAATTGGGGGCTCCGGTCTCAATATTTGCTCGGATATTATGAGTACAAGGAAGGAAACTTCGGATTAAAGGCCCAGTTCTGCCACTGGAGGATGTAGGGGGTGGAGGGTCCTCTGTTTGCCTACGCCGAGAATAACGGATACGTTTAGTAAGTCTGGGTGATTTAAACATCGTTCGATTCCCTACCAATAGTCGGATGGCTGGCTGCCTAAAAAGAAATTCAAGTGAAGGGGTCATTCTCTGCTTGAAACGGCATACCTTTTTGATCTATTACCTTAGTTGTAAGAAGCCTTATTATTCATTGGCCTGTATGGTGTGTCCAATAACATGAGTGCATGGCGAAGTTCACCAGATAATTTGAGTACTAAATAAATGCGATAACATTTTTTGACATTTTATTCTTATTGTATATATTGTTATTTTAATCTTTTATTAATATTTTTTTTTAGTTATTCATTAATCTGTGTGGTCTGTCCAATAACATGCGTGCATCTCGAGGTTCGTCAATGTACGAAATATGCTTTCAAAACTATAACTTCTTATAAGAGTCTTATAATCCAATAATTTATATTTTTGATGATTTAATAAGTATTTACTCTTTGATATTAGCAAACATTGATGTACAATCTTGACTGGAATTCTAAAAAACTGTATTGATTCAAATAACTGCATAATTCAAAACTTCCTATCCAATAAAGTTGAATGGGTAATTATGTTTTATGTTGATAGTTAATGGCATTTTTAAATGCTTAAAAATTTGCAAACTAAATAAATGCAAAATAACCTTTTTTAGTTAATATTTTATTTATATTGTATTTATTGTTATTTATTGTTTTATTAATATTTTATTATATTTTATAGTTTATTGTTTATTTCGTTTTCAAAAAATAAGAGTGCCAGATGTCTTTTATTGTTTTAACACGAATGTATTATTAATATAAAAGCTCTTTGTGAATCATATATTAGTATATTTACCTCATAAAGTTTTAATTGACGGTCAAGCTGAAACGCTAAGAAACATTTTTAATTAAGTTGTAAATATTAAAAATTTATAAGCAACGTCTTATTTAATGATCTCAGCATTTTTTTTTTTAATTTGATTCAATACACAAATTGTACAATCGAATCCTTATTAAAAATGCTATTAACATTAAGTATTACTTTCATTCTTCGCCATGTAGTAAAGATTCACTTTTGAATAGGCTATTCCATATAAAGGTAGGAGTAAAGTATGAGGAATTTTGCATACCTGTTTTGCATGTTTATTTCGTTATTAAGAATTTCAATGATATTTTACATGATCAAAAATAAAACATTTATTGCTTCAGCTGAACGTATAAAATGACTACCTATATTTTTTCTTAAAATTTTCTTAAGCATTTTTCGTTTTGTTGTACAAACATTAAAATCGAAATTAGTGATCAACGCGCTTTGAAAAACGCACATATTTTCCTGTATTAAAACTGCTCATCAAAATGTTTAAAATTAATGTTAATTTAAAGCCTTTCTTATTTCCAATAACTCCTTACTTTAAACAAAAATTAATATCACCTACTCTCATTGTGGTTATAATATCATAATATTGTTACTTTATAAACTTTTTTATAATTATAAACTAAATTATTTTAAGATACATAATTTAATTAAAATGACATATTTTAGTTAATTAATTTAATTTATATTACAGAATATCTTTAGCCCCTTTTTTTTATAATAATGGAATAAACTTCTTAATTAAGCTTTTAATTTCCGCGTTTACTATCTACCACAACACAAGGCATTCCGACAAGAGATTCTTCAACAATTCCACGAAAAACAAACGATATTCTCTTACGCAATTTTCCGACCACCCCGACTGTCTTTTCCGCAAAAGGTTTGTCGCCGGTCTCTCCTTTTGTTTACTCAGAACAAATGGCCTGGAGAACGGGGGTTAAAGTTGATGTTGACCCCCTCCAACGTCGGGTGACCATTGTTTGGTTAGACCTACACAAAGGAAGGCCCACAGACACACATGCACACAGTCAATGTACACACGGCGCGTAGCGGTGTGTGTACACACACACGGTTCCGATGTTTACCACCGGAATAGCTGTCCAACCAAAACGCCACCTACCCCCTATATCTCCCGTTTTCTCCTTCGGATTCGTAATGTCAACAGAGCACCCATTCCCCTCCCCTGTTCCTGCGTCTGCCATGTAATGAGTTTCTGTGCGCCCGAAAACACTCACCCGATATTTGTAATAAGGCGATTGCGTATTTCGTTGAAAGCAGCAAAGCACAAAGAGCCTTCCAGGATTTCCCAAGACCCGACCCTTCCCTCGCCGTAATAATAAGCAAACAGTTCCCTCGCTTCGTATTTTAAATCTCTCCTTTCAGTTCAAATAGTGGCATTGGGTACAAAGATCAATAAGTATGCGAGCATCATTTGTCAATTTGTGTACTTGTTTGGGTTGGAAACGTCGTCGAAGAAAACACGAGTTCTCTGTCTGTCTACCATCTTTTCTGGTGGTTGTTGTCCTCATGTACTTTTGAGGGAAAATTCGGTGTAATTATCTTCGTTTTAATAAAATTTAAGTAAATACTTTTCCATCGAGCACCAGATAATTCCTTGTGTAGAAAAGTCTAAAGTAAATACTGAACATTTTGTTTGTCCTGCAACTTATTTTAGATTGGGGAACCATGAGTAAACGCAACTATCTACTTATCCAGTAACCCTGCACACTTTCTAGCAATTCCTTCACAATTGAATACCTTAAATTTGTTGACGATAACAGATTTTGTGTCGATAAAAGGAATAAACATTACACGAAATTTTAAAATAGAACAGATGGCTATATTCTATTATTCAAATTTGCTATGCAATATTGTAAAGTCAAGCAACTAAAGCATTTTTTTAAAAAAAGGTCATTTATTTTGTATAAATTCATCAAAAGCTTCGGAATTATAAATTGTTCTTCTGTCTATCTTAAATTTTATGAAATATACTAAGTATCTAGGCATTGCTGAATAATTTGATGAAAAAATTGTGATTCAATAACATTCCAAACTTTAATTTAATGTAATATATTAAATTCTTGGGGATACATGAATTTCTGAAATAGTTTCCAGCTATTTTAAAGTCATAGTTAGAAAAGAAGCACTTGGAGCCACTGATTAGCACTTGGAGCCACTGATTAGCACTTGGAGCCACTGATTAGCACTTGGAGCCACTGATTAGCACTTAGATCCACTGGTTAGCGCTCGGAGCCATTGGTTTAGGGTTCAAGACGTATCGGGGCCGGATGTTTGTAGTGGTTGGGCATTCATTTTATCTAATGTGATGTACAGCGTTGTGCATAGGAATAACAACCTTATCAAGTAAAAAGAAAATATTGCCGAAATTATATTCGAAGTCTGCCAATAGGCAGACTATCTTGACCCATTATGAAGCTGTTGCGCCAATGGAGTAGAAGTTATAAAAAATATCTTATGGTATTTTACTGTTGAAAAGACATCCTTCATTACTTTCATTATGAATCTGAAAAAAACAAACTTAAAACTTTCAAATAATAAACAAAAAAAAAACATTCACAAAAAAACAAAATATCAAATAATAAACAAATTCTGATTTTATATATATATATATATATATATATATATATATATATATACACACTTCTTTAATATTTTCTTAGCTGAATTCTTCATATGAATAAATGCATGTTTACTCTATTACATGGGATATGCTAATCAAATAATTCCCTCCACGATCGGAAAACATGATTAAGCCAATAAGAAAAAAAACTAAACCAAAAAAGAAATTCCTCCCTAGTTTACCAAAGATATGGCGATTAATAATAGAAGCCAAATCGCCATCTCCCAGTAGTAATCGCCACCGAAATGAAAGAAAAAACAGCAAGAAGAAGAAGATACATTGTCCAATCCAAGTCACGTGCGGGGCAGGAAGTTGTTTTCCACAAACAGTCGGGCCCAGAGACACAATTCACCCAACGGTGGATGAGGAGAAACCCGGGCAATCGGGCAGATTTTTTCCCCCTTCTGTTTCTCTTTGTATTGTTATCTTATTTAGGAAGTGTATATAGAATGAGAAGTGAGAGTTGGTTGCAACCTACTTAGAGGATTATCGGGGCCATGTAAGGGAGAGAGAGTGTAATCCTCTTTGCCCCCCCCCTCCAACCCCTATCCGGATAGTCCTCTCCCCAGTGAGAATACACTCAACCAGATTTAGGTAGCAGGGGACGACCATAAATCAAATTGTATTGCTGAATAATGCAGTGTTTATTGGGTCTTCAGGCACCCTCCCCCTTTTAAAGTGCATAACTAAGCAAATGAATTAAATAAGCGTATTAAATTATATTTTTAAAATATTTAAGTTTCTATAAAACAATGAATTGGGACCCCTTTGTGCAAAACACACCTAATAAAAATATTAAATTTTATGAAAGACTAAATTAATGTACATAATAATTTAATTTATTAAATGAGTACAAATTTTGATAAAATGTATTATATTAGTTAAATAATTTACAAAGCTTTTTATGGAACATATATATTGGTTAGTTTTAGTTAGTGTAATACTCGTAAAAATTTCTGATTAAATCTTTGGCAAAGGGGGTTTTCCATTTATTGGATGCTCTGAAAGGAAACTTATCTTCAAATTATAAACAACTTGAGGTATTTTGAAATTTACCCAAAATCTTTCAACTTATTTTATCAAATTTCAAGCTATATTATTTTATATAAATTTTAAAAATTATTAGTTTAATTGATTAAAAAATTGATTGAAGTAATTTTAGGGTTTCACAAATATTTGAACAATTCGAAAAAAGAATTTTACATTTCTGGAGTTTAAGGAAAATAATATGTTTACATATTATGCATTGCTAAGAATTTATTCACATCATGTGTTTTACAAATAATCTGTTTACCTTACATGTATTTGTTATAAACAATTTTATGGTGATTACAATATTAAAACAAAGTAGAAGATTAGTATTCTCCTGTTTGAAATTTGACACGTTATTCATCAAATGCATATTTGACATTCCCTTTGACTTAAAAATGTAATATGGAAATCTTTGAATTAGGTTTCCCACTATCCCTCCATATAAAATAAAACAAAAGCAATGTGTATACCCATTGTACATTTGAACAAAAAAATTTTCATTTTCAAGAATTTAACATGATCCTTAGAAAAAGGATTTATAATTAGTAATATGACAATATATTATACTATATTGTGTTACATTGAAAGATTCGCTATATTATTTTTAAATTTAAAAAGCTATTGCAAAAATTGCATTTGGTTTTGTTGCAAATTTATTCTCCTTCATCATTGAAGTGTCAAGAATTAAGTATTAAGATTATATGATATATAAACTTTATACTTTTTGTATACGTAATTATATAAGTTATATAATTTTAATTATTACCATGTACCATGTAATTTTTATTTACTTTTATGTTTGATATGGCACTAACAAAAACTATTCTGACTTTTAAAAAATTAATTTAAAGAGATTCTTATAATAAAAGTGACAAAATATGAACCATATAACTTTGCTTAGTTAAAAGCTTCCTGTGTTTGATATCCAGTAGTAGCATGGTTATGCAGATCAGCTCAATTTGATCTCACTGGATGCCTTGATGTCACTGCTCTGAAAAATTAGTAACTCCATTAGCGATTGGAACAGAGCGTTTGACATCAGCAGTTGGGATGAATTCTTTTTTGTCTGACATGTAGGTATGAGAAGTTTAGTTGTCCTTCCAGAAAAGCATCATTCTCTATATAAAGAATACTATAGCTTAATAAAATTACATATTAGCAAGTTTAATATGCTAAATACATATAAAACAAACTCCTTGGTTTTGGATAAACGTATTTTTAAACAAAATTTAATTTTTTAATTTAATTTAAAAAGAATTTTTAACCTTTACGTTATTCCAGATCAATTTATTACAATACATAATAAGAACTCAACATAAAACTTTAATATTTTAAAAAAAAATTATTTACTAATACTTCTTGATATACCGAAAACAAAATATTAATCCTTCTGCAATTCCAACTAACAAAAATCCCAAAATACATTTTGTGTTCCCTCCAAAATTTAAATAATCCCTTAGAAAATTTCCAACAACAAAAATTTCTGTTATCCGATTTACAATTCCACATTCCGCTACCAACAACGTTACCATCTCTCTTCTGAAATCTAACTCTTACTTCTGTGACATGACGATTTTTTTTTGTAACGGAATGAATCCCAAAATCCCCTACGAAAACCTATTAATAAATGAGAACTAATTAAATGGCAGCGAATTGCTTGTGTTCGTACAACTGAAATCTCTTTGCCAATTCGCGAATTTATTATTCATTTAAGTCGTAACAACGGGTCTTTCCTTTTCTGATATCACCACCACCCCCCTTTCAGTTGGTCCTTTTTCCCCGCTATCACATCTGTCGCTTTTCGACGATTATTAATTACCGTCGGAAAAATGTAACGAGGGCTTTATTTTGCAACATCCGCTTCTTGTTGCTCTCGTGTATTAGGGAGAAAGCCGATTACCAGGCCTGGAGAGAAAAAGCGTTTTATAATGCTATCCTCCGATATTCGCAGTCAAAGTTTAATGATTTCTAGTGGAATGTTAACGTGCACTGGGGAATTAATTTAATTATTTAGTAGACGTTCGCGTATCTGGAAATAAATGTCACGTTATTTTTAGGATTTCGCGTTTGTGTGTGCATTTTATTGGAAGGAGAAAATTATAGCAAGGAATGGTGTGTTTTTGTTTACTGTTAATTCCCTCGTGGGCTTATGAGTTAAGCAAACCAGAAAATGGAACAGAAAAATTAAATAATTTCTAGGTTGTACTAAATATAATTCTTGGAAACTACCGTAGTTCTTATACTTCGTGCATATTTCTGGTTATGATAACTGTAAATTATTGTCGATAAATCTCAGGTGATTAAAAGAATATACCTGCTTTTAATCTTTTTTAATCTGTTCATATTCAATAGATATTTTTCAATTCCTACTATTAGCTCACACTCGCCCTATATATATCTCGTTCAGATATTCAATCGTTCATAAAATATAATATTTTTTATTCCTCCACTCAAGTTCAAATACATTTTTTTTGAACTTATAAACGATGATACTTGATGTTAATACAGTTTTTCAAATATTAATTCATTAATTAAATTTAATTAATTAATTTTAGTTTTTTTTAGATTTAAGTTGCATGTATCTACCAATAGATGGAGCCAGGTGTAAGAGGAAAATTTCAACTTTATTTATTATGCAATATAGTGAAAAAAAAGTAGGAATTGAGTTAAAAAAATTTATGTTACTTGTTTTCTTAACTTTATTTATTATAAATAAATAATCTCTAAAATAACGTTAATAACTACCGTCGGAAAAATGTAACGAGGGCTTTATTTCGCAACATCCGCTTCTTGTTGCTCTCGTGTATTAGGGAAAAAAGCCGATTATCAGGCCTGGAGAAAAACCGTTTTATAATGCTATCCGATATTCAAAGTTTAATGATTTCTAGTGGAATGTTAACGTGCGCTGGGGAATTAATTTAATTATTTAGTAGACGTTCGCGTATCTGGAAATAAATGTCACGTTATTTTTAGGATTTCGAGTTGGTGTGTACTGCATGCATTTTATTGGAAGGAGAAAATGATAGCAAGGCCTAGTGTATTTTTGTTTACTGTTAATTTCCTCGTGCGCTTATGAGTGAAACTAACGAGAAAATGGAACTGGAAAAATTAAAATATTTTCTAGGTATTGCTAAACACATTTCTTGAAAAAGACAGTAGTTCTTATACTTTTTGCATATTTCTGGTTATGATAATTGTAAATTATTATTTATAAATCGCGGCTGATTAAAAGATGTCTGTTTTAAATATTTTTATATAAATATTTACATATCAATATAAATATTTCTTCTTAATTTGATTTATTATAAATAAATAATCGTTTATAAAAATTCGTTTTTTAATATTTTATGTTTTTCCGTTATTTAAATAGAGATTAGAGAAAAATATTGTTAGATTTATTGAAGGAAAAAAAATAGAGAGAGATATAATATAATTTATAGATAATATAATGTAACAATAATATTATTTTTATATTATTTTTAGAGATATTATATAATAATAGTTTTAGAGAAAAAATATTGCTATATTTATTGAAGAAATTTCTGATTTTTTCCATTTGGAACTATATAAACTTGTATTTAATTTGTTATTCATAAATTTTATATAATAATTTGAGTTAATCTGAATTATTAGATAGGCAGATGTTACCGATTATTTAAGTCTCAATATTTATGATTGAATATTTTAAAATATAATTTTAAAATGTATATAACTTTCAAATAAAAAATTAAGTAATTTAAATTTATTTTAATCAAAAATTTAAATTTAAAATTTAATTTTAATGTCATTTGTTAAGAAAAGAAGATAAAAAATGAAATATAAATAAAGATAATATAGCTATATAATATAGATAATAACTATTTAACAGACTAATTAAAAAATTAAGCTCTAGCTAAACTACTAAATAAAATCTCACTTATCTTCAGAGGTAGTGAACATAGCTGTCTAGTGGGAGTTTCCAGTTTCTCTCCCATTTGGTACAAAAAATGAGGGTTGTAAACCATGAAACGCCTTCTAAGAAAGCAATGTCCTCTCTTCATGGACTGTTTATCAATTGCCATGATACACATAAAGGAGACATGAGGCCCACAAATGATTTGACAAGTGGCCTGCGTTGAAGCCGTTGCTTTGAAGAAGTAAATCGTTGGAAAGTTTTGCAGAGGTTATATTACCAACAGATATGTTGCTTTGTTACAGTTTTCCTGATTTTCTCCTAATAGATAAATAAACAAACTCCAATTTCTCTATAATGCGGAAAAACAACTTTTTCCTTCTAGATGTTGTAATGTCAAAAAAAAACATCCTTCCAATAGCAAAATGCTGAAGCTGTTACAATTTCAATTGTATTTCATTTTCAACAAATATTGTTCATATTTCTTTATAACATACAGGAAGAAATATTTTCTAAAGTTTGGGGAGAGAATTAAACCCTGCCCCCTGCCAAACTTTAGACAAAGGTGTCCTTCCAACAAGCTCCTCAACTCCAATTTAATCCACTGATTTTAATGACGTGGTCAAGCATTGCTCAACCAGATTTTCCAGAATCCTCGTCCACCAAAAGCAATATAATGTGACACGAGGTATTAGCGGAAGATTGGGCTTAGAGAACAGAAGGGTGATCTAATAGAGACGAGAGTGGGTTCAGGCGTAAAAGCTTCTTCGGTCTTGGGCACAATTTGATTGGCTGGGCTCTCTCGGGAAAAAGATTCCACGCTCCCTTGTCGATTAGGTACTGTCGTATTGTTCCAGGATGGAAGGGAATACCTGATTAGTTCTCTAGGCGACCACTACCTTAAATCCTCTTTGGGGTGCAGGTCCCTCTCCCTCCCCCGCCCCCCAAGAGCAGTGTTGATAGGTTGCGTTAGGTCAAAACGGATTTGCAGCTGCTGATGCAGAGATGCAATTAGAAAACTCTTGGAAGGGCTTTCAACTAAATCTTGTAGAAAGGTATCGGAATGGAGGGGCCAGTTAAGTGGCTTTGCCATTGAAAGTTATCGTGGATTGTTAAAAGGAAAGTTGAGATAATACAGGACTGCAAGGACAATTTTGGGCTTTCGAAATGAAATGAGTTTTGGTTTAGTGAAAGTTATTGACAGAATAAAGCTTTAAATTGAATTGTCTTGCTGTGGGCTTCTACTTTAGAAGAATATTCATTGGCTGCTGGCAGATGGGATCCGGTGAATCTTTATTTTGATACAGTTTTTATCACTTTTGGAAAAGCTTTGTCAGGAAAAATATTTGTAAAAATTGCAAAATTCTAGTGAAATATATTAAATTATTTTAAATTAAAATTTATAACTGCATCCGCTAAAATTATTAAAAGTAAACCTCCGTTTTCAAATGACATTTTCCATGTTAAATTATCGACGGTATCATTTTTAATAATTTTAAATAAAATAAACTCTAAATTGACTAAAAACACTTAGAATTATGGGTATAAATAAATAGTTAAACTCTTGTTAAATTAGATCTTGTAGATACTACATGGTCAAAACTGCTTCAAACAAAACTTCTATAATGCCATTCTATCTTCTTCTGCAATATATGGCATTCGTAATACCAATTAATTTATCTGGTTCCCAATGAAAAGATATCATACATAATTCAATATTGCATGAACACAGATGAAATAATCGAAATATTATTATTATTATAATATTAAATTAATACAGATCTCTAATGTAAGTATTGAAATCTAAAAAATGATGTTATCTTTAGAATTCCTTTTTATTTGTCATTTTATTTTAGGAAAGTTTATATAAGAAAACACAAAACATCGGACAGAAATAAACTGTAAAAGATCTATGCATTTAAAATCTTCAGAATCACACTGCAGTTATAGGAAAATTTTAAAGAGTTCAAAAAAATGTTCAAAGTGTCTTTATTTTATTTTATAAATAAGAGTGTTTAAATTTTAATCGACAAAACAAATCGTTGTCCTTAAATCCATGAGAAATTTCACGAAAAATACTACTATTTCACAATTCATTCACCTCATTCCTAATCATTAATAAATTATTAGGAATTTATTAATAATTATTACTATGAATAATTATTATTTAAAGAAAAGGTCAGTATCTGAGATATCAATCGCCTTTTGAACATTAATATCAATTGCAAATTCATTGCCCATATACCATAAATGTAATCAATAAAATCTAATTTTTATCATTTTTAATTAATTTTACAATTAATATACTTCTTTTTCTAATCATTCTTTTCAAAAAATAATATTTTATATCTTAAATGCATTTAAAACAATATCTGTTATATTTTGCTTCAATTTCTCTAAATATCTCATGAACAACAAGTGTTTTAGAAAAGTCTTTTTTATGTCATAACATAATGCATTGTTCATTACTTTCAAAAGTTTTAATACTAGGATAAAAAATGTTGTCCTTAAATACTTGGGAAATTTCACCTAATTAAACTATTATTTCACAGTTTATATACCCAAGTTCTAATTATTTATTAAATAAAAATCAATGTCAGAGATAACAATCCCATTTTAAACATCAGTTATAGATTTCCTGTCCACACACAATAAATCTAATCAATGAATTCTAAATTTTATCATTCTTAATTAATTTTAATAATTAATACACTTTTTTTTTCTAAACATTCTTTTCAAAAAAGCAATATTTTATATTTTAAATATATTTAAAACAATATCTGTTATATTTTACTTCCATTTCTCTAAAGATCTCATGAATAAACGACAAGTGTTTTATAAAAGTATTTTTGTGCCATAACATAATGCATCATTCTTACATTCAAAAGTTTTAATACTAGGCAAAAAAATCGTTGTCCTTAAATCTTTAGAAAATATCACGTATTTAAACACGTAATTCACGGTTTATATACCTAAGAGCTAATCATTTATTAAATAAAAATCGATGTCTGAGATAACATTCGTATTTTGAACATTAATATTAATAACAAATTTACTGCACCCATGCCATAAATCTAATCAATAAAATCTAAATTTTACCATTCTTAATTAATTTTAATAATTAATACTCTTCTTTTTCTAAACATTTTATATCTGAAATATATTTAAAACAACATCTGTTATATTTTTCTTCCATTTCTCTAAAGATCTCGTGAATAAACGACAACAAGTGTTTTATAAAAGTCTTTTTTGTGCTATAACATAATGCATCATTCTTTACTTTCAAAAGTTTTAATACTAGGCAAAAAAAATCGTTGTTCTTAAATCCTTGGGAAATTTCACGTAATTAAACTATTATTTCGCAATTTATGCACCTAATTCCTAATAATATATTAATGATTATTATTATGCATTATTATTATTTATAGAAAATAACAATATCTGAGATAACAATTGTATTTTGAACATTTACAGTAAATTTGAACATTACAGTAAATTTGTAATTGATAATTACAAATTTACTGTAATCAATAAAATCTAAATTCTAAATTTCATCCTTCTTAATTAATTTTAATAATTAATACACTTTTTTTTCTAAACATTCTTTTCAAAAAAACAATATTTTACATCTTAAATATATTTAAAACAAAATCTGTTATATTTTACTTCCATTTCTCTAAAGATCTCGTGAATAAATGACAACAAGTGTTTTATACAAGTCTTTTTTTGTGCCATAACATAATGCATCATTCTTTACTTTCAAAAGTTTTAATACTAGGTAAAAAAAACTCAGTTGAATTGAACAATAAATCTGATATATGACTTGGCTCTCAGCCAAAGAGATCATGGCATTTAGCGGAATATGATTCATGTTCAGAAATTTAGGAATTGAGGGAAGAAGCTCAAACTTATCTTTCAAAACCGAACAAAGTATTAATCGATAAATTTTAATGCTCTTCCTAATATTTTACTTCTGGAGGCCGAAGAATAATTATTTTCTGCCGCCGCCGTCGTACTACAAAAAAAAAAAGAAAATAATGAATAAAAAAAAGGTTATTTAAAAAAATATCTTGAGCTTTTTCGTAGAACAATGGCAAAAGCCCCGTTTTAATCATCCACGCAAAAAAAAAAAAAAAAAAAAAAAAAAAAAAATTAAATGTCGGTGGGGAGAGGCCTTTTTTTTTCACTTCTCTTCTTTGTTTTTTTTTTTCCATCTTACCAGCCAATCATTTTCGTCCAATTTATCGCGTAAGCTATTGATTCGAGCGAGCATTGTCACACTTCTTATAGAGGCCTGTAGCCTCACTCATTAGGGAAAGGGAGCGAAATTACATAATACGAAAAATAAAACTGATAAAACATGGCCAGAGATGAGACAGGGGAGGGGGGAAGGGGGGTGAAAAAAAAAATTCGATGATGAAAAAAAATATTCTTCAGTAACGGTACTGTTAGTGAACGATAGCACAAAACTGATTAGAAAAAATGAGCTAATAGGAATTTTTTCTCCGCTTTTCAACTTCTATTTTATCCTTTTCTGCTAATAGGCCGAGAGTAATAACTGGGGAGTCAAGATAAGGCCTTTTTGTTTAAACGCCGAAGCCTTCCCCCTCCCCCTCCCTACAGACTTTTGGGCACAGAGAGGCAAAAAAAAAAATATTCAACACACACACACAAAAAAAAACTTTTTTAATCGTCGCTATTCGCTCTTTTTAATCTCTTTTTACCCATCAGTCCCAGAATAATTTTTTTTTCCTCCACCCTATTCCAATTTTTTTTTCCTCATTCACTGCTGCTTGCTTGCTTTTGCATATCATTTTTTTTATCATCTTTATATACATATATATGAGAAAAAAAAATTTCTACGTCAGGGAGAATTCAAATACTTTTTTGCAAGCCTTTACATTTACGCTACAGATAATGGAAAGTCATTTGTAAAACTGGGTTTATCGTCGTGTAAAGACTCTCATTAATAAGTTCCTAATGCTCTGTTGGGCGGTGGGGTGGGTGGAAGGCCCCTAACATGCTCTCCCCTGCCAATAAAAACAGGGCGACCGACTTTATGGGCTGTTAAAAAAATGTATGTAAAATAAATTACCGTCTCATTAAAAAATGTTTTAATTCGCGAGAGCTTTTAATTTAGTGATTCTGCCTGAGCACTTTCATTAATAGGCATTTCAGTCTTTAACCACATCACAGCCAATTTCTATAATAATTTGTTCTTAATAACCTGAGTTAAAATTCGCGATGCAAATTATTTGAAATGAGCCAACCAGAAAAAAAAAAGTAATAATTGGATAAATCGTTAGGTTTTGCTAATTAAAGATTTGCATATTTATTTATATTTACGTTTCAGTTAAAATATTATAATAAATAATGTACTTGGTTGGTGGAATGTTTTTTAATTATTAAGCTAAATCTTAATTCATCATGTTTTTTAAATTATGTGTATATTTCTATCAATGTGAAACAAGTGCTTAGAAGATAAATAATCATTTACAGGCATATATTTCAGATAGTGTCTTCAGAAACAAGTAGACTCGATGGCAATTATAAATGTTTGTGCAAGCATCTCGCATCAACACTTGGACTTTCAGACTACCTTAGTATCAGTACGTAAATATGAGAGAAGTTAGGAGTCCTGAAAGAATGCAACTAAAAAAAACACATTGTATATACATAACAGTCATGATATATATATATATATATACATATACATAATTGATGTTCGAGTTTCTTGCAATTATAAGGTTTTAAAAATGCAAAAAAAAAAAAAAGTCTTAAAAATCATTTTTTAACTGGACTAAACATTTAACTTTAATTATAATTTCTTATCCATTACAGTTTTAATAAACTTTTGAACTAAAAAATTCATTCTTTATCTTACCAAAAAATAATAATAAATGATTAACTTTCTACATAACTATTGTAAAAAAAATAATAATCACAAATTATCTTGCATAAATAATAGAAGGAATATTTAAAGAATTTTCTGCATATTTTACAAGGACTGATAAAGCTGATTTCAAGTGATATAGCTGAAATATTACTTGAATTCAAAGGAGAATATTAATAGTTGCTTCAATAATTTATATATTTTGGTAAATATGTTAAAGAACAGTTATTAGTTTCCACTAAAAGATCAGTTTATTATCAGCGAAAGATAAAAATTAATTTTTTTTTTAAATATCAGACAATCGTTAATAGTCTTTTATGTAATAAAATTTAAATATTAATTAATTTTACAATAGAGTTGAACAAACATTGAATGTATAGCGAACCCTTTAGTCAAATGAAATACCAGTTCGTTTTGCAGCTAATAGATGGCAGCACAATACTTTATTTGAAACTATTAGTTCTTAAAATATGTGTTAAAAATGATTTGCCTGCTCGTGTCTTTAGTGACTAATTGAAACTAAAGGATACTTATTTGAATGTTTGCAGTTAAACACAGCTGTAATAAAACAAAAAAAAATATTCAGTTTCAAATCTAAATTTCGAATACATCAATTTTATTTTTTCATTTAAAATTTGAAATGTCAATAATCGAAATAAATATTATAGAATAGAAAAAGATATTTCTGTTTTAAAACATTAAGTTTAAAATAACAAATTATAAATTTATATTAGAAAGTTGTGAATTCTTCATGATATTGAAAAAGCACTATATATTTACAATTTATTTATTTAAGAAATTTTCCCTTAATGTGTTTTTCTTTGCATGCGTTATATATAAGTTAAGAAACACGTTTTACAGTGTCCGTCTTAGTTCCTTCAGCTGAAAATAAAGTTAAATAGCAAAAACAACTTCACATAACTTTCGTAACAAATGAAAAATTTTTCAATTTGAATAAAAAAAAAGCAAAATATGTTGTTTCGCACAGAGAAAAATGTATAAAAAATATATTAATTAATATAGAATAATGTTTCTTTAATTTATGGATTTAGAACATTTCGTTTTAAACGCATGGCTATGTTATTTGACTTTTATTTTATTACTTTATTTTCCTGACGAAACTTTTTTTCGACTACTTTTTATAATTATGGCAACCTTTTAAACAATAACAAAGTTATGTTTAAATAATAATATATTTTTAATTCATAAATTGTGTATAATTATATTCTATGTATTGCTAATAATGAAATAAGATTCATGTATTTTTGAAAAATATTTTATAGATAATTAATAAAAACTGTAACAAAAGTAAAACTTTCTTGATAAACTTAAGAGAAGAATTTTCTTTAAGGATACGTATAAAATAATTTCTGTATTCTCCATAATATACAGATCTTAAATTTTAAGTAAGGAATCAGGAATTATAGAATATTAATAATATTTATTTTTTAGCTAGTGATTGATCAACATGAAGAAATATTGAATACTTTTCCATAAAAATATTTCTCTAATTCTGAAACTTGCTTTAAAATTTCAACTTTCAATTATAATATACAATGGGAGAGCATAAAGAACAACGTGACAATATTATCTTATATAAATAAGTATGGGCAACGGGCATACCGGTTACGGAGTTCCAATGTGGTTTTAAGAACTACTAAACCTCCACATCTTAAAGTTAGTTAATATATTTGCACTATTGCAATTACTTAAATTAATGGATTTTTATGTATTTTTTTATGTCCTATAATTTGGGGCCTGAATTGCCGAGTGGCTAGCGCTCTGGCGCTCGGTGCCATAGGTTTCGGGTTCGAGTCCCGGTGGTGCCATGGATGTTTGTAATGGTTCGGAATCCACTTTAAACCGTAGGTCCCGGTCTAATAGGATCGTAGAGTGTTGCGGGGCCATTGTTACTCCGCGTCCGTGGCTTATCTTCAAGTTACACGCGTCCACTGGGTAAGGCAAAGTGAGTAGCGTCTGTGCAGCGCTTGCCTTAAGGCATAGATGACCAAGCTGTCTAAGTGTTTGCCAACTGCATTAGAAAGAAAAAAAAAGTCCTATAATTTATAATTAATTTTCGAATTGAAATTGCCCAAACCCAGATTTGTGATTCATGAGCACTATGTATTTCGTATCGAAAATTTAAAAAAGATTTTATTTTTTACGTATAGAATAGCTTTTCGGAAAGTAGAAAAGACAGCGTTTTATTTTTAAGAAAAACCCATCATTTTAAACTATTAGAAGATACATGTTAAATTGATTATAAAGATAAGTTGTAATAAAAAATTAATAAAATAATAAAATGTGTTAATGTTCATTAAATAATAAAATGTGTTAATTAATTTACAATATGTCTACAAAATGTAATAAATTTTAATGACCTGTTCCTTGGGTTGTTGTTCAAATGATATTCAATTTCATTCCATACATAGATAAGCATTTAAGAAGTTATAAATTAATAGACCGTATTAAAAACTAATTAATTTTCTAAAAATCAATACAAGCGTTTTGATTGGCATTGCCTTCCACAAATTCAACATTAAAAAAATCTAATGGAGTTCAATCAGAAAATTATCCAGTTACAAATCTCTTGCATGTTATTACAGGAGATGAAACTTAACATAGCTTGCCTTGTTGAAATCAACCACATAATCTCGCATTGAAAATTATTAGCTTTTGTAGTTACGTGATAAAATATTAAATACTTTTATCTTTATTTTTTTGATAATTTTTCAATGCAACCGAAAATTCATGGAAACTTTGTTAACATCTTATGAGCATTTAAATCAATTGCCTATAATTTATTGAACATTTTAATAAATATCTAGCATATTGGTTAAAATATGGATATTTTCAGCTATTTCGTATTTATTCAAATGCATTTTAAAACCGATTCTTTTTTATAGCGTTTTTCAACAATATTTCAATGATAATATGTGCATATCTCCAGTTTTAAAACCACTAGGGCAACATCAAAAAATTCATGGACACTTTATATTAAATGCCTTATGTGTGTTTAATTCATTTACCTATTATATATTGAAACATTTAATAAATATCTAGCATATTGGTTAAAGCATGGACCTTTTCAACTATTTTGTATTTATTCAAATACATCTTAAAATCGATTCTGATTTTTTTTTTAATCGAGATTTTAACAATACTTCCATGATAATCTACGCATATCCCTCGTTTTAAAACCACTAGGCCATATAAATTGTAAATTCTTTTACTCTAGTCTTCCGATAGACAATGGCCCACTTAATATATTCATAAACTTGGAAAAGCAGATTGCATCATTCGCTGCAAACCCAATCACTCGTGCAACGGATCGCTCTCCAAAATGAGTCCTGATTCAGCAGAAACAAGTAAAGTTCCTCCTTCCCCCTCGGACCCACACTGCATTATCTTCCGCAACCCCAAGTCGCATTATCCCTCGGAATAGCGTGGCCCAAAAATCATTTTCATCCCAACTTTCTTCCTCCCATGCTTGTTACAGTTTCAACTAATTTCGTCGACTTCATTATTGTGCAAATGGCGCTCATTAAACTCCCTTCCCCTGTTCACCCCCATCCAGGGGGCTTTTGTCCAAAGACGAAATACCCCCAGAAATGGAAGTCTTCTCTTTAAGAAAGATTTAGAAATGGAAGAATCCCAACCCATCCTGCTTCTTCTCATTACGGCACCATAAGGCAGCATCCTCGTTAAATAATGATTGAACGACTTGAATGGATCGTCATCGCTACAGGTATGACCGCATTGTGATGAGGCGGACATTGTTACTTAATGCTCGCGAATAACTTGCGCGTTCTCCTTAAAGCCCCCGTGTTCTTTAATACCTCCGCCCGCCTTCCAGCGAGGAGACACATTCTTGGAACAACGGATGAATAGCGTGGACAATTCTTTCGCGACCGGAGGGGAGTGTCATTTCAGACTTTCATGAGATGCGCTGGAACAGTGAATCTTAAAAATACATGAGGATTGAAGCAGGGTCGCGTTTTTATTTATGGCTGTTGAGATTAATTAAATTCTACCCATTTTGTTGGCTGTCTATTGACATGCAAAAAGGGGGAAAGTGCTTTGCGGAATGTCTGTAATAATTATCCATAAAAATGCACAGATGAGAAATGGTTTAATATAAAGTAACAAAAATGAGGCATTGCCTATAAAAGATAACTTTAGTTACAATAATTTTTCTTTCTTTATTAAATGCATAGTGATGTTTTTGAATGCCTGGTATATTAATCTGAGATCATTCGCCACTTGGATGTCAGATAAGTAGTATTTTCAGCCTTACCTAGGTAGCCTTGTCAAAAGCTTACTAAACTTCACACATATTAATTCATTACAATTAGTAATATAAACAAAGGTAGTATGATGGAGAACCGTCTGGTTCGCATCCACCTTCGATCTTTTCCTGCCAACGGTAAGATATTTCGGTTCCTGGCATCTCTCTGGCCATTGGTACCATAGGCTTCAGGTTCAAATCCTGAAGGTGATATGGATGTTTGTTAGTGGTTCTGAATCCATGTTAAATTGTAAGTTCCTGCCTAATTAGCCTAAAGTGTGCAAAAAATGACCTTAGAGTGACAAACCAAACCAAATCAAAATCCGACTTCCTGGTCTGTAGGACTTAAATAGGACTGGTTTATAAGTTTATGCCATAAGTAAGAGAGACATCGGTTCGATACTGCTTATTTGGTTTTAAATCAAGCCATCCCTGTTTAGAAAACTAAACGACAACCACCAGGTCATTACAGGGCCGAAAGGATTATAATGTGAAAATAAAAATTATGTAAGGCGAAAGGTGAAGAAAATAAATATTAGGTAAAATGCACTGTGGGTATATGCATAACTATGCATTCTTTTCATAATATTTATTGGAACATTTAATAAATTTCTAACATAATGGTTAAAACATGGATCTTTTAAACTATTTTGCATTTATTCAAATACATCTTAAATTCAATTCTAAAATCGTAATTCGTGAATCGTAAAAATACATGAGGATTCTGGAGCAGGGTCGCATTTTTATTGATGTCTGTTGAGATTAATTAAATTCTGGCCCTTTTGTTGGCTGTCCATTGACATGCAAAAACGTGAAAAGTGATTTGCGAAATGTCTGTAATAATTATCCATAAAAATGCGCGGATGAGAAATAATTTAATATAAAGTAACAAAAAGAGGCATTGGTTTATTAAAAATAAGTTTTTCTTCAAACTGATAATTTTAAGGAACTTTGAATATGAATAATTTTTATTTCTTTATTAAAAACATAGTGATGTTTTAGAATGCCTACATAGTGATGTTTCAGAATTTTAATATATCATTCGCCACTTGACAATGGTTGCTTGTTTGTGGATGTCAAATAGTATGTAGTGTTTTCAGCGTTACCTAGGTAGCCTTGTCAGAGGTTTGCTAAACTTCATATAATATAATCCATAATAGTTAGTAATATAACCAAGGATAATAAAAGGGGGAGCCATTTAATTCGCGTTATTCTTCCATCTTTTCCAGTCCAATTTAAAGATGGTTTTATAAATTAATAAAGACTTTTATGTCTATATCTTTGATTTTTTTACATAATTAATGCATCTAAAAATTCTATTTTTTTACATAATTGATGGTTTTATAATGCATCTAAAATATTCATGGACACTTTATATCATCACCTTATAAGCATTTAATTCAATTACCTGTAATTTATTGGAACAGTTAATAAATATTTAATATAGTGGTTAAAACGCAGATATCTTCAATTAGTTTGCATTTAATCAAATACAACTTAAAATCAATTCTATTTTTTACACAGAGATTTTTGACAATATTTCAATGATAATCTATGGATATCTATCGTTTTAAAACCACTAGACCATATAAATTTTACTCTACCCCTCCACTAGACAAAGACCTACTTAATATATTCATAAACTTCGAAAAGCAGATTGCATCATTCGCTGCAAACCCAATCACTCGTGGAACGGATCGCTCTCAAAATTATTCCCTGATTCAGCAGAAGCAAGTAAAGTTCCTCCTTCCCCCTCGAACTCAGCTCTGCATTATCTTCCGCAATCGCAAGTCGCATTATCCCTCGGAATAGCGGCCCCAAAAATCATTTTCATCCCAACTTTCTTCCTCCCATGCTTGTTACATTTCCAACTAATTTCGTCGACTTCATTATTGTGCAAATGGCGCTCATTAAACGCCCTTCCCTCTACCCCCCCCCCATACAGGGGCTTTTGTTCAAAGACGAAATACCCCCAGAAATGGAAGTCTTCTCTTTAAGAAAGATTTAGAAATGGAAGAATCTCAACCCATCCTGCTTCTTCTCATTACGGCACTATAAGGCAGCCTCCTCGTTAAATAATGATTGAACGACTTGAATGGATCGTCATCGCTACAGGTATGGCCGCATTGTGATGAGGGGGACATTGTTACTTAATGCTCGCGAATAACTTACGCGTTCACCTTAAAGCCCGTGTGTTCTTTAATACCTCCGCCCACCTTCCAGTGAGGAGACACATTCTTGGAACAACGGATGAATAGCCTGGACAATTCTTTCGCGGCAGGAGGGGAGCGTCATTTCAGACTTTCATGAGATGCGCTGGTGCAGTGAATCATAAAAATACATGAGGATTCTGGAGCAGGGTCGCAATTTTTATTTATGGCTGTTGAGATTAATTAAATTCTGGCCCTTTTGTTGGCTGTCCATTGACATGAAAAAAGGGGAAAAGTGCTTTGCGTAATGTCGGTAATAATTATCCATAAAAATGCACTGATGAGAAATAATTTAATATAAAATGACAAAAAAGCGGCAATGGTTTATAAAAATAACTTTAGACAGATGTTTTTCTTCAAACTGATTATTTTAAAGAACTTCTGAAAGGAATAATTTTTCTTTATGTATCAGATACAGAGATGTTTCAGAATGCCTAAATAGTAATCTATCATTCCCCGCTTGGATGTCAAATAAGTAGTATTTTTAGCGTTACCTAGGTAGCCTTGTTAGAGGCTTGCTAAGCTTTCCACAGATTAATTCATAATGATTTGTAATATACCCAAAGGGACGCTCTCAAAATTAGTCCTGATGCAGCAGAAGCAAGTAAATATTATTGACACTGTCTTTCACATTATTCTATGTTAAAAAAATCTAACGGAGTTAAATCTGAAAATTATCTACTGAAAATCCATTATAAGTTAATAAAGGAAACGAAACTTGACATAGTTTGTCATGTTGAAAGCAACCAAATGATCTCACATTGAAAATTTTTAGTCTTTACAACTACGTGATAAATTAATCAAGACATTTTAATTCTATATCTTTTATTTCTTTTTACATACTCTCGTAATACAACCACAAATTCATGGACACTTTATACACTGGTGTGCAAAATTTAAGCAACAATGTAAAAATTTAGCAGATTGCCATGAAATTGCAGAAAAGGAGGTCTGGATATCCGCACAAGGAGCACGTAAGGCAGTAGAAACGTCATGCGTATGCAAATATCAGGAACGAAACGTCGGAGGCGACGTGAGCGTACGCAAAATGCGTGATGTCGGCGCGCGCAGTTCAACAGTAGAATAAAAAGAAGGACGGAGGCGCAATTCAACATATTCGCTGCAAGTTCCAGTTAGTCAGTTCGGGAAATATGGCTAGAAGAAATCACCTGGACGACTTCACAAGTGGAAGAATGATCGGAAAGCTGGAGGAGGGGCGTACTGTCACCAGTGTAGCTGCAGAGTTCGGAATCAACAAAAATGTCATTTCGCGTGCTTGGAAAGCTTTACAAACCACAGGTACAGCTGTTAGAAAGATTAGTGGTGGCCGCCCGAGGAAGACAACTGCAGGGGATGACCGATATATCGTCCTGCAGGCGAAAAGAGGCCGACAGCAGTCAGCAAGCGCCATTGCTCAGCAACTCTGTACAGCAACGGGGCGACAAGTGTCGCGGTTTACTGTGTCCAGATGCCTTCACAAAGTGGGCCTATTCGCCCGCCGTCCTGAACGCTGCCTCCCGTTGAAAGTTGGCCACCGTTTACAGTGGTGCAGAGAGCACAAAAACTAGACAACTGATCAATGGAGTCGTGTCCTCTTTACGGATGAGAGTCGGTTCTGTACCAGAAGCTATTCTCGACGCGTTTTGATTTGGAGAGAGTTCGGGAACCGGTTTTATCACTGTAACAACAAGGAAAGACACCGTTACGGTGGTTCTGGAGTTCTTGTCTGGGGAGGCATTTTGCTGAACGGGCAAACTGAGCTCAAAGTTTTCGACAGAGGGTCTGTAACCGGGGATCGCTATTGTTATGAGGTACTCCTTCCCATGTGCGTCTGTTCCGAGGTGCCATTGGCCCAGACTTCATTTTTATGGATGACAATGCACGGCCACATCGTACTCTCGCTGTTGAGGAGCTACTGGAAAGTGAAGATATCTCTCGAATGGACTGGCCAGCGTACTCCCCAGATTTAAATCTCATCGAACATGCGTGGAATGCTTTGGGGAGATGCATTGCAGCACGCTTACATCCTCCGGAGAACGCCCAACCACTCAAAGAGATGTTGATTGAGGAATGGGCACTCCTACCGCAAGAAATGTTGCACCAGCTCGTTCTGAGTATGCGGAGACTGTACGAAGGAACCATTGCAGTGAGGGGAGGGCATATCTCATATTAAGGAACATCTGCTTGTTGTTCTTCCTCTTGGATAGACAATCATATATCGCGATACTATGCGTTCAATAAAGTTTGTTTTTGTTTGATTCCATACCGTATGCATTGTATTCCTTTTTCAGCGCCGATGCTTTCGTCATCCTTTGCGTACATAATACTTTCCCTCATTTCTGAATGTCATGTCTCTCAGATAATTTCTCGTATAATTATGGCAAAAAACCAATCTGTTGCTTAAGTTTTGCACACCAGTGTATCAACACTTTATACTTTTTTATTCAATTACCTATTATTTATTGAAACATTTAATAAACATCTGGCATATTGGTTAAAGCATGGATCTTTCAACAATTCCGTATTTATTTAAATACATCTTAAAATCAAATCTAGTTTTTATCGTGATTTTAACAATATTTCCAGGATAACCTGTGCATTTCTTTCATTTTAAAACCACTAGACAAACATAAAAAAATTCATGGACACTTTGAATTCAACACGCATAAGGTATTTAATATAATCACCTATAATTTATTGAAACGTTTAATAAATATCTAACCTATTGGTTAAACTTTTCAACTATTTTGTATCTATCCAAATACATCTTCAAATCAATTCTAATTTTTTATCGAGATTTCTAGCAATATTTCATGATAATCTAGCTCATATCCTTCGTTTTAAAACCACTAGAACATATGAATTTTACTCTACCCCCTCCACTAGACAAAAGACCCACTTAATATATTCATAAACTTTGAAAAGCAGATTGTATGATTCGCTGCAAACCCAATCACTCGTGCAACGGATCGCTCTCAAAATTATTCCCTGATTCAGCAGAAGCAAGTAAAGTTCCTCCTTCCCCCTCGAACCAGCGCTGCATTATCTTCTGCAACCCCAAGTCGCATTATCCCTCGGAATGGCGCGCCCCAAAAATCATTTTCATCCCAACTTTCTTCCTCCCATGCTTGTTACAGTTCCAACTAATTTCGTCGACTTCATTATTGTGCAAATGGCGCTCATTAACCCCCCCTTTCCCCCCACCAAGGGCTTTTGTCCAAAGACGAAATACCACCAGAAATGGAAGTCTTCTCTTTAAGAAAGATTTAGAAATGGAAGAATCCCAACCCATCCTGCTTCTTCTCATTACGGCACCATAAGGCAGCATCCTCGTTAAATAATGATTGAACGACTTGAATGGATCGTCATCGCTACAGGTATGACCGCATTGTGATGAGGGGGACATTGTTACTTAATGCTCGCGAATAACTTACGCGTTCTCCTTAAAGCCCCCGTGTTCTTTAATACCTCCGCCCGCCTTCCAGTGAGGAGACACATTCTTGGAACAACGGATGAATAGCCTGGACAATTCTTCCGCGACAGGAGGGGAGTGTCATTTCAGACTTTCATGAGATGCTCTGGAGCCGTGAATCATAAAAATACATGAGGATTCTGGAGAAGGGTCGCATTTTTATTTATGGCATTTGAGATTAGTTAAATTCTGGCCCTTTTGTTGGATGTCCATTGACACGCAAAAAGGAGGAAAGTGCTTTGCGAAATGTCTCTAATAATTATCCATAAAAATGCGCAGATGAGAAATAGTTTAATATAAAGTAAAAAAAAAAGATATTGGTTTATAAACAATAACTTTAGATAGATTTTTCCATAAACTAATTATTTTAATGAACTTCGAATATGAATATTTTTTCTTTCTTTATTAAATACATATTGATGTTTCAGAATTTTAATAAATCATTCTCCACTTGCCAATGGATGCTTGTTTGTGGATGTCAAATAATAAATAGTGTTTACAGCGTTAGATAGGTAGATGATAGATGCGCATCTAGGTAGCCTTGTCAGAGGTTCACTAAACTTCACATAAATTAATCCATAACATTTAGTAATATAACCAAAGATAGCATGAGGGTGAGCCATTTAATTCGCGTTATCCTTCCATCTTTTCCAGACCAATGGCAAGATGGTTTGATAAAGTAATAAAGAATTTTCTTTCTATATCTTTAATTTTTTTTTATAATTAATGCATATTAAAATTCTATTTTTTTATATAATTGATGGTTTCATAATGCATCTAAAAATTCATGGACACTGTATACTAACAACTTATGCGTGTTTCGTTCAAATGCCTAGTATTTATTGGACCAATTAATATATATCTATCATATTGGTTAAAATATGAATCTTTACAACTATTTCGTATTTATTTAAGTACATCTTAAAATCAATTCTGACTTTTTGATCGGGAGTTTTGAGAATATTTCGATGATAATCTGCCTAATATCCCTCCTTTTAAAACCACTAGACCATATGCATTTTACTCTACCCCTCCACGAGAAAAAGACCCACTTAATATATTCATAAACTTCGAAAAGCAGATTGCATGATTCGCTGCAAACCCAATCACTCGTGCAACGGATCGCCCTCCAAAATGAGTCCTGTTTCAGCAGAAGCAAGTAAAGTTCCTTCTTCCCCCTCGAACCCAGCCCGCATTCTCTTCTGCAACCCCAAGTCGCATTATCCCTCGGAATAGCGCGGCCCCAAAAATCATTTTCATCCCAACTTTCTTCCTCCCATGCTTGTTACAGTTCCAACTAATTTCGTCGACTTCATTATTGTGCAAATGGCGCTCATTAAACCCCCTGCCCCTGTTCACCCCCTTCCAGGGGGCTTTTGTCCAAAGACGAAATACCTCCCCGAAATGGAAGTCTTCTCTTTAAGGAAGATTTAGAAATAGGAAGAATCCCAACCCGTCCTGCTTCTTCTCATTACGGCACCATAAGGCAGCATCCTCGTTAAATAATGATTGAACGACTTGAATGGATCGTCATCGCTACAGGTATGACCGCATTGTGATGAGGGGGACATTGTTACTTAATGCTCGCGAATAACTTACGCGTTCTCCTTAAAGCCCCCGTGTTCTTTAATACCTCCGCCCGCCTTCCAGTGAGGAGACACATTCTTGGAACAACGGATGAATAGCCTGGACAATTCTTCCGCGACAGGAGGGGAGTGTCATTTCAGACTTTCATGAGATGCTCTGGAGCCGTGAATCATAAAAATACATGAGGATTCTGGAGAAGGGTCGCATTTTTATTTATGGCATTTGAGATTAGTTAAATTCTGGCCCTTTTGTTGGATGTCCATTGACACGCAAAAAGGAGGAAAGTGCTTTGCGAAATGTCTCTAATAATTATCCATAAAAATGCGCAGATGAGAAATAGTTTAATATAAAGTAAAAAAAAAAGATATTGGTTTATAAACAATAACTTTAGATAGATTTTTCCATAAACTAATTATTTTAATGAACTTCGAATATGAATATTTTTTCTTTCTTTATTAAATACATATTGATGTTTCAGAATTTTAATAAATCATTCTCCACTTGCCAATGGATGCTTGTTTGTGGATGTCAAATAATAAATAGTGTTTACAGCGTTAGATAGGTAGATGATAGATGCGCATCTAGGTAGCCTTGTCAGAGGTTCACTAAACTTCACATAAATTAATCCATAACATTTAGTAATATAACCAAAGATAGCATGAGGGTGAGCCATTTAATTCGCGTTATCCTTCCATCTTTTCCAGACCAATGGCAAGATGGTTTGATAAAGTAATAAAGAATTTTCTTTCTATATCTTTAATTTTTTTTTATAATTAATGCATATTAAAATTCTATTTTTTTATATAATTGATGGTTTCATAATGCATCTAAAAATTCATGGACACTGTATACTAACAACTTATGCGTGTTTCGTTCAAATGCCTAGTATTTATTGGACCAATTAATATATATCTATCATATTGGTTAAAATATGAATCTTTACAACTATTTCGTATTTATTTAAGTACATCTTAAAATCAATTCTGACTTTTTGATCGGGAGTTTTGAGAATATTTCGATGATAATCTGCCTAATATCCCTCCTTTTAAAACCACTAGACCATATGCATTTTACTCTACCCCTCCACGAGAAAAAGACCCACTTAATATATTCATAAACTTCGAAAAGCAGATTGCATGATTCGCTGCAAACCCAATCACTCGTGCAACGGATCGCCCTCCAAAATGAGTCCTGTTTCAGCAGAAGCAAGTAAAGTTCCTTCTTCCCCCTCGAACCCAGCCCGCATTCTCTTGTGCAACCCCAAGTCGCATTATCCCTCGGAATAGCGCGGCCCCAAAAATCATTTTCATCCCAACTTTCTTCCTCCCATGCTTGTTACAGTTCCAACTAATTTCGTCGACTTCATTATTGTGCAAATGGCGCTCATTAAACCCCCTGCCCCTGTTCACCCCCTTCCAGGGGGCTTTTGTCCAAAGACGAAATACCTCCCCGAAATGGAAGTCTTCTCTTTAAGGAAGATTTAGAAATAGGAAGAATCCCAACCCGTCCTGCTTCTTCTCATTACGGCACCATAAGGCAGCATCCTCGTTAAATAATTATTGAACGACTTGAATGGATCATCATCGCTACAGGTATGACCGCATTGTGATGAGGGGGACATTGTTACTTAATGCTCACGAATAACTTACGCGTTCTCCTTAAAGCCCGTGTGTTCTTTAATACCTCCGCCCGCCTTCCAGTGAGGAGACACATTCTTGGAACAAGGAATGAATAGCCTGAACAATTCTTTCGCGACAGGAGGGGAGTGTCATTTCAGACTTTCATGAGATGCATAAAAATACATGAGGATTCTGGAGCAGGATCGCATTTTTATTTATGACTGTTGAGATTAATTAAATTCTATCCCTTTTGTTGGATGTCCATTGACATGCAAAAAGGAGGAAAATGCTTTGCGAAATATCTATAATAATTATCCATAAAAATGCACAGATGAGATATAATTTAATATAATGTGACAAAAAAGAGGCATTGGTTTATAAAAAATAACTTTAGATAGAATAATTTTTCTTTCTTTATTGAATACATAGTGATGTTTTTGAATGCCTGATATATTAATCTGAGATCATTTGCCACTTCGATGTCAGATAAGTAGTATTTTCAGTGTTATCTAGGTAGCCTTGTCAGAGGCTTGCTAAACTTCCCACATATTGATTCATAACAATTAATATTATAAACAAAGGTAGTGTGATGGAGAACCATCTAAACCATTTAATTCACATTATCCTTCCCTATTTTTCTGTCTATGGTAAGATCTTCCGGCTTCCTGATGGCCAATTGGCTAGCTCTCTTGCCATTGATACCACAGGCTTCATTTTCAAATCATGGCGGCGGCTAACATGAATGTTTGTGAGTGGTTCTGAATCCACGTTAAATTGTAAGTTTCGGTCTTATTAGCCTAAAGTGTGCAAACAATTGACCTTAGAGCGACAAATCAAATCAAAATCTGGCTTCCTGGTCTGTAGGACTTAAATGGGCAAGTTTGTGACCCTCGGTTCGATACTGCTTATTTGGTTTTAAATGAAGCTGTCCCAGTTTTGAAAACTAAACGCCAACTACCAAGCCATTACGGGGCCTAAAGGAGATAATGAGAAAGTGAAGATTATGTAATACGTAAGGTTAAGAAAATAAAGAGGTGATAAAATACACTGTGGGTAAATATCAATGACTATACATTGTTTTTTTCTTTAATATATTTTCGAAGTTTGTGCTGTCATTTATTGGGTTAATTTGGTACTTAAAACGGTGCTTATTTTTGATTTAATTCAATTGATCATTAATTTCATGATACTTTCTATGTAGTATAACAATTCTATGAGTAGACGCTGCATTTATTTAAAAAACACATTCTTGGAACAACGATTGAACAGACTGAATAACATTTCTTTCGAAAACACAAAATCAGGTAATTTCTGGTTTACTTAAGATGTTAATAATAATATATAAGTTAATAGTTAATAATGAGTTATAAGTTAGTAATATATTTATATTATTAACTGATACAATACATCTTAATAGTAAACATGGATGTGATTCTAGATTCACATTCATAGAAGTTTCTGGAACAGTTAATACTTACAGTTACTTAATTTGAAGTTAAATAAATTCTATGTTTTTGTTGATTCTGTACTAAATTTTTCTTGTTCAAGGACAATAATAATTATTTTTAAGTACTTTATAAGACTTATGAAAAAGACAGATACTTATAAAGTAGAGGGGTTTTTTTGAAAATTTCGAAAGCAAGTAAGATATTTTTCATAATGTAACACATTTAAATATGTTTTATTGAGAAAAATATAATTGTGAACATAAAAAAGGATGGTGAGAAAAAGATAAGAATCTTGAAAAGTGGATAAAAATAAAAACAAATGAAAAAAGACTACATATATCAGATAAAAATTACTAAAATTGTATGGCAAATAACTTGTGCAACATCCTTTAGTGTATGAGAAAATATTTCATTAATTTTACCGAAGAATGTTTCGAAGTTATTTTATTCCATTCGCTTTCATTTTACATTAAATGGCTAGAACCTATTTTTATGCTAGAAGCTATTTTCAAATTTGAATATAATCCCTAAATTAAATTTTATGCATACCTTATATCTTATATTCATGCATATCTTTATCGACAAAACTTTGTCACAAATCAATATAAATTAAGAACAACAAACGGGTTTTAATGGCAGGGCAATTAAAAGCATTTTCGGAATTATAAAATATAAATGTATACATACATTTAATGTAAATAATTTTTATTTACGCAATTTTCTAATGTTAATATATAAATTACATTTCAGACCTTCTGAAATCAAAGTAATTTTTATCGTTCCTGAACGTACTCTGTATATATATATATATATATATATATATATATATATATTATATTGTATAGTATTTACTATTACACTTTTGTTTATTATTGTATAGTATTTACTATTACACTTTTTATTGGTCTCAATTTTATTTTCTGATTTTTTGTGCCTGATGATTACATGTCTGATATTTTAAGTATTAAATTTGTTATGCTATTAATTAGGCTAATGAAAATAAAAAATTAATTAAATCTTATGATATATTTTCACTATTCAGTTTCTGGATACTCAGAAATATTTCATTTTGAAATTTATATATAGTTCACATAATTTCCTCATCAATACAAATATCAGTAAAATGTATTAATATTACATCTGTGAATTGATTTAATAATACTGAAATTTCTATAAAATTAAATGGAAAGACAATCTGTTTTAAACTGATAATGCTATATGTAATTTAGCAATTAACTAATATATCCATTCATTTTAGTTTGTTCTGTAAAATAATAACTCTATATTAAAATAATAGTTTGCTTTTACCAAATCAACCAAAAAGCATGAGCTATTTTTACAGAGCTAGGAAATTTGAGTTCAAGTTGCATCAAGAATTGCTACCTAAACTGTCAATTTCGCAATAGTGGTTGGAGAAACTTCCAATAAAACGTACGACCTTCCATCAGGTCTGTTTAATCTGAAGCAGCCTAAAAGCGCCCTTAATAACACCTCGCCTAACAGACTGCAGCATTGGCGCAGTGGTTAATACGCTTACTTACCAACTGGGACCTGGGTCGTTGGATCAGGCGTTTCCTTTATGGTCTCTTTAACTCTCCGTGTCGGATAATGTACATCTTATCCGCTCGGATGTGATGGGGGGGGGCATTGATAGCTCTTACTCCCCCACCCCACCCACCCCCTCTTTCAGCCCCAATTCATCCGTCATATGGCAGATGGGCATTGATTAAATATAATATGGAAGTCTGATCACTTCGATTCCATGTCCTTTCCTCCTTCGCTCTTCCTTTATGGACAACCCCATTGTGAAGAAGAAGAAAAAGCGGACGTTCTTGCTGAACCTCTGTAGGGAGCCATGTTTGGCTTCAGGTCAAATTTGACCATTCATTTACGACATCGTTTGAGACAAAATTAATTACTCGGTTTTTTTTAAAATAGTTTTTGTTTATTTGAAGATAGAATTTAATTTGTATTTAATTTAAATATTTGAAATGAACACAGATTGTTCTCAGCATGGCATGTTGGTGGCATGTTGTACCTCATTCAACATACAATCTACACAGAAAAGCCAAATTATAAATCAGAATGAAAAAAAAAACAACATTACTTTAACCCTGGTGGTGTGAAAATTAATTGAGTTCTTTCATTTAAACTTCCACTTAATTGAGTTCTTTCCTTTTTTTTTTTTTTTTTTTTTTTACTTTTACCATGGAATTTAATAGCAAAGGAATTGTTTTTCTGTTGTTTATTTATTTCAATAGAACTCAATATTAGTACATTCATCATTTACTCCAAAATCCTAGTATCCTCATTTACTTCAAAATAAATGAAGAAAATACTTTCGTATTTATCACAATAAATTTTATAAATACCCATTTCGAAAGTTGATATAGTGTAAGCTGTTAACAGATCCATATTCAGATAACAAGCAATTAGATATCAAATATAATTAGCAGAAATTATTAAAATTAATTAATTGCAAATTCAAAACGTGACTGACATTTATATAGTTCCTATATTTGCTCTTTATCTGAGGAGCATACCTTTATTTTAATAATTCAATACTGGAAGGGTGGAAGTTCAAAATCTTTTATTTGATACTTATACTTGTTTACTTCAAAAGTAAATCCGTACATTGGATATCATCATCATTTGACAAAGATACTTAAAAATAATTAACTTCAAGGTATTTCCCAATAACTTAACAATACTTCAATGGTTAATTTATGCAAAATTATATGTTACCGAATGTTTAAGAAAAAAATTATGTTTACTTTTATATGCATTGTATGTACTATCACTTTATTTAACATTTAAATCATTTGAATGGGGATAACAACACTGTAAGAACAGCATCTATCTTAATCTGATTCATATAATTTTACTTTGCATTATTCTTCACTATTTTCAATTACCATTCTCATTGTATTGATTGATAAATTTTTAGATATTTTTTTATGATAGAATGTTGAATTTGCTTATATGTTTATTCTTATTTATAAAACATTTAATGATAAAATTAAAGCACCAAAGAATCTCTACGTGCACCTAAAAAGTACAAAACCAGTAAAATAAATTTTGATTTAATCAATAAATTGTTTATTAAGAAATATGACATTGATAAATATTTCTTCCTCTATATAATAAATAGAATGACAGCATATATAGAGAGAAAAATTTATATATCTATCTATAAAACTTATATATCTATCTATATGTAATTATCTCTATATATATAATTATTTATCTATTTACAATTATATATATATATTTGGCCTCACGTAAAAATGTAATGAGCTGTAATATATTTTTTCACTTGGAATTACATTATCACAATTTCTAAAAAAGAGTTAACATTTTTGAAATTAAACTTTTTATATGAGAATCAACACAGCAAGTTTAGTCTTTCTGTTATAGAAGTGATCAATGATATTTTTCTCATTTTGTGTGTGTATGTGAACGCACATCGCCCTTTCCTGTTTACATTGATAGAGCAGGTCAGTTTCATCAGAATAACTTCAACTAGCTGTAGTTATTGATTGTTTATGTTGCTTTAATTTGATTCACGCTGATTTTACTTCAAAGCAACCGTTCTATTCATATTTTAATTTGATTATGGTAAATATATTTAAACTGCTGTATTTTTTGCCCCAAATCTCCAAGTAAACAAACAAAATTACCATCATAGTTTTAAATGAAAAAAAACGAATTATTACTTACTTTAAATTGAACTTCGTTCATAGTTTCACCATCTAAATTATCCAATTAATGAAAAAAATTTGAAGGATTTTTCATCCACTCAACCTGCTGATAATATCTTATGCCATCCTTGCACAGCCATATTAAATTAATTAAAAAAATATGAAAGACAACACAAATTAACTTTTAAATTAAAAAATTCAATTTCTACAGACACCATTATCCGCTTATACAGACACCATTATACAAACCTTGACGTAATGGCGTTTTGCAGCAGTACAAATTAAAATAGAAAATAAAATAGAACCATGATTGTATCAACATATCATTAAGAAATAACTTTTAATTTCGTCTGAAATGAATTTTAAATGTTATTAAAAAAACAAATAACCAGGTTTTCTTTAAGTATTTTTTTTTTCTCCATTTAAAAATCTAATAAAGATTATGCAAAAGTTTTTTTTTCACAAGAGTGTCAAAAAAAATGTTTTTATTTTTTCTCTTTATGACAGTGACAACAACCATAATTATATTTAAGGTCTTTAAAAATAACCATAATCTGTTAATTAAGTTCTTTAATAAGAATAAAATACTAAAAATATCACTGTAATAGTTAAAAAAAGAAATCCTTTTTAATAATAACTCGTCAGGAAGAATTTCTATGATTATTTGTTAATTAATTGATAACCTTGACGGGAATTATGAATTAATAATACTATGAACTACTATGAATTTCATAAGTAGACAGAGATTATCATCATGAATTTCCAACTTTTACTAGATCATAGTGATGATTTGAAATATCCAGTGATAGAGAGAGTCATATTCTTATATTTTCAGGGATTAAAATGATCAACGTATTGATATTCCAAACTTCTATTGGGCTGTTCATTTCAAACGAAATAATATAAGAAGCATTATGTGTATTGTACTACTGATATAACTATCATCGTAACATCAGGTAGAGAATTGAAGGATAAACAAATTTAATCCCCTTCCATTTATGCATGAACTGGAGACAACGGTTAGAGAATGTCCTCAGCAGAATGCCATACAAACAGCGAATTACAATCATAGCAATTTATATTACACGAAATCAGAAAATTCCAATCCTCACAATTTCCTTCGTCTGTATTACCATATACATCAATAGAAGCTACAGAACTGGGAAAAGAGATGGATTTTATTTTCTCTATCATCGGAGGAGGTTTCAATGTAAAATGTTCTTTCGGATGATGTAAAACCAGTGATTAACTTTTTGGAGAAAAAAGTTGGAATAAGTAAAAAAAATAAGCAATAAAAAAAAGTTGAAAATAAGCAATTTACCACTTGAACCGGTTATGAACCATGGAACAACAATAGATGTAATTTTCGTACTTTACACAGAAAGATTCAATGGTTTTTCATTTCATTCATCAGAAACCAACTATTTTCTTTATTTTCGTATAGTCTACAAATTCATTTTTTATTTCATATATTATTAATGTAAAATAAATATATATATTTATAATATTTTTAAAAAGTTTATAAGAAATATTTTCACTTAAATACTCTGGACAAAATCTTACTAAATCATTATTTATTTAATTTAGCATTTGGTTAAATGACCATGCATCCTGATCACAGATTTGATCTTATAAAACAAACAGCCAACATGATGCCAGTTAATATTTATAATTATTTTTGTCCAGTCTTCCATCAATCTTTCATTTACCGCTGGTGAATATATAACTCTTCTCTTGTCAGCATATTCCAAAACATTCCAACTTTTCTTGGTCTTTCCAACTTTACGTTGTGATAAATCGATATGACTAGCCAAATGGAACATGGTACATCAACTTCATATTTCGCGTACCAGTCCTTACTGTAAATGGTACGCGTGCAGTACAATTGCCATCGTGATAGACAGATGAATTTAAAAACTCTTTGAAAGCATGAAGTCCATATAGTGGTTGACGTTAGTATGCAGGAGGGGAATATAGCCTTCAATTTTCATCTGAAAGTTAATTTGCACTAACTGTGTAATAAAAATTATTGAAATACAACACCAAAATAATCCACTGCCAATGCTGAGCTTCTATACAAATATGCTTCTTAATACAAATTATATATTTTTTTAAGAATCCTCATAATACAACATGTGTCATTGGAAATCAAGCAGAGATGTGATTCATCTGACGATATTATACTTCACCAGTCATCCTCAACTATCCAGTGAAGATGTGCTTTAGTCCAATGAAGCCCCTTCCAATTTTGGACTGTAGGGAACTGAAAATCTCACCTGGGTATACAGCTGAAAAATTCGAGGAGGGGCAGCTGTCGGTGGCACGTGAGCTCAACAATAAATGAACCTGATCGAACATCAATCTGTTGCTACTTTGGAAGCAATTTATGGTACCCATGCGTCTTACATGAAAATGATCCCTTTAGTATATAATGGCATTGTATAGCTGGGGAATTGATTTTTCTAGCCAAACTCCCTTGCTTATACACAGTATTAGTTGTCTCCATCAAGCACAGAGCAATATCTGCAACATTGTGACAGTTTTGTTGCCCAAACATAGTGACCTCTTTTTATCTGCGCGTGATACCAAATTTGAGACACATTTCAGATTGAAGTATGCGTCTTAATCTGAAAGCTTCGCAACAGCTTCAGCGTCTTTTTGTACACATACGTGTTCCAAACATATACTCTTATGTGATTGCAACGCGTATGTGAACAGAAAGAGGCTGAATTTTAATTTATCAGTCTAGGTTCACTATAAATGCTGATTTCGTCATATTTTGTACAGAGTATTTATGATTACCAAGAAAAAAATTTTAAAAACAGTTAAACTACATTCCAGTTACTTACATTTTTGAGGAAACGGCTTACGACATACATTTGCATAATTTTATTTACCTGTAACTATAAACTATAAAAAAAGAACTATAAAGGCCTTCAAATTTCTGAACTGCAATTTATAAAATTAATGCACCATTATTAAAATGTTAGCACAAAAATATTTTTGAATCTAAATATTCATTATTAAACACATTTATAAACATTACTTAAGTTTTCCCTTTTAATTAGTGACATTACTCTTCTAATATAAAATTAAAATATAATATACACTTTTTAGCTATTTTAGTCTTATTGTGTTAAATAAAATAATGGATATAGATTATTGATAGAGATTTGATATAGATTAGATAAATATCAACATTTATTACTTTTAATATAGATTATTTTAAATATCAACATTAAAATTTAAATATCTTTTAACTATTAATGTACTGTAGTTTTCAAATTTAGAGCTCTTTGATTTGAAATCCGACTTCAGTAAAGCTGCACGTGAAAACCAGATTCAGCTCATTGTCTATATTTTTTACACGTTTCAAAAACATACCTTTTATCACAATAACGAAAATTAAATAATTCAATTATGCTTTTAAAGTTTAGTTCAATCTTAAAAACTTTCACACTGTCAAATAATGTTTATTTATTAAATTGTGCACCAATAATCATTTTACATGCATTTTTTCTAAGGAAAAACAAATCTCTTTTTCTAAAGAAATCTCATTGTAAGGCATTCATAATGCTTTATACCAAAATGGCGCAAATCGCGAGCCCTGTTTTCATGTGCGTGCTTTACTCGGTACTTAATAAAAGAAAAAGAAATTTAAGACACCGATGATGAAAAAAAAAAAAGGTAAAAAAGAAAAAAAGGAAAAAGAAAAAAAAAAAACCATGAAAAAAGAAACGAAAATAACTTTCATGCAAATGGACTTCATAACTTGGGCTCGGGATTTAATATGCAGCCGCCGACTTGATATATTTCTTGACAGCTGCTTTTACTTAGAGCATTAACTTCCTCATCAGGTTTTAAAGGCCTTTCTTTTTCTTTCTTTTTTTTTCTTTCATCTTCTTTTCTTTGGCGTCTTTTTATTTGTTCCCTAGCTACCACCGTTTTCTTTTATGTGTACTTTCTCCCTTCTCACTTAAAAAGAAAAGAGAAGAAAAAAAAGACTAAAAAATGAATTAGTTATTGCATTCCCTGGTTTTAGGTTCCCTTTATTTATTAAGTAAATGATTGAAAATTAACGAGTGCCGGTTTTAAGTGTTTCCTAAATGATATTTTCTCCTTTTCTTTTTTTCTTTTTCTTTTTATTTTTCTTTCTCTCCCTTTTTTTGTGGCTTTTATAAGAAACGGTGTCGACGTTTTTCGCCTTCTTGCTGTTATTGCCTTAGGAAATCAATTAAGAGAAACAGCGCAGAAATGCAGCTTAATAAAATGGCCTTACTTAACCAGGAATTTCAATAGCTTTACTCTTTAAATGCGTTTGAATATGTAATGACAATATCCCGTTTTGTTTTCAGTTTTCAGAGAGAACTATTTTCGTTTCTAAAAGGTAAAAAAAAATGAATTAACAATGCTAGAGTAATTAGTATGAAATTTCGTTAATTTATAAATGTGTTTCAATTTTTGCATGATGATTATTATTTTTGTCATACAGCTCTTAAAAAAATTGTTTTAGTAAAACTGTTTTGCTGTGTCACTTTTTGTATAAGTATGTATTAACATTTTATAGTCATTATTTAATTACAAAGAAATTCAACAATGACACAGATTAATAAATAGTTATTTTGAATTGTTTATTAAAAAAAGGTTAAATAGGAAGAATAGGGTTAGAAATGCAGCTTAATAAATTAACCAAGAATTTCAATAGTTTTACTCTTTGAAAGCGTTTGAATAAGTAATGTCAATATCCAGTTTTGTTGTCAGTTTTGAGAGAGAACTATTATCGTTCTAAAAGCATGCTCCTTATTATTGTTGTGATAAAGCTCTTAGAAAAGAGCTATTTAAAGTAATACATGCAGCTGTTTTTTGTATAAGTATGCATTAACATTTTATAGACTTCGTGTCTAATTATAAAGAAATTTAAATATGAATGGCATCAATTAATAAAAATTTCTTTTGAATTATCTATTAAATATAATTGTTTAGATAGTGGAAAATAGTGATAGAAATGCAGCTAATAAAATGATATTACTTAACTAGGAATTTCAATTGCTTTACTCTTTAAATACGTTTGAATATGTAATGGCAATATCAAGTTTTGTTTTCAGTTTTGAGAGAGAACTATTTTCGTTTCTAAAAAGCAAACAAAAAAGAAAGAAAATGAATTAACAATGCTTGGGTAATTAGTCTGAAATTTCATTAATTTATAAATGTGTTTCAATTTTTACATGATTATTATTATTTTTGTGATAAAGCTTTTAGAAAAATTGTTTCTAGTAACGCATGTTTCACTTTTTTGATAAATATGTATTAACATTTTATAACCTTTGTATTTAATTATAAAGAAATACAACTTTGAATGGCATCGATTAATAAATACTTCTTTTGAATTGTATTAAAAATAATTGTTTAGATAGTGCAGAATAGTGATAGCAATGCAGCTTAATAAAATGGCCTTACTTAACTAGGAATTTCAATATTTTTACTCTTTAAATACGTTTAAAAATGTAAGGGCAGTATCCAATTTTGTTTCCAGTTTTGAGATAAAACTATAAAAAAATGTGTTTCAATTTTTGTATGATCATTATTATTTTGGTTGTAAAGCACATAGCAAAACTGTTTCCAATAGTGCGTGTAACTGTTATGTTGTTTCACTTTTTGTATTAACATTTTATAGACTTTGTATTTAACTATAAAGAAATTCAAATATGAATGACATCGATTAAGAAATATTTCTTTTGAATTGCCTTTTAAAACTAATTGTTTAGATAGTGCAGAATAGTGATAAAAAACCAACTTAATAAAATGGTCTTACTTAACCAGGAATTTCAATAGATTTACTGTTTAAATGCGTTTGAATATATAATGGCAATATCCAGTTTTGTTTTCAATTTTGAGAGAGAACTATTTTCGCTTCTAAAAAGCAAAAAAAAAAAAAAAAAAAAAAAAAAAAAAGAAAATGAATTAACAATGCTTGGGTAATTAGTCTGAAATTTTGTTAATATATAAATGTGTTTCAATTTTTGCATGATCATTATTATTTTTGTGATAAAGCTTTTAGAAAAATTGTTTTCAGTAATGCATGTAACTGTTTTATTGTTTCATTTTTTGTGCAAATAAGTATTAACATTTTATAATCTTTGTATTTAATAATAAAGAAATTTAAGTATGAAGGACATTGATTAATAAATATTTCTTTTGAATTGCCTTTAAAACTAATTATTTAGATAGTGCAGAATAGTGATAAAAAACTAACTTAATGAAATAGTATTACTTAACCAGGAATTTCAATAGCTTTACTCTTTAAATGCGTTTGAATATGTAATGGCAATATCCCGTTTTGTTTTCAGTTTTCAGAGAGAGAACTATTTTCGTTTCCTAAAGGTAAAAAAAATGAATTAACAATGCTCGAGTAATTAGTATGAAATTTCGTTAATTTATAAATGTGTTTCAATTTTTGCATGATCATTATTATTTTTGTGATAAAGCTTTTAGAAAAACTGTTTTGTTGTTTCACTTTTTGTATAAATATGTATTAACATTTTATAACCTTTGTATTTAATTATAAAGAAATTTAACTATGAATGACATCGATTAACAAATGGTCCTTTTGAATTGTCTGTTAAAAATAATTGTTTAGATATATATTGTTTAGATAAATATTTGTTAGATATGCAGCTTAATTAAATGGCTTTATGTAACTAGGAATTCCAAAAGTTTTAATGTTTGAGTGCGATTGAATATGTTTTGGCAATATCCAGTTTTGTTTTCCGTTTTGAGAGAGAACTATTTTCGTTTCTAAAAAGTAAACAAGTAATATAAAAAAAAATTTTAAAGTCAATTCCTTCTTTTTTTTCAGTATATTGCAGGAAGTCCTTTATAAATAATTTTCATTCATTTTTTTTAAGTTTATCTGGCGCCATCTATTATTAGATACATGCAACTTAAAATTAAAAAAAAAACTAAAATTAATTAATTAAATTTAGTTAATGAATTAATATTTGAAAAAACTGTATTAACATCAAGTGTCATCCACTGCAAGTTCAAAAAATGTATTTGAACTTGAGTGGAGGAATAAAAAGTTTTTTAAGAACGATTGAATATTTGAACAAGATATATATAGGGAGAGTGTGAGCTAATAGCAGGAATTTAAAAATAGAAAATGATTAACAATGCTTGAGTATATAGTCAGAAATTTCGTTAATATCTAAACGTGTTTCAAATTTTGCATGATCATTATTATTTTTGTAATAAAGCTTTTAGAAAAATTGTTTTCAGTTTTCAATAATGCTTACAACTGTTTTGCTGTTTCACTTATTGTATATGTATGCATTAACATTTTATATACTTTCTATTTAATTATAAAAGAATTCGACTATGAACGACATCGATTAAGAAATTGTTCTTTTGAACTGTCTATCAAAAATAATTGTTTAGATAGGGCAGAATAGTGATAGAAATGCAACTTCATAAAATGGGGTTACTTAACCGTGAATTTCATTAGTTTTACTGTTTAAATGGCATGGCAATATGTCATGGCAATATCTAGTTTTTAATATCCAGTTATATCCAGGATTATCCAGTTTTGAAACAATATCCTGTCCCGGAAATAGAATAAATTAACAATACTTGAGTAATTAGCCTGAATTTTCGTTAATATATAACTGTTTTTCAAGTTTTACATGACCTTTATTATTTTTGTGACAACACTCTTAGAAAAACAGTTTTCAGTAATACGTGAAACTGTTTTGTAGTTTCACTTTTTGTATAAATATGCATTAACATTTTATACACTTTGTATTTAATTACAAAGATATTCAAATATGAATGGCATCAATTAGTAAATATTTCTTTTGAATTATCTATTAAAAATAATTGTTTTTAATGTTTTTCAACTTTTATACAATTTTAATTTCTTAAAATACTCGTTTATATGAATATTCGTTTACTCGAATCTCTAGAAAGTCACCGAAAAGATTATCTGATCAAACATGAGTTTCCATCATGCCGATACTGTTAATAATTTTCAATTCATACAAATTACAAAAGTTAGAAATGTTAAAACTTGATAACGTGCTGCATGGGACGTTATCTATAGAGCATGACCTGAACTGTGTTCAAACATGGGCTTTGGTTTATTTAGGAAGAAAGGTAAACAGGTGCTTTAACGTACTGGCGAAGTGGTAAGCCTAAAGTGGAAGAAGGATTGAAGAATACCTTAAGGAACGTTTACTCGAATCTCTAAGAGAGCCATCGAGAAGATTATCTGGTCAAACAGGAGACCATCTGGCCATCATGTCGATATACTGTAAATAAGTTGAAAATGTAGGAATTTAAAAATCTGTTAACGACACATTGCACTAACACGATTGGTCCCTGAAGCACATTTTTAAGAGTGAAAAATTTTGGATTTATATTTTACAGTAATAAAACGTGATTCCTTCTGAGTGATTATATGACCAACCAGACAGCATGCAAATGGGTAATCAAAACTCCTTATCCGATTCAACAAAATTCAACATCCATAATTATAAATAGGAGTTTAGTATGTTCATACAAAATATCGCATCATCAAGACAAACATTTTTACTGATATGGTCAATATGAACCTTTTGAAAAGTTTTTCGAACACGATAAGAATTTACTGAATATCAAGAAGAGTACTTCAAGTAAAATGGCCCGTCTTTCTTAATACATAACCCGTACTTTAAGAAAGAAATAGTTTTTAAAAAAAGAAATAGAGACTTAGAGAGAGAGATAAGAAACTTTGGCCTTCAAGATTAGCAAATCTAACACGACTAGACTTTTGACTGATTAAAACGTTGTGCATATGTAAATAACCCCAGCACAACTATGCATTTAGAATATTTGCTTAGTAAAATAGTTGTTTAACTAAGAATTTCAATAATTCTGCACTTTAAATGCGATTTAATACTAATGTTCTTCAATTTTATCTGACAAGAAATGTTAGTCGTTACAATTTAATTATTACAGCTCTATATGATTAAATAAAGAGCATAAGTAAAGGACACTTAATTATTATGAAGGCGCCTGATGGCCCAGTGTCTGGCGCTCGGTACCACAGGTTTCGGGTTCCAGTATTGGCTGTACCATGGGTGTTTGAAATGGTTTAGAATCCACTTTAAACCTTAGGTCCCGGCCTAATATGATTAGAGCAATGGAAGTAGGGCTGACAATCTTACCTTGTAAAAAGAAAAACCTCTCTCGTCTCGTAATCTGTCAGTAGGCAGACGACCTTATCCCGCTAGGGCTATAGTGTCAATGATGATAATGAATTATTATGAACACAGTTCATTTTTAATAAATCTCTTGGGTATTTATTTATTAAATTTAGCTTAACAATAATTAACAAATAATGTTCTTGTTCAATTAAAATATCTATTATTATTAAAATATTCTTTTCTTTCTTCTTCTTTTCTTCATTGCGGCCGATGGCCATTTGGCTAGCGCTCTGGCCTTTGGTATCACAGGCTTTGGATTCGAATCCTGGCAGTGACATGTATGTTTGTTAGCTGTTCGGAATCCACTTTAAATTGTAGGTCCCAGTCTGTTTAGCCCTCATTTGCACAAGATGACCATAGTGCGGCAAACCAAACCAGACCTATATTTTCTTCATTGGCGCCACAACCCATGGTGGACCAATGAAGAAAACTATCAGTGTAAGACCTACTGGAAGATTTCGAGGCTAGAGATGTTTTTCGTTTTACAAGGTAGAGCTGTCAGCTCCATGCCCAATGCTCTACAGTCACATTAGATTAGGACCTACGGTTTAAAGTACGGTTAAAGATTCCGAATCACTACAAACATCCATGGCCCCACTGGGACTTACACCCGAAGCCTATGGCACCGAGCTCCAGAGCCCTAGTCACTCTGTCATCAGGCCCCAATAAAACACTATTTATTATTATTAAAATATTATCTATTCCATTGCGTTAAATTCATTAAATTAATAATGCTCTTTTCAAAAGTACACTTAAGAACTGAAAACCTATTTTAAATTAACTTTAAATCATCTTCAAAATCAATCAGTTATTGTAGTCCGAAAAAAATACTTTATTCGAAACATTTGAGAGACTTTAGAATTTAAAAAACAATTCCTTTTTTTTTTCTGTATAATATTCACGGAAATTTATCGTCGAAACTTGACTCACATTTATTCGAATTTTATTTTTAGCTTTCAAAAGAATTTATAAATAAAAATAAAATGTTCCAGAAGAAAATCTGCCGGATTTTATGATTGTACAAAATCTGTTTCATTCCGAGTTTATCGCTCATATCTATCTTTCCGATTATTTTTTTAAAAGAAATAATAAATTTTTTTTATAATTTTTTTTCCTTCCTTTTCTATTTCTTGATTTCTGTGATTCATTTCGTTATATTTCTTTTAATCGAATTTTTTCTGTCTACTTCCGTGGCAATCTTTTCTTTTCACTTGAAACATAATCAACTCTCTTGTATCGACCATAAATACTTTTAACCACAATGGTATGAGTCTGGGATGGAGGTTTTTTTTATATTTATATGTAGTTTATCTTAAGAAAATATGGTTGCTTTTTAAGATTACGATAAAATATAATCTGAAGTTATCTTTGCAAAAATTGTTGAATCATGTTGCTTTTTTATTATCTTTGGAAATCAAAATTATTAAGTTATTCATTCAATAAAAGATAATGGAAAAGGAAATTTAATTTTAAATATAATACAATTGAAACACTGTAAGACAAAAAAGGTTTTTTTTTTCATATCTTGTAAAAAAGAGATATTTTTAACCTTTAATGTAAAAACGAAATTACTTTTTCAATTTATTTAACGCAATTCGATTGCATTTATATCAATTAAAGAGATTGTTTATGTTTTAAGGTTATATAATTTAAAAATCAATTTAAAGAAATGTTCAAAATTTTCTTAAACAGATTAAATGAAGATACATTTAAATTTAAATTATGAGTAAATTAAATATGTGATGTGTATTTAATATATTAGGTTTTATTTAAATTGTAAGATGAAGAATTATTATATTATAAATTCTAAGGAATATTTAGAAAAATTTATATTATATTTTGTTTTGTATTTTAAATTAGGTATTTATATTTTGATTTGTATATTTATATTAAGTATTTATATTTCGTTTTATATATTTATATTACGTTTGTATACTTTGTTATGTATATTTTTATTTTTATTTAAATTGTAAGTTCTGGATTTATTTTATTAAAAATTCTCAGGAATATTTATAAAATTCTTTTTGTACATTTTACAAACTTTTTTTTTTATCCGAAACGTGTTTGTGATCTAAACAACAATCTTCTCTTTTAAATTTTATTTAAGGTAAAAAGTTTGGGGTCCTGAATGACCGAGTGACTAGCGCTTTGGCGCTCGGTTCCACAGGTGTCGGGTTCGAATCCCGGCGGTGCTATGGATGTTTGTAGTGGTTCGGAATCCACTTTAAGCTGCAGAACCCGGTCTCATGTGAGCTTTGGGCGTAGAACTGACAACCCTACCCCGTAAAAAAAGACAAAACATGTCTGCCCACACAGGGCTGTTGCGCCACTGATGATTATGAAAAAGTTTTTTATTTGCAAACTTTGCACACATAAATGTTTTATTGGGAATATATTCAATTTAATTGGAAAAATGAAGGAATTTAATTTTGATGCAAAAATTATGAAAACTGGATATTGGAAAAAAAAACAATTTCATAACATTTAAATAATTAAGTTATAAAATGTGTCTTATAAATTGAAATATTACTTTATTTCAAATTCCTTAATAACAAATATGTATTTATAGTTTAAAAATAATCCTTTTCATATTTGGTACAAGAAACATTCTGATTAGTTAAAATTATTTACCATTTTTTTTAGATATTTACATCTTTTAATATATTTTTAAGTAACGCTTAACATCCTCACATATGTAAATTACATTTGTAAAATAATAGCAATAAAATAATTATGGGTTATAAATAGGTAAGGAAGAATTAAGTAATTAAAAATTATTATTGTAATTATTAATCTAAGCTCAATGTATAATAAATAACACACGTAACTTAAAAATTTAATATTAATAAATTTTCGATAGAAGAAATTTAATTAATATTAATATAATTAATATATGATCATCATCTTTAAAAAATGTCATTTTAAACTTTAACGTACAAAATTTTTGAGAATAATTAATTGTCTCTAATTTGAAATAGTAATTAGATTAAATGATTATTAACATATTATTGTTAACATATTAAATAGATTTGTACATTGCTGTATGATCCTATTTCTTCTAATTTTTCTTATTATGTTATTATAACTATTTTTAAAATTACTCAAATATAATTTAATATTGAAAAAAATCTGTTCATATTTCATTTTAAATTTAGAAACCCATAAGTAAAGGAGATTGAACTGAAAAAAAGCTTTTTCAAATATAAAAGTAATCTTTTTGACTTTTTATAATCTGTGTACATAGCACATTACACAAGTTTTATCTGCACATTATTTATTTCTATGGGATTAAAAAAATAAACTTCTGTAATTGATATTAGTGTGTTTTAAATCTAATTAAAACGAATACCACAAACACGAGCGTTTCATGTGTACATTTAATAAATTTAGTATAAACCAAAAATAATTTTCATTTTATAATTTTATCAGTATGTAAATTAATTTCAACCTCTGAAGTAATAAAGTATTGAAGCGCATGTTAAAGAAGACCACTTATTTATAATATTTAATTGTACAACAATACGATATGGCTTAAGAAGTGAAACAATATTTCCAATACTGGGAACTTTCTGTTCAGAAAATTAGTCATTGATGTAGCAGAATTGTAACACATTTGATATTATACATAGGATACAAACATAAATTACAAAATAAATACACACTTCTTCTTTATTGGCGCAACAGCCCTGTTACGTCGAAACCCAGGTTCCCCTGCTTAGGGGAGGTCAACGCCCTATGTCCAGAAAAACATCCTGTTTGAGGGGGTGAGGGCCAGGGAGAGAAAGAAGGAATGTAAGTAAAATGAGTTGAAACTCAGCGACCAAAGAGAATGGTTGTGTTGGCAGTCGATCCTCGAGCGCGATGACTGCATAAATAAAGGAGTTGAGCAACTGCGACCAAAGAGAAAGGTTGCGTGTAGCAGGGCATCTTCGAGTCTGATGGCTGCATAATTAAAAGAGTTGAACTTCTGTAACCAACGAGAAAGGTTGCGTGTGGCAGTCTATCCATGAGTGCGATGGCTGCATAATCAAATAAGTTCAATAAGTGTAACCCCAGAGAGAGGTTGTGTGGTCAATTCATCTCCGAGTTTGATGACTACCAAAATAAAGGAGTTCATTTACAGTCCATTACTATTACTATTATCTGTGTATATGTCATTATTGGAGTTTGTTTCTTGTGTGAGCTATCGAACAAGTCCTATAGTAGGCCAACATTTTACATTTTACATAGAGTACATACATAAATTGCAAAATAAGTACATACTTTTTCTTCATTTACATGGTGGGCCAGCATTTGATATTACATAGGGTACAAAGATAAATTAAAAATAAATACAAATTTCTTCATCATCATTGACGCATGGTGGGCCAAGGCCGTTTGCCCATTGGTAGACTTCGAGATACTTATTTACAGGAGATATTTTCTTTTTATGGGGCAGGGTTGTCAGCCCCACGCCGATCGGGACCTATGTTTTAAAATGGATTCCGAACCACAATAAACATCCATAGCACTGCCGGGACTTGAACCCGAAACCTGTGGCACCGAGCTGAAGAGCGCTAAGTACACACTAGAGAAACACTAATTAAAAATATTCAGATAATTGCAGAATACCCAGAAAACTATAATTAGGCTGACTGAATGTGGATGAAAGACAATCACAATCAACGCTAATTCTGCACTTTTCCAAAGCTGTGGCTGTGTAACACGTCAGGGGGAAATCAAATCCACTCTATTCCACAAGCTAGAGAAATCCAGAAATAAAACACAAGTGAATGTTATAAAAAATTATTTATTTCTCTTTCCTTGGAGAATCCCCTTTACACCGATTTAAAGATTAAGCGATTAAAAACTCACGTCACTGTTCCACCAAACAGACATTCGGATGAAAAATCACTAACAGTACACATCACAAACAAACAAACAAAAAAAAGAAGACTAGGAATCCGAATAAACTCACTCTCGCCCGAAAAAACAAGTTTCTAAACTCTCTTATCTCCAGTGTCTAGTTGCTCATTACTTTGATGTATCATTTTCAGGCAAGTGAAGAGTGACTTTTAGAGTCCGAGAAATACATGAGAGCTTTATTTTTATTTTGAAGTTTATTTATGGCTCGAGCTTTAGAGCTTTTCGACGAAGGGAAAAGTGATAACTGAGTAAGAAGTATAGCCCAGAAAGTGCAATGAAATGTGAACCTGCAGCTTAAACTGTGAGATATTGCTGCCTCATTTCAACAGTTAATCACGCGCGAATCAAGGAATGTGTAACAGCACTGTAGTATATTACGTTTACCGTATACTGTTTGTTTTGTATACTCTGACATATTTTTTTAAATAACTGGGGGACTATAATATATTATTTGGGAAATAATTTGTATCTTTCGATAAAAATGCAATCAAATGATACATAATAAATATAAGAGTTGAACTAGGATATACATACAAAAGTCAGATTAATATGCTGTATTAAGAAATTATTAGTTTCACAAAATAATAAATATCTTTTGAATAAAGAACTTTGCCTTATTATGATTTAGTGGTACTAGGCGCTAATTAGCATGGAAGAGCAAGCGTTCGATTTCGTTGGTGGCATTTGCTGCAGCTAATACCTTAAAAACAAAATAGGTTTCAGTGGAGACAAAAAAGTATTACTTATAGACATTTGGAGTGGTCAAATATTTTTCTAGTGTTCTACAATATGATACGCCAATGAGGAGAATTAAGTACACACTAGTAAAACAATAATTCAAAATACTCAGAACACCCAGAAAACTATAATTAGGCGGACTGAATGTGGATGTAAGACAATCACAATCAACACATTAGTGGCCAACATCCCCATGGTGGGCCAACATTTGATATACATAGGATACATACATAAATTACAAAATAGACTGTGGCTATGAAACACGTCAGTGGAGAATAAAATTCACTCTATTCCCCAAGCTAGAGAGATCCAGAAATAAAGCAATAGTGAATGCTATATAAAATTATTTATTTCGCTTTTCTTGGAGAATCCCCTTTACACCGATTTAAAGATTAAGCGATTAAAAACTCACGTCACTGTTCCACCAAACAGACATTCGGATGAAAAATCACTAACAGTACACATCACAAACAAACAAACAAAAAAAAAAAAAAAAAAAAAAAAAGACCGAAGGAATCCGAATAAACTCACTCTCGCCCGAAAAAACAAGTTTCTAAACTCTCTTATCTCCAGTGTCTAGTTGCTCATTACTTTGATGTATCATTTTCAGGCAAGTGAAGAGTGACTTTTAGAGTCCGAGAAATACACGAGAGCTTTATTTTTTATTTTCAAGTTTATTTATGGCTCGAGCTTTAGAGCTTTTCGACGAAGGGAAAAGTGATAACTGAGTAAGAAGTATAGCCCAGAAAGTGCAATGAAATGTGAACCTGCAGCTTAAACTGTGAGATATTGCTGCCTCATTTCAACAGTTAATCACGCGCGAATCAAGGAATGGGTAACAGCACTGTAGTATATTACGGTTACCGTATACTGTTTGTTTTGTATACTATGACATATTTTTTTAAATCAATGGGAAACTATAATGTATTATTTGGGAAATAATTTGTATATTTCGATAAACATGTAATCAAATGATACATAATAAATATGAGAGTTGAACTAGGATATATGAATCTATTGCTAAAAAATAATATGAACATTTATTATAAAGGCTTATATTAATATGATGTATTAAAAAATAAGTATTAGTTTCCCAAAATAGTAAATATCTTTCGGAATAAAATCTTTGCTCAGTCGTGATTTAGTGTTACTAAGCTCTAACTAGCGTTGTCGAAAATTTTGCATATCTAGATCTCTTTTGAGACTCTTACCATTTTTATTACTCTTTGAATTCTTACCACTTGAACTGTAACCATATTTCGTGTAAGAACGCTTTCCCCACACTTCGTTATTGGTAGTCACCTGTGATAGACGCTGGTTATGTGCATGTCATTTTGCATTTTTGATATTACATTTATGCATCATCGTCATTTGTGTTCAATAAAAAAAATTAAGAAAAGTATTGAGGAAGTATTTGAATTGACTGACTGCATCTCGATCTTTCGGATACCTCCTCTACGGTTAGTTGGACTAGAAGGGTAGAGAAATTTTATACGAAATTTTCTAGTTTACCGGAAGGAAAAAAGGCTTGGTAAAAAAAGAGTGTTCGATTTCGTAGGGAGTATTTGCTACAATTATTACATTAAAAAAAGAAAAGGTTTCAGGAGGGACAGAAAAGTGTGGGTATTTACGTATTAACGGTACCTTGGTAGTTTTCAAGTGTCGCCAATCTTTATTATTTGGAATAAAAATATTTTGAAAGCGTTTTGATTTTAGATGAAGTGTTTCATATATATTTTATTATTTGGAACAAAAATTTTAAGTGTAGATTGGCTCCAAATCTGTAGCTCTTTATTGGCGCAACTGTCGCCAAGGTACCTTTAATACGTAAGTACCAAAGTGTGACATATAGACATTTGAAGTCCAGTGTTCTACAATATCATATGCCAATGGGGAGAAAATACCTAAAAAGTCGTTGAGAAAGGCATTATACTGTCATAGTGGCATACATAATCTTAAAAATATCAACAATCTGAGGCATTTTCAGTTACCTACCTTAGTTTCCTGTTGTATCTTGGTACTATTATTTCTTGCATTTCTGTATTTATCAATCTACGGCTATATCAATTGTTGGTGTTCTTCTAAATTGTTGTATCGTTTGCTGCTTGTTTTTTTTTTTCATGGTGGACTCTTTTCTATTGTTTGCTCGTATTCTTATTAAACTTGGTCTGGATCAAAACGTTTAACACTACTACAATAATAAATTTAAAATTTGAAATTAAGTATGCATGGAACAACAATATTAAACAAAGTAATGATATGGAAGAATATTTTTATGAACTGGTAAAAGCATAAAAATATTTGATACTCATGAAAAACTAGAATAAATACTAAATTAATTTTATTAATTGTTCCCTTTCTATAAAAGAATATGGTGCTATATCAAAAAGAAGTTACTAGAAAAATTAAAATTAATGTGTTTTGTCTCATTTAATACACATTTATGATACAAAATTAAGTGTTATGTGAAAATAGTATCTTAAATTAGCATCTGTATTTTTTACTGTTTTAATATTTGAATTTAATAAATTTAAAATCTACAGAAATTCTGATTTATTGGTGGTTGACGAGTTCAACTTTTGATCTGAAGGAAGTTGATTTCGCGCTATCAAAAAATATGGCTGTCTAGAACAAGTACAAACAGGCTAAATTTGTAGATAAAACGACTTTTCATAGACTTTAATGGAAGAGATGGAAATCTTCGGATACTATCATTCGCGTTGCTTGATCCAAATTTGAAATGGCGTAATGCAATACCATTGACCAGCGGAAATGATATTTCCAATATGAAAGTGGCTCATAAGAATGAGTGAAGATTAATATCTCAAGCTTAATTAGGTCGGGCTTTTAAACTGAAGGAAGTTGGCTTGGCGCCATCAAAAATATGGTTATCTAGAACGAGTATAAGCAGGCTAAATTTGTGGATAAAATTTCTTTTCATAGATTTTAATGGAAGAGATGGAAATTTTCAGATACTGTCTTTATTTGCTCCAAATTTGAATGGCATAATTAAACAAAATTGTACTATTGTACAACATTTATCTGTTGTTTGCTCCAAATTTGAATGGCATAATGAAACAAAATTGTACTATTGTACAACATTTATCTGTTGTTTGCTCCAAATTTGAATGGCATAATGAAACAAAATTGTACTATTGTACAACATTTATCCGTTGTTTGCTCCAAATTTGAATGGCATAATGAAACAAAATTGTACTATTGTACAACATTTATCCGTTGTTTGCTCCAAATTTGAATGGCATAATGAAACAAAATTGTACTATTGTACAACATTTATCCATTGTTTGCTCCAAATTTAAATGACATAATGAAACAAAATTTTACCATAGTACAACATTTATCCGTTGTTTGCTCCGAATTTGAATGGCATAATGAAAAAACATTGATGTGTCGAAGTGGTATTTCCAATACAAAAGTGGCTGACAAGATTAAAGATTGAAATTGAAGCTTTAAGCATTAAACAAATCTCTATTTAAAAAAATTAGAGTAATAAATCTCAATGGCAATTTTTTTTTTTTAATTTTTGTATCAATTACATTTCTCACTTAAGGATTTTCTCCCTGAATTTTTACAAGCGCTTCTTACAAACGCCTCAAAGGAAAGGCTTATTCCTACTTTACGATCCTCATCCCAAGATCCCAAGTGTTTCCTCTTTAGCATTCAATTCGCGCACTTTGAACATTGACCAGAAAGAGAAATCGAAAAAAGGAGGGTGGGGAGAAAGAGAAAAGAGAGAGTGGGTGACATAAGAGTACCTTGGGGAACTCCTGATTTCTTCTTGCACTCTATCTATTAGTTGTCTACTCCCACTTTGTGGGAAGCAAATTCATTTCCTTTCAATAGAAAACTTCTTTATATCTATAGATAAAAAAAAAAAAAAAGAGGAAACGAGACACAAAAAATTCCCGATATTCCACCAGCAGCATGAAAATATTCTTCTCCCTTCCTTGCCATACTTGGAGAACATTTTTCCCCTACTTCTCTCTCTGAAGGTACTGAAGCAAAATCTCGAGTATAGACTTATTTCCCCCTACCCCCTACAACCCCCATTCAACCGCGCTCGCCAAGCCATAGAATCAATATTGCCGTCTTTGGTGCGGATATCAGAAAGATACACTCTCCCGTGGTGTATCCCCCACCCCGTGGTACGTCCCATGTATAAATCTCCCCACACACACACAGTAACTGTGGTTAGTGAATCAATGGTCGATTTCTCCTTCTCTTTCCCAACGGAGTAGAGACTACAGAAATAAATAGTTTTCCCTTTCTGAATTTCTCTCACACTCTTTCTCTATCTCTCTCTCTCTCTTTCTTTCTTCCCAGGAGCTCCCAGCTCAATTTTTTTTCTCCCTCTCTCTATCTCTTCTGTTTTTGTTCATTTCTCTTTTTGCTTCGTTTGTGGGTGGGGAAAACGTCACGTGATACGCTCTCTCCTGGGAGGAGCCGTTTCCTGTGATGGACAGTTTAAGAGGTTGAAAGGGGTGGAGCTTAATGATATTTTTTTTTTTTTTTTTTGCCTCTCCTGATGTTATGAGAAAAAGGAGTTTTTTTTTTTTATTCGTTTTTCTCCCTTTTTTTTAACACTTTTCGCTACTTTTTTTTTTTTTTTTTTATTTATATTGCTACCGTTTGAAGTTTTTTTTTTTTTTTACTTCTTTTCACTGTCTTATTAAATGTAGAGACTTTGATAATGGAATTTTTTTTTTCGTCCATTTTTTTTTTCACTCAAATGTGGCTGCTATTAGTTTTTTTATTTAGTTTTTTTTTCGTTTTTATTTCTTAGGATCACCTAATAGACTCAATGCAAATATTCTTTTAACTTTTTCATATTGTAGAGAGTTTCTTTTACGAAAAGAAAATGATCAATAACTTGCTTTGAGTATTGTAATGATTGTTTTAATAAGCAATGTAGTATATTTTTATGCCTAATTCTTACGCGGTAAAAAAAATGTGTTAAATTAACTTCTAGGGAGATGTGTATAAATTATTAATACATTTTTAATGCTTTCGTTTATTTACTCGCTGAAAATATTTATTTTCTGCTAGAAAAATATATATATATTTTTTTCCATTTCTTGCATCTTAATTTCCCTGTACATTAAAAAAAACACTAAATAAATGGTGAATGTGATAGAATAATTTATTATTAATATTCTACTCTATTGCTCTTGAAATTAAAATTATTATTATTCTAGTACAAACAAATCTAACTTAAATTTTAATGTCAAATTAGTTTTCTTTTATGCTAAACGCTAAATTATAATCGTTGTGGAAATATTTGTAAATAGCTACATTTTTTATAATATTTACAGAAAAATAGAATCTAATTATGTAATTATTTACTCTGTGTATTTTTATTACAAAAAATGCTTACTAATGTGTACGTATTAAAAATATGCATAACTACAATTTTTGTTTATCAGAATTCTCTTGAAGTTATGTAAAAAAGTATCATTTCATTTTGGTCTGACGTTAAATAAATTAAATCAAATGTAAATATAGATCTAAAAAAACAGTTTTAACATCTTTGTTGTTTAGTAATTAAACAAATTTTATTTATTTTTTTATTATGTAAGTTTGTTTTTATTCATTTCTGCATATTTTCTTTACTTACTTATTCCTTTAGAAGAAAATAGAAATGCTTTTCATTCTTTGAATTTTATTATAAATTATTAACAAGTTACAATTTTCTTTCATTGAACTAAACTAAATTAAACTTGTAAAAAAAAAATGTTTTGACCACAATAATTTTTTTTCTTCCAAAAGTTAATTTTACAATGATTTTATTTATGCAAGAAATTTGAACTTTCTTTTTTTCCCTTTAAAGAACTTGAAGAATATTTTTATTTTATTTCAAAATTTGAAATAATTATAATTTAATATTTCAGTACTTCAGTAATTTACTTTGTAACTAGTTTCACCATGGTCAATGGTCATGGTCAAAGATGTGCTTTTACTTTATACATAAAAAGCTATTAGTGAATCCATAGGTACATTTTTGACCATGGTGAATCTAGTTACTTTGTAATATTTTTACAAAGTATAGTTATTATAGTTAATTGTAATAATCTAGTTACTTTGTAACTAGATTCACCATGGTCAAAAATGTACCTATGTATTCACTAATAGCTTTTTATGTATAAAGTAAAAGCACATGTTTGAAGTTATCAGCGAACATGTTCAGGTCATGTTCTATAGATACAGTAACTCGCAGTATTATGTTTTATTCCGTAACATGCGTATAAAAAAGACGCTATTTTTTCAATATACTGCTATCATTAAAGGAAAGGTGTTTCATTTTCAAAAATTATCTCAAATTTCGTCTTACCTACAATGTGCATTGAATTCAGAAGAAATTTATAACGAGAAAAATGCCAACCTATGGAATAAAAATTAATGCTGTGATTTGCTGCATGTGACGTTATCTATAGAACATAATCGGAACTATGTTCTTCGATAACTTCAACAATGTCCAATGTGTTTTCAATTCGGAAAAAAATTAATAACAAGAAATATGTCATGGAATGGAATAAAAATTAATGCTACGTTTTGCTGCATGTAGTGCTATCTTTAGAACATGCTCTGAATAATGTTCGTCGATAACTTCAAACATGTGCTTTCATTTATTTAGGAAGAACATACACAAACTGGTGTTTTTTGACGAAATGGTAAGCCTAAAGTGGAAAAAGGATTGAAGAATATCTTAAAGAACGTTTACTCGAATCTCTAAAAAAGCCATCGAGTAGATTATCTGGCTGAACAGGAGCTTCCATAATGTCGATACATTGTGAATAAGTTGAAATTTCATCCGTACAAATTGAAAATATAGGAATTTAAAAATCTGATTAAGAATTACACTATTGCGATTGGATCCTAAAGCACATTTTTGATACTGAAAATTTTTGGATTGGCATTTTACAGTGATAATGTAAATAGCCATACAAATAGATACCCATCATACAAATGGACATCATACAAATGGACCCTCATCTGATTCAACAAAACACAGCATTTGTGTATAATTATAAATAGGAGTCTAGTGTGTATATACAAGATATCATATCATCGAGACAGACATTTTTACTGATAGGGTCAATTCGAACCTTTTGAAAAAAATTTCGTGCAGCTAGAGGATACTGAATATCAAGAAGTGTACTTGCAGTAAAATGACTGTCTTTCTTGATATATAACCCTTATTGCTATGGAAATTTTTCTTTAAAGATAAAAATAGAGACTTAGGCAGGGATAAGAAACTTTGGTCTTCAAGATTAGCAACTCTAATATCATCAAATTTTTGCTGTTTTAAACATGGTGTACATGTAAATAACCCCAGCACAACTGAAGAATTTTGCGATAACATTATATTGGAAATTAATGCGATTCCACAACGCATGTCAATATTAGTCTTCTGGTTTAATTAGTCTAATTTAGGCAAAATGGAGAAATGCTTACATTTTGAATAATTATTATAATTACCTTTGTAAAACATGAATAGAATTATATTCACATGTAGTTAAAAAAAATATCAGTAAATTCGTGGATATATTGAAGATTGGATCGTACTGAATAAATATTATGTTAGTTTGCAACAATTTTTTATAAATAGTTTGTCTTAATTTAAATATATAGCAAATGCTTCACAGAAAAAAATATTTAATTTTATTCCAAGTCTTAGTCTAGGAGAGCTAGATGATGATTCCGCAAGGAAATATATTATGGGTTTGGTTCCCGTCATCTGCAATTTAATGTCACTATAAAAAAAAAAAGATAGATTGATGTCTACTTTGGCATAAAAGCTCACATTTTGAATAATTACTATGATTCCCTTTGTAAATCATGAATAGAATTATATTCGCATCTAATTAAAAAAAAAAAAAGTAAATTCATGGGTGTGTTGAAGTTTGGATCATAACTATGTTAGTTTGAAACAAATTTTTATAAATAGTTTGCCTTAATTTAAATATATAGCAAATACTACTCTGAATAAATATTTGATTTTATTCCCTGGCTTAGTTTCGAAGAACTAGATGATGATTCCGCAAGGAAACATATTACGGGTTTGGTTCCCGTTGTCTGCCATTTAATGTCATTATAAAAAAAGAGATAGATTGATGTCTACTTTGGCATAAAAGCTTCAGCTCATTTGGACTGATTCCTAAATATTTTCTTTATTTTCCATGTTAATAAAATATGGGACAGTTCTTCTTTAAAAACATATCGGATAGAGAAGTATCTCTGCTTATTGAGCCATGTTGAGGTACAGTTTCAAATAAAGTGGTCAAAAATGACAGATTTTTCATAGTAATGGAGTAATAGAATAGCAGTAATGGAAGTATTAAATGTAGTAGGGAAATAATTTTTATTTTATAAAATATCTATCAGTAATAAAATATACGTGAAAGAGACATGCATAATATTATTCATTAGAATATTGAACAATATTTCAGGAAAGAATTATTAGCATACAACACTTTAATAGCAAAGGAGGGACGCATTTGAACTGATTCCTAAATGTTTTCTTTATGTTCCATGTTAATAAAATATAGGGAAGTTGCTCTTAAGAATATAGATAAAGAGGCATCTCTGCTTATTGAGTCATGTTGAGGTCCAGTTGTGATTTAAAAACATCTGTCAAAAATGGCAGATTTTTCGTAGCCATAATGTAAATATTAAATGAAATAGGGGGAAATTTTATTGTTTATATTTTATAAAACATAAGGGGCCTGAATGGCTAGCGCTCTGGCCTCGGTACCACAGGTTTCGGGTTAGAACTCCGGCGGTGCCATGGATGTTTGCAGTGGTTTGGAATCCACTTTAAACAGTAGTTTCTGGTCTAACGTGATCGTAGAGCGTTGTGGAGACATTGTTGCACCGCATCCGTAGCTTATCTTCAAGCTACACGCACCTCCTGGGTAATTCTAAGTGAGTAACATCGGTACAGCGCTTGCCTTAAGACATCCAAAACAATCGTCTATGTGTTGGCCAGCTACATTAGAAACAAAAAAAATAGTTTTAAATAATATTGAAGATAAGATTGGAATTTGTACAAGCTTAAAAGTTTCACCTTTTTTAGTCTTATTGTTTTTATAAAATATCTATGAATAATAAAATTTATGTGAAAGAAACATGCATAATATTATTCATTAGAATATCGAACAATATTTCACGGAAGAAATACTAGCATGCAACACTTTAATGACAAAAGCCTATCACATATCTTCCGATATCTATCACTTTTCCCCCAATAAAGTAGAGTTCAAATATTATATTCGACCCCGCGACCATTACGAGAGGCCATTACAGCAGCAAAAGCCATTTGCATATTGCTTCCCCGACGCGAAATCACTCCAGTAACGACCAGCAATAAACAACGACATTCGTTTTAATTACAAACAGTCTAATTCTTTTCTTTAAATGTGACTCGCTCTCTATCTGGAATCCCCCATCTCATTGAAGGAAATAAATATATTTCAGAAGGAAAGTAAGCTCTCCCACCCCCTCTTTGCAGCATTGCTGAATCAATAAGATCCCACCTGCTTCCTTCCCCCCACCCCCTTGGACAGATAAATGGTTGAGACAAAAGGCCGCGCGGCGTTAACGAGGCTTTAATTAGGCTAGTATATTGCTTAATTACTAGACGCCTCCGATAAAGAGGACATTAATCAATGTTTAATATGCAAAACCGCACTGCTTTTACCTCCTCCCCCCCTCCTGAAATCTCCTCCTCCTCCTCAACCTCCCAACCTGGAGGAACACCGAAGCCAACTTAATGAGTTTCCGCTTCCAGTGAAGAATAGAAAAAGATGCACCTCTTGACCTGATCGTTCATTATCCAATTTGCTTACTTGAACAAATTTCCAAACACATTTGCTCCGATTGTATACCGAAACGCATTAGCGTGGAAATTTTTACTCATTTAGCAAGTGCGTGCGTGCAAGGATATGCTTAGGGTTTGCTCTGATGCAGAAAAAAAAATTACACATACTATAAGCAGGCATTGGGTCTGTTTGTTTTGCTTCCACCAAACTTTTACTAAACAATTATCTGGAGAATTGCCAGACGCTATTTGGGGAATAAAAATTCACAATTGGAATGGAGGGGGAGAAATGAAAAGAACTTCATTTATTTGGTTTTCCAGGATAGTAAGGATTGTGAACAGCAACGAAATGTATTTGTAGATTTTGTTTGCATTCGCAGTTTTCATTTTTCTGCTTTTCTGCGGAATGAAAGATTGAGTCATTGAGAGCATTTTCAGCTTCATTTGAGCACTTTTCTTCAATAAAAATGTAAAGTGTTTAATTATCCAACAACTTAAATTTCGATATAATGCATGTCAAGCTAAATATTGAAATAATAAATAAAAGCCATTTTATAAATTTCTTTTTATTTGTAAAGGTTTTTTAATTTTTTCCATTTTCATATTTATTCTAAGAATTTAAATTTCGTTATTATGTTTGAATTATACAAAAATTTTGGAAAAATAAATTAAATCAATAAAATCCTCTTCTATAAAAATTTAAAATGTTTAATTATCTAACAACTTAAATTTCGATATAATGCATGTCAAATTGAATATTGAAATGATAAATATAAGCACTTAATAAATTTCTTTTTATTAGCAAAATTAGTTTTTTAAATTTTTCTATTTTCATATTTATTCTAAGAATTAAAATTTCTTTATTATGTTTGTATTATACAAAAATTTTGTATGAAACATAACTCAAAATATTTTTGTACAAAGTAAATATTTTTAAAAGTGGTTATTGTCAAATAATTAAACTGCTTAATTTTATTTTAATATTTAAAAAATCATTAAATTGCTATCAATTCATAGTTAGTAATATAAATCATCATTTATATGCACTTCATTGTTTAACTTAACATATTTTTTAAATCACTTAATATAAAGAATACTTATTAAAGTGCCTGTCTACTTATAATTACAGTGCCTGTCTACTTATGTTACAAGTTAAAATTTAAAATTATCTGTATTTTTTAAAATAACTAAACATATTTATGTTAAACAATAATTTAACAGAAGGGCTTTTCACTCAATTATTATGCTTATTATGTCATTGTATTAATATTATTTATTATATAATAATGATTTGTAATAATTCATGTAGAATAATTCAATTACAGACACATAGAATTTTGAATATAAATATTGTTTATAAATATTTATAAACAAAATTTTTATTTCTTCATACTTTAATTATTTTCTCAAATTCCCATAAAAAATATCAATTATATTTGAAAATTTTCATAAAGATTCGTTTAAAATATCCTGATATAGTCTCCTAATTTTAAAAATGTTTAATTTTTTTTGTTGAAAAATATTTTTTTTTAATTTATTTAAATCTGTTATTTGTTATGTTCCTATTTATTTATAACTCTAAATATTATTTCATCCCCATTAGAATTTATCCATTTACTGCAAATAAGTGCTTCATTTCCATTATAATTTGCAACTGTAAATGATTTCTTCATCAGCATCGCAATTTTCACCTCCCAGTGTTTTCTTCATTACAATTTAAGCAAAAATTATTTACTTGAATATAAATTTTTCATCTGGCACTTTGATGTATAACTCTTTATTTCCACTTTTATTTCCTTATTACATTTTTCCAACATTCATTTTTTTTTTTTTTTTTTTTTTTTTTTTAATAAAAACAACCAAAAACCAATAATACATCAAAATGACATAAAATTCTCTACTCCACAACTAACAACTTTTTCATGAAAACTCTACTTGAAGGTCAAACATTTTTAGCTCCTCACATAAAAAACTCCTGAAGGCAAGAGTGTTGTATAGCTCCAGACTAATATCCACGATGACCTAGCCCCAAATAAAAGCAAATGAGACATCGCTCCCCCTCACAGATTTGTGCCGTCTCAACGATTTCCTCCCGATCTCGAATAATAGGCACGCATAAACGTCACTGTCCCTGCCCCCCCTACACGCCTACCCTTCCAACCAAAGCCGTTTAGTGCAGTTACATATTACCCTTCGATCACACCTATCTGAATGCGTATTCCACGGGGTACATCTGCGAATGAATGTTATTTCCTCATTCCCGAAAGCTATAAATTCACATTTAAAGGAGATCCGCCGGCTGCGAGTATGAAGTTTAAGAGGAAGTTTAGCATGGGAGGCCCCGCTATTTTTAGGGGGAAGGGATGTTTCCCACTTTATGGGGGAGGGACAGAAATTGTGCATATCTTTAAGCACAAATTGAGCAATACGTATGTGGAGTGTGGGAGTGATACAGAAAAGTATTTATTCCTAGAGATGCTGTTTAAAAGTTATAAATATTTCGGGAATGCGCTTGTTGTTGTGGCAATCGATAAGGAATGAAGGAATAAGGCCCCAGAATTGTGTAGAATAAGGGATTTCATTGATTTTCGTTGAAAAATGAACTTCACTTCTTCTTTTTTCAATCAAAATTTCTATACATTTTTATTTACTTATATACTCGTTATAATTTCGAAGTTGTAACTATTTTGGGAAACGATTGTTCTATCAATAGTTTTAAACAAGATTGAATATATGGTTGTAAATTGTACAAATTTAAAAACTTCAACCTTTTTACTATGGTTTCTATTGTGGGGGGCCTGAATGGTTGAGTGGCTAGCGCTCTGCACTCGGTACCCCAGATTTCGAATTCGAGTCCCAGTGGTGCCATGGATGTTTGTAGTGGTTCGGAATCCTCTTTAAACCGTAAGACTCTAAATGATTTATCATCATTACAATTTGCAACTCTAAATAATAATCACCATTGCAATTTGCAACTCTAAATGATTCTTCTTCAACACCATTACAATTTGCAACTCTAAATGATTTCTTCATCATCATCGCAATTTTCACCTCCAAATGATTTCTTCATTACAATTTCTTCTATGATGCTGTGATATTAAACAAAGATTATTTACTTGAATATAAATTTTTCATCCACCATTTTGATTTACAACCCTTTTCTTTACCCTTTTTATTTCATTATTTCTTTTGTCCAGCGAACCTAAACTTTTTTTACATATAAAAACAACAAAAAAAAAAAAACAATACTACATCAAAATGACATAAAATTTCCCACTCCACACTACTCACTTGAAGGTCAAAATTTTTAGCTCCTCACATAAAAACCCCGAAGCCAAGAGTGTTGTACTTGCTCCAAATTAATATCCACGATGACGTAGCCCCAAATAAAAGCAAATGAAAGATAGCTCCCCCTCACAGATTTGTGCCGTCTCAACGATTTCCTCCCGGAATAATAGGCACGCATAAACGTCACTGTCCCTGGACCCCCCTCCCCTGCACTCGTATTCACCCCCCTCCACCCTTCGAACCAAAGCCGTTTAGTGCAGTTACATATTACCCGTCGATCACACCTATCTGAATGCGTATTCCGCTGGGTACATCTGCGAATGAATGTTATTTCCTCATTCCCAAAGCTATAAATTCACATTTAAAGGAGATCCGCCGGCTGCGAAGGATGAAGTTTAAGAGGAAGTTTAGGGGGGGGCTTTCCACTTTGTGGGGGGAAGGAAGGAACAGAAATTGTGCATATCTTTGAGCACAAATTGAGCAATACGTATGCGGAGTGTGGAGGGAGGAGACAGAAAAGTATTTGTTCCTAGAGATGCTGTTTCAAAGTTGCAAATATTTCGGGAATGTTTTGTTGTGCAATCGATAAGGAATGAGAATAAGGCCCGAGAATTGTGTGGAATAAGGTATTTTCATTGATTTTCGTAGAAAAATGAACTTTATTTTCCTTTTTCAATCAAAATGTTTATAAATTTGTATTAAAATACAACCATACTCGTTATAGTTTCGAGGTTTTAACAATTTTCGGAAACAATTGTCAGATCAATAGTTTTAAATAAGATTGAAAATAAGGTTGTAAAGTGAACAAGTTTAAAAATTTCACCCTTTTTACTATTGTTGCTGTTGTGGGTGGTGGGCGGGGGTGTCTGAATGGAGTGACTAGCGCTCTGGCACTCGGTACCACAGATTTCGAGTTCAAGTCCCAGTGGTGCTATTGGTGTTTGTAGTAGTTCGGAATCCCCTTTAAACCGTAAGACTCTAAATGATTTATCATCATTACAATTTGCAACTCTAAATGATTTCTTCTTCACCATCTCAATTTTCACCTCCAAGTGATTTCTTCATTGCAATTAAATGGTGAATGGTAATTCTATGGTGTTAAACAAAGATTATTTATTTGAATTTAAATTTTTCATCCATTTTATAACCCTTGTCCTTACCATTTTTATTTCATTTTTTTCCAACAGTCATCATTTTTTTTAAAATAAAACCAACCAAAAACAAATAATAATACATCAAAATGAAATAAAATTTCCTCCTCCACACTAACAACTTTTTCACGAAATCTCACTTGAAGGTCAAACATTTTTAGCTCCTCACATGAAACCCCTGGAGCCAAGAGTGTTGTATAGCTCCAAGACTAACATCCACGATGACCTAGCCCCAAATAACAGCAAATGAGACATAGCTCCCCCTCACAGATTTGTGCCGTTTCAACGATTTCCTCCCGATCTCGAATAATAGGCACGCATAAACGTCACTGTCCCTGGATTTTCCCCCTTGCACGCTTATTCACCCCCTTACCCTTCCAACCAAAGCCGTTTAGTGCAGTTACATATTACCCTTCGATCACACCTATCCTCCCCGTTTCTGAATGCGTATTCCGCTGGGTACATCTGTGAATGAATGTTATTTCCTCATTCCCAAAGCTATAAATTCACTTTTAAAGGAGATCCGCCGGCTGCGAAGGATGAAGTTTAAGAGGAAGTTTAGGCGGGGGCAACCGTTATTATTAGGGTGGAATGGGGTGATGCTTCCCAGTTTGTAGGGGGAGGGACAGAAATTGTGCATATCTTTAAGCACAAATTGAGCAATACGTATGCGGAGTGTGGGAGTGAAACAGAAAAGTATTTATTCCTAGAGATGCTGTTTAAAACTTGTAAATATTTCGGGAATTGCGGTTGTTGTGGCAATCGATAAGGAATGAAAATAAGGCCCGAGAATTGTGTGGAATAAGGTATTTCATTGATTTTCGTAGAAAAAGTGAACTCCACTTCTTCTTTTTTTCAATCAAAATTTCTATAAATTGGTATTATCTTATAGCCATACTGGTTATAATTTCGAAGTTTTAACTATTTTCGGAAACGATTGTCATATCAATAGTTTTAAATAAGATTGAATATAAGGTTGTAAATTGTACAAGTTTAAAAATTTCACCCTTTTTACTAGCGCTCAGGCACTCGGTACCACAGATTTCGAGTTCGAGTCCCAGTGGTGCTGTGGATGTTTGTAGTGGTTCGGAATCCCCTTTAAGCCATAAGACTCTAAATGATTTATCATCATTACAATTTGCAACTCTAAATAATAATCACCATTAAAATTTGCAACTCTAAATGATTTCTTCATCGCCATTGTAATTTGTAACTCTAAATGTTTTCTTCATCACCATTGTTATTTGTAACTCTAAATGATTTCTTCATCACCATTGTAATTTGTAACTCTAAATGATTTCTTCATCACCATTGTAATTTGTAACTCTAAATGATTTCTTCGTCACCATTGTAATTTGTAATTCTAAATGATTTCTTCATCACCATTGTAATTTGTAACTCTAAATGATTTCTTCATCACTATTACAATTTGTAACTCTAAATGATTTCTTCATCATCATTACAATTTGTAACTCTAAATGATTTCTTCATCACCATTGTAATTTGTAACTCTAAATGATTTCTTCATCGCCATTGTAATTTGTAACTCTAAATGATTTCTTCATCACCATTGTAATTTGTAACTCTAAATGATTTCTTCATCACCATTGTAATTTGCAACTCTAAATGATTTCTTCATCAACATTGTAATTTGTAACTCTAAATGATTTCTTCAGTGCAATTAAATGGAGGATGATAATTCTATGGTGTTAAACAAAGATTATTTATTTCAATTTAAATTTTTCATCTGCCACTTTGATTTACAACCCTTTTCTTTCCATTTTTATTCCACTCTTCTTTTTTCCAATGAACCTAAAATTTTTTTTTTAAATAAAAACAACCAAAAACCAATAATACATCAAAATGACATAAAATATCCTACTCCGCACTACCAACTTTTCACGAAACTAACTTTTGAATGTCAAACATTTTTAGCTCCTCACATAAAAACCAAGCCAAGAGTGTTGTATAGCTCCAAACTAATATCCACGATGACCTAGCCCCAAATAAAAGCAAATGAGACATCGCTCCCCCCTCACAGATTTGTGCCGTCTCAACGATTTCCTCCCGATCTCGAATAATAGGCACGCATAAACGTCACTGTCCCTGTCCCCCTCCTGCACTCTTATTTACCCCCCTACCCTTCCAACCAAAGCCGTTTAGTGCAGTTACATATTACCCTTCGATCACACGTATCCGCCCCGTTTCTGAATGCGTATTCCGCGGGGTACATCTGCGAATGAATGTTATTTCCTCATTCCCAAAGCTATAAATTCACATTTAAAGGAGATCCTCTGCCTGCGAGGATGAAGTTTAAGAGGAAGTTTAGGATGGGGCAACCGTTATTTTTAGGGGGGATGGGTGATGCTTCCCACTTTGAAGGGAGGGGGGAGGGACAGAAATTGTGCATATCTTTGAGCACAAATTGAGCAATACGTATGCGGAGTGTGGGAATGGAACAGAAAAGTATTTATTCCTAGAGAATGCTGTTTAAAAGTTGTAAATATTTCGGGAATGCGGTTGTTGTGTGCAATCGATATGAAAATAAGGCCCGAGAATTGTGTGGAATAAGGTATTTTCATTGATTCTCATTGAACTTCATTTTCTTTTTTTCAATCAAAATTTCTATACATTTTTATTACCTTATAGCCATACTGGTTATAATTTCGAAGTTTTAACTATTTCGGGAAACGATAGCCATATCAATAGTTTTAAATGAGATTGTATATAAGGTTGTAAATTGTAGAAGTTTTAAAATTTCACCCTTTTTTCTATTGTTGCTGTTGTGGGGGGCCTGAATGGTCGTGTGACTAGCTCTCTGGCACTCGGTACCCCAGATTTCGAGTTCGGGTTCGAGTCCCGGTAGTGCCATGGATGTTTGTAGTAGTTCGGAATCCCCTTTAAACCATAAGACTCTAAATGATTTATCATCATTACAATTTGCAACTCTAAATAATAATCACTATTACAATTTGCAACTCTAAATGATTTCTTCATCACAACCGCAATTTCCACCTCCAAGTGATTTCTTCATTACAATTGCGTCTATAATGGTTAAACAAAGATTATTTATTTGAATTTAAATTTTTCATCTGCCACTTTGATTTATAACCCATTTCTTTACCCCTTTTATTTCAATATTTATTTTTTCCAACGGATTCAGTTCGAAGTCAATTCCTACTTTTTTCCCCACTATATTACAGAAAGTCCTTTATAAATAATTTTAATTTCTTTTTTTAAGTTTATCTGGCGTCATCTATTGGTAGATATATGCAACTAAATCTAAAAAAAAAATATAATTAATTAATTAAATTTAATTAATGAATTAATATTTGAAAAAACTGTATTAACATCAAGTGCAAGTCATCATCTACAAGTTCAAAAAAAATGTATCTGAACTTGAGTGGATGAATAAAATGTATTTTATGAACGATTGAAAATTTGAACAAGATATATATAGGGAGTGTGTGAGCTAATAGAAGGAATTGAATAAAATCAACCAAAAACCAATAATACATCAAAATGACATAAAATTTCCTGCTCCACGCCAACAACTTTTCACTTGAAGGTCAAACATTTTTAGCTCCTCGCATAAAACCCCTGAAGCCAAGAGTGTTGGAGCAGCTCCAGACTAATATCCGCGATGACCTAGCCCCAAATAAAAGCAAATGAGAGATCGCTCCCCCTCACAGATTTGTGCCGTCTCAACGATTTCCTCCCGATCTCGAATAATAGGCACGCATAAACGTCACTGTCCCTGCCCTCCCCCTGCACGCTTATTTACCCCTTACCCTTCCAACCAAAGCCGTTTAGTGCAGTTACATATTACCCTTCGATCACACCTATCCTCCCCTTTCCTGAACGCGTATTCCGCGGGGTTCATCTGCGAATGAATGTTATTTCCTCATTCCCGAAAGCTATAAATTCACATTTAAAGGAGATCCGCCGGCTGCGAAGGATGAAGTTTAAGAGGAAGTTTATGATGGGGACCCCCGTCATTTTTAGGGGGTGATGCTTTTGAAGGGGGGTAAGGGGCAGAAATTGTGCATATCTTTGAGCACAAATTGAGCAATACGTATGCGGAGTGTGGGAGTGAAACGGAAAAGTATTTATTCCTAGAGATGCTGTTTAAAAGTTGTAAATATTTCGGGAATGCGGTTGTTGTGGCAATCGATAAGGAATGGAAAATAAGGCCCGAGAGTTGTGTGGAATAAGGTATTTCATTGATTATCGTTAAATATGAACTTCACTTTTTTTTTTTTTTGCAATCAAAATTTCTATAAATTTGTATTAAAATACAGCCATACCCGTTATAGTTTCGAGGTTTTAAATACTTTGGGAAATTAGTGTCCTTTCAATAGTTTTAAATAATGGGTCTAAATGGCTGAGTGGCTAGCACTGTGGCACTCGGTACGACAGGTTTCGGGATCGACTCCAGGGGGATGCTTTCACTTTCAGGAAGGTATTGTTACTCCGCGTCCGTAGCTTATCTTCAAGGTGCGCGCGCCTCTGGGGTAGTGCTAAGTGAGTAACGTCGGTGCAATGCTTGCCTTAAGGCATCCAAGACAACTATCTGAGTGTTTGCCAGCTGCATTAACACAAAAAAAAATAGTTTTAAATAAAATTGAAGATAAGGCTGGAAATTGTACAAGCTTGAAAAATTTCACCCTTCTTATTATTGTTCTAATGCATCTGGCAATACAGAGACAGTTAATGTTTATTCCATAAGCAAGCGCTGTTACTCATTTAGCACTATCCAGCAGGCACGTGTAGTTGGAAGATATGCTACGGACGCGAGTAACACCACCGCCACAGCGCTCTACGATCATATTAGATCGGGACCAACGGTTTAAAATGGATTCCGAACCTCTACAAGCGCTAGCCACTAGGTCATCAGGACCTTTTTTTGCTATTGTACTTTATAGCGTTTGATACCAAAATTATATTCATATTCCTAAAAACCTTATTTTCTACAAATAGTTATGGTCTAGCGTTGTATTTTATAAATTAATATAGTTGTTTTGGTGAGTTTTATTTTGATAATATCAGCAAAGGTTGTAAACTGGAATTAAGAAAAATTCCAAGAGAAAGATTTCCAGTCTAACACTGGCAGTTGGTAGAAGACTTCCTTATTTTTTCTATGTAACACACAAATGAATTATAAATGAATTTAAACTTGTGATTTTTCAGAGCAAGAAATAACTTTTTCCAGTCATTGACTGCCCATGCTTTATAATGTGAACATATGATTTGGTGATGAATATTACATTTTCAGTCTGCCATTCAGTCAATTTTTATTTAATCAAAAAAAAAAATCGTTTTAGATAAAAATATAAAACGAATTCAAAAGAAACAATTTTGCACACCATTATTATACTATTATATTCAGCATATGCATAACCATTTATATTTTTGAAGTCGCATATTAAGTAAAAGATTCATAATTACCCCAAATTCCTATGCAAATTAAAAGGCTGTTAGATTCATCAATTTATTTGACATTAACCACGAACTTTTATTAAATTACTATGAATTTTTATGAGCAATGCATATTCGGTCTACAATACAAATTAAAATGACATAAAAATTCTTCTACATTTAATAAAACTACAGAGTGATCTTTAAAAAAGAAATAAAATCTTTTCAGCATTAGTCAGGATTACAATTTTATTCAAGAATATCTGTATTTTTATATTTTGATTACAATATACTAAATTTGTGACATTACAATTTGTACTTTTTCAAAAAAATATCATTCTTAGATAATCATTTTTTTTTGCAAATTGAATAATTAGTTTCAAATATTTAAATAAATTTAATTAATTATAAATACCATAAATTAATAAATTTAATGATTTTAAAATTACTAAAATTAATCTAATAATTTAATAATAAATTAATAATTTTGACAAATTAATACTTAAATTTAATGATACACTAATATTTTAAGTTAATAAATTAATTTTTCAAATTAATAAATGTAATTAATTAGTCATAACAATTAATTTAAATAATTTTATTTATTTATTTATTTTTTTTTGCTTCTGGGTGGTTTTTTAAATGCTTGACACTTAGACATTGGAATTTCGCTGTTAGAATGGCTGGTATGTAACAGATTATATGTAAATCAGTGTTTGCAATCGAGGTCTGCTACGGTGCATTCACACTATACCAACATAATAGTGAACGAACATCATCAGGAATGGATAGAATTCCTAGATAACGAAGTATTAACAATATTTTTCAAATTGAATAATTACTTTAAATTATTTAAATAAATTTAATTAGTTATAAATATCAAGGGCATATGATGGCCAAGTTAATTAGCCATTAACATTATGGCATTTGGTGCCATGGATGTTTGCAATGGTTCGAAATTCACTTTAAACCGTAGGTCCCTTGTCTAATATGACTGTAGAGCGTTGGGCGTAAGATTGATAACCCTACCCTGTAAAAAGAAAACATCTCTTGTCTCGAAATCTGCCAGTAGGTAGATGGTTTTGGCCTACCATGACGCTGTTGCGCCAATGAAGGAAAACATAAATATCAAATAATATATATATTGATTTTAAAATTACTAAAATTGAATTATTAATTCGATGGTAAGTTAGTAATTTTAATGACAAATTAATGTTTAAATTTAATGATATGTTAATATTTTAAGTTAAAAAATTAATTTTACAAGTTAACAAATTTAATTAATAACCACTAATTTAAATAAACTTAGTTAGTTTCGTTGCATTTTGGTTGTTTTTTTAAATGCTTACTACTTGAAAATTGGCCATTAGCTGTTTAAAATGGCAAGTTAATCACAGTGTATCATAACTAAACCATACCTTCAGTGCATCCTTATTCTACAACCATAGTTTTGAGTAAACACAGTCAGAAGTGGAAGTAGAATTAGCTGTTTAAAATGGCAAGTTAATCACAGTGCATCGTAACTAAACCATACCTTCAGTGCAACCTTATTCTACAACCATAGTTTTGAGTAAACACAGTCAGAAGTGGAAGTAGAATTAGCTGTTTAAAATGGCAAGTTAATCACAGTGCATCGTAACTAAACCATACCTTCAGTGCATCCTTATTCTACAACCATAGTTTTGAGTAAACACAGTCAGAAGTGGAAGTAGAATTAGCTGTTTAAAATGGCATGTTAATCACAGTGCATCGTAACTATACCATACCTTCAGTGCATCCTTATTCTACCACCATAGTTTTGAGTAAACACAGTCAGAAGTGGAAGCTTTGAACTCTCCTCTCTTCCTTGGTTTATCGTGTCCATCACTGAAATACTCGTGAGAAGTTTCGGTAATGCTCTCGTTGAAATTCTATCCAAGCTGCCTATGTTTGGAAAACCGAACGCACCTGTTCATTAAAGCCCTCCATTTCAAAACAAGACGTTAAATGATTATTTCAGAAAAGGTTCACTTATCATTCTCACTGAATAAATTCCCCTTAAAATGATTGATGACTGTGTTTTACAATATGCTTATATCCGTTGTTAAACTAGCTGATTTTTTCCCTTTGAAATTTTCAAAAAAAATTTAATGTCCTCATTTTGTTATACCTTGTGAAGTATAAAGTAAATGTATTAAATACTTCAAAGATACTGATCAAAATAAATTATTAAAATTAATTTTAAATTAAATAATTATTAATTGTTGTATAATTTATCATTTATCTTTTTCTTTTTCAATGACGCAACAGACCCATGGGGGCTAAGCTCGTCTGACTACTGGCAGATTCCGAAACATGAAATGCTTTTCTTTTTACGGGGTAGAGTTGACAGCCCTGTTCCCAACGCTCTGCAGTTATATTAGACAGGGATCTAGGATTTAAAGTGTATTCTGAACCACTACAAACATCCATGACACCGCCGGGTTTCAAGCCCGAATCCTGTGCCACCAAGATCTAGAAATTTTAAATGAAATAATTACTAGCTGTTGTGTAGTTTATCATTTATCTTCTTTTCCTTCAATGGTGCAACGGACCCATAGTGGGCCATCCATCCATCTGGCAGATTCCGAAACATGAGATGTTTTTTGTTTTACGGGGTAGAGCTGTCAGCCCACTACCCAACACTCTACAGTCATATTAGACAGCTATCCACGATTTAAAGTGTATTCTGAACCACTACAAACATCCATGGCACCACCGAAACTCGAGCCTGAAACCTGTGACACAGAGCACTAGTCTCATGGCCATCAGGCCCCATCATTTATCTCACAATTATAAACTAAAATTCTAATTCATCAATTTGTATTTTTTTTTTCATAAAACTCATCATACGTAAATATTTATTATTAAAATTATTATTATTTATTATTATTATTATTTATTATTATTATTATTATTTTATTTTAAATCTGTGAAAAATATTTCCCAGATATCTTGACGAGTACTTCCTTTAATTTTTTTTCCAAAGTAGATAAAATTGTTTCCTCTCTACAAAAATTCATTAAGAGAATTAATGCAATTAACATCATTAACTTTTTATTAATCACACATTTTACAAATTTACGCTTTTATTATCAGTTAAATTAAGTGGATATCAATGAAAAATTAAAACCTTCAATTACTACAACCTCACAATTGTTCACCGTTCTATTACAAAACTCAATAGCAAAAATTAAGAAGTTGACTATAAAGAACAGCATTGGAATTTCATTAATTCAACTTAGTACTTAAGCAAACTAAATCTGAATGAGAAAAAAATTAAATAAAGATTTACTTGTCTCATTAAAGAACGATTTGCGACTTTAAGAACAATCCGTAACTTGCAGTTTTTTATTTTTGCCAAGAAAAAAAGGAGAGAGAAAAAATTATATCGTTAATTAAGAAACTGAGAGGCTAACGGCTTGAAATTTTCTCTTAAAATAATTCCCCGATCACACACTAATGGCTCCCACGTTGAAAGTTAAGGCAAAGGAAAAGTTAATGTTTGAAGTGAAAAATGCTTTTAGTTGTATGTGTTCCTTCCATTGCTCCATAAGGTGTGATTAGTTAATATTATTCCTTAAGCAAAATTTTGTAGTGCTCTGAGTGAAATTTTTGGATAAAGTAATACGAAAAAAATTTTTTTATATGATTTCGTTGAAATTTTCCACGATTTACGTAATTTGTTTCAATTAACTACGTTTTATAAGAGTTTTAAATTTTAATACAATTTTCATTATATAGACAAGTATATCTTTAAAGATAGAGATGTGAAATTAAAAATAGTCCTTTATATACTATGAAATAAGCATAATAAATCATAATATATCTTTACAATTACTTCTAAAGCGATTTTATAAATATTTTAATAAAAGCAACATAAAAAATTTTTAAGAAATATAAGCACACAAAATATTAAAATATATTAAACTATCTGGGACTTCATTACAACTATTTCGAAATTATTAATGATATTTACTTCTTAAAATATTTTATAATGATCGTAATTTATTTATCAATTCCTGATACATTAATTTACAAAAATTAAAGGAAAACGGGAAAAATTTGTTTCCATAAATAAAAATATAAAACATTTTCATAAAAGTTATGTTTTATACGTAAGACGTTTGCTCTATCGGAATAATTAAAAGAAGCAACTTAGTAGATTTGCAGTACTTTAACATCATTTAATACACATCTGGAGAAAAAAATCTTCAAGAGCGTTTGCGCTTTCTGCAAGAAAAGATTATATAATTAAATTTCCAAATCGCCATGTTTGAGATATGAGTACTGGAGATCGTTTATCTGAAGGTATACGATAGTGAGACTTAAGCAAACATAAATAGACTAGAATCAGTTCTATGAAGCAAAATGGTTTAATATAAATCCCGTAATTCATTCAGTGAAATGCATTTATGTACATAGAAGCTGCTTCTAAAAATACGTCAGAAGAAGACCTAGAACTATAAATGAAGCAGATGACCCTTGTTTGCTGCCAAATGAGGTACATAACTAGTAAACCAACCCATCTCAGATTTTTTCTTGAGGCACCTCCTTCAAGATTGTTATCCATATCAACTGTACACAGAAGGATTCATGAAGAAAGACTGCACTTCAATGCAAGAAGTTCGACAATGTGTTTTTTCCTTACACTACACCATCAAAATGTAAGACATACACGCATTTCAATTGGGATACAAATCGATGAACGACTGTACTGTTTACTGATGAGTCCAGATTTTGTTTATTAAGTGACTCAAGTAGATTGTTGGTCTAGAGGGAGCCAGGAACCCACTATTATTACAAAAATTTGTTGCATCTGGTGTATACGTGCAGGCCACACTTATCTGTATATCATCGTTAGGGGTTCAGTTATACGAAGACGATTTTCTGGATTCAAGTGTTCCTCCTTTGTGCAGGTGCGCTTCGCAGGTGCAGTTGAGGACTCCGTGCTAGACCACACAGAGCTCAGTTTGTGGATCGTGAGGAGACCAGAGTGCGTATGAGTTGACCATCACGTTCTTCGGACTTGAACCCAATGGCGTGTATTTGGGAAGCTATATGACGTATTGCTTCACTGAACATGCCTTCAGCAACTCTAGCGGGTCTTCAAACTGTCTTGACACGGCACTGCTCTTTATTGCTAACTGAATTGAAAAATATCATCATTTTCAACATGAAGCATTACTGTCCTGCTTATTTGGCTTTTAAATGTGAGCACATTCCCTAGTGAATATGCCACACTAAATACATACACAGTTTCATATTCATATACATATATTCTTTTTTTTTTCTTTCATAATATTCAAAACAGTAAATGCCGTTATTTTTTTCTAACTGATTTATAAAGTGTTGTATGATTATTATTTCTCCAAATTTTATTCAATTCCAATGGACAGACATTTTACAATCCTGGTTTTTCTGATTTGTCCTTAATTTTTGGAAACTGTATATTAAATAATCATATGCTCCAATAAAGACTACTTAGTTCAATCGCCTGATAAAATTCATTTGTATATTTTATACACTTTAGTAACGTAAAAAGAATATATATTTAATTACAAAATATAAAATATTTAAATTTATCGGAAATATTAATGCTATAAAATCAATTTTTTCAAAAATAGCAATAGTAAGCTTAAGTTAAATATAATTTTTTAAAAAAATTATATCTCTTAAGGAATAAAGAAAAATTTAATTTAAAAATATATATTTTCATCTTGTTAATTGATGAAAAAAATGCATAGCCAATTACTGTCTCAACATGAATTTGTTTGCTATTAGGGCCATGTATTGTAATAATTTGGAAGATTAGATAGAAATTTTAAGCATGTATATAAGCGTACTAGCATTGATTGCTCAATGCGAATTTTAAATTTGTTATCTAATTCAATATGAAAGTACAGTAAGTAAAGCTAATTTTTTAAACATTAAATTTGAACTTTTGTTGCTTCATTACTTCTTTTTTACTGCTGAATTATGTTGAGGCAAAGATTTGGGGCTGCCATAATCCCCGAATTATGTACATGAACGAAAACATGTTTCTTGTGAGATGTGATTTGGAAATAATCAGCTTTAGTGAAAGCCATCTAAGTGCAGGAGACCTATGAAGTGATAATCTGGACATAACTTGTGCGCGAAGATCATATTCTTTTTTTTTTAGTATTTACTTCAGTGAATAACTTAGGTATCTAATTATGAAAAATCAATTGAATATTTTTTCATTGCATTAAATTTATGTGAAAGGAAATGAATGATTCATAAAATAGACTGTAATGTATTAGAATGTTGGATCCTTTATCCAATTCTATGAAGGTTTTATATGAATTTAATTTTTAATAAAATTTTATTTTAAATTTATTGAAGATTTAACATATAATATTTTATGCATTATCTATTTCACTCTTTGTAAATATATTTCATCTTTTTTATTTTAACTTTTTTTAATATTTTATTTTAACTTTATATTTTTATTTTTTATTTTAACTTTAAATATCCATTCAATATATCATTCATTTCCTCTTAATGTATCATCATTCAAGCATTAATAATTAAACTTCTTTGTTATATAACAAAAATATTGCCTTTTAAGTTGTATGAAAAAATGTCTTATATTTGGCAATTTTTTACTTTTTAACCTATAACTTACCCATACTAAAATTACCTATTATTAGTAATATTTCAGTATAACATTTTCAAAATAAATTTCAATTTATAGAGATGGCATTAACATCATCTTTTTCTTATGCCTATAATGATTAATTTTAACCAAAATCTTTAAATCATTTGCAAACAAATGAGATATCATAACTTCGCAAAAATCTCAAAAAATAATTTTCATTACAATAAATCTCTGTAAAGATCCGTAACCCAAAATTTATTATATATTGCATACCTACCATTCTTTATCCATATTATTATAAGATTTTTCTAATTCCAAATTATTTAACTCAGTTACATTAATTAAGGTCAATAAATCCCAAATTAGTGTGATTAATTATACAATGAAATCCTAAGGGCCAAAACATTAACGAACAAACTGCTAATATTATGTACATTGTTTTTATTATAAGCATTGTTTACTGCTCTTATTTAATTCTGTACAATTCCGTTTTTATCGAAATAAAACATGCATTTTATTTACCAAGAAAATACCAGCTAAACAATATCTTCCTTTAGTACTTTTCCATTGTGCTTCTTTATTATTGCAGTAGTTCCTTGAACCAAAATAAAACGAATACTTTCTAGACGAATGTCTCTTAATTTGATTAGGTATAATTAATTATTTTTAGTGAATTATATATTTTCAATATTGTTTCCAAATTCAAGTTTTTCCTCGTTTTTCAATTCCTATTACTAGTTAACACTCTCCCTATATATATATCTTGTTCAAATTTTCAATCGTTAATAAAATACTTTTTATTCATCCACTCAAGTTCAAATACATTTTTTTGAACTTATAGAGGATGATACTTATTTTTAATACAGTTTTTTCAAATATTAATTCAGTAATTAAATTTAATTAATTAATTTTAGTTTTTTTTAGATTTAAGTTGCATGTATCTAATAATAGATGGCGTCAGATGTAAGAGGAAAATTTCAACTTTATTTGTAACGGACTTTTCTGCAATAGAGTGAAAAAAAAGTAGGAATTGACTTTAAAAAAAAAATTGTATATTACTTGTTATCGATGAAACACATGCATTTTATTTACCAAGAAAATACCAGCTAAACAATATCTTGCTTTAGTACTTTTTCATTTTGATTCTTTATTATTACAGCAGTTCCTTGAACCAAAATAAAATGAATGCTTTCTAGACGGATGTCTCTTAATTTGATTAGCTGTAATTAATTATTTTTAATGAATTTATTGAGCGATATAATTTATAGAGATAAATTAAAGTGATTTCCGCTTAGCCATAAATATAAATAGATAATTCAGTATTGTCATATTTTATGTCTTAACATTCATTATCTTATTCAAATAAAGGAAGTTACTTTTAAATTCCAAAAATGACTTCATGTGAATATAAATACTAATTAAATAAATTTTATTTCTCTTGACTACTGAATTATAATAATTTTTTGAACAGGTGCATTTATTATTTTAAGTTTTTAAATTATTATTTGAGTAGATTAGTTAAGCGAGTAGATTAGTCGTGTTTTGCAATCAAATTATTCTTTTAAAATCCTCAATTCTAAAACTGTTCAATAACAAAAAAGATTAAATGTTAACATTTGTCATATGTTTTGTGTTTACATCTTTTATACATTGCATGCATATTCTAATTTGTGAATAGACAAATATTAAGATGGTTCCAAGAATTTATAAATATTTTTTATCTCCCGTTATTTTTTAATATTATTATACTTTATCATCAGCAGAATTGACCAGGAGTTGCCAAGCTAAGTAAAATAAAATATTTTTAGTTTCTATAAATTAACTCTTTTTAATAAATTTTGGTAAGTATAATCAAAAAATTTGGTAAGCATGAAGCTATAATCCTGCTTGCAAACTACTGTATGGACTTCAGCAGATGAATATGAAAACTATGCATTTAAAAATCTCATTCGCGAGTGCAATTATCTAATAAGGATTAAAAATACAAACAACAGACGCAAGCGGTAACATCATCACGAGCAAAGTATTAAAAGGGCTCCAGACAGAAAATATTAATTTCAGAAAAGTTAATTTTATATGCACAAAGGATGAATGTATAAGAATATATTCATAGGAAAACAGGAAGATAAATGGTATCATTTTCCATTCCTAATTTTTTTAAATAAAAAATGACTATAATAAGTTTTTTAATTAATTTAAAAACAACCAATATTAATTTTTTCGTAATTTTTGACTACACACAAGATAAAAAAAAACTTTTAAATGTTATAGTTTTTAAGTTCTTTGCATAGATAGGCGGATAAACAAATATTTTCGTTTGTACATAAGGAATTACATATTTTAGTTATTAAATTAATTATTAAAATGTCTTATTAGATACTTATAAGTACTCGATATTAAAATGCTGAACTCTTTCTAATTTTGTATCTAAACTAACAAAAGCTTTAAAATGTTTTCCAAGTATAGGATTTTTAACCACAGTCATAAAGTTTTCTAGGTACATAGTTGACATTAATTTATGCTTTAAAATTATGTTTTAGTTAATTAATTAGTTTCATTATTAATATTTAATATTTGTAATGGATTATCGTAATTAACGGATAAAGAAAATAGTTACTTGATTCGAAAAACAAAATATCATATTTATAAAAAAAATATTATCATTATTTAAAAATCCTTGTTATCTCACCGCAATTAATTATGCTTGGATAAATCATTTTATTTATTTAATTTTTCAAATTCATTGACATCCAATTTCCCTTAAATTGAAATAAACAATTAATTTATATTTTTTTTTAATTCCGAAAAATTTATTGGGTATTAATTTATTTTATTATTATTGGTATTATAATTTTTATAATTTTTCATTTTTTTTATTTTATTATTTTTTTAAGTTACTCCGAATTATTCAATGTAGAAAAAGAAGTATTTGTTATAAACTAATAAAATACAACATAAAATCCTAGAATATATATGCGTAAAACTAGAATATTTCTTTTAATAAATTTCTATTGCCTCTTGTTTATAACAATTATAATTAATTTAATTGATGACGTATCACATTATTATTTTTTTTTTTTAATTTCATATCGCAAATGCATAGCAGTAAATAAAAAATTAGAAACGAGATGGCGCTGTAAGTCCATGTCCAACAGAATAATTCAAAACTACATAAATACGTCTTAATTTCTTAAAAAGGAGTATTGTTCTAAACAAATTTAGTGATATTGTTCTAAGTAATCCTATATATCGGAAAAATATCACAAAAAGTGAGGCACAATTATACTTTTCAAACTAAAGCTAATTTTAAAGCACTAAAAAATTATAACAATTGGAAAATCAATTTTTCATTAACGTTCGTTATTTTCTGTTTGATACGTAATAAAAAAAATCTCGTAATATCAAATGTGACAATAATAGAATATTCTAAAAGAATCTTAACCATGTATTTAAATTTAGGTTTTTAGACTTTTATTCTTGATTCATATTCGTTTTACATTAAGATTAGTCTCAAGGCTACGATTTTTTTTTTATTTGTAAAAAAAAATATATTATGCGTGGATTATAAAATTCTTACTGCTAAAACTACTAAAAAGGATGTTCATACATGCTTTTAAAGTACCATTAGAACTCATTTGCATTTTGAAAGCTGTGACTGTCTCAGCAAGTATACGATTATGTATGTGAATATTTAACGATTATATGTGTGAATATTTAACTATTATACATGTGAATATTTAATGATTATATATGTGAATTTTTATTTTGTTGATTTCCGTTAGTTGCTCACTTTGTCAACCGATATCCAGTTGGGCAAAATAAATCCTGAAATAACAACAGTTAAAAACAGTTATAGTTAACTGTTTAGTTAAAAACATTAAAATAGTTAACTGTTTAGTTAAAAACATTGAAATAGTTAACTGTTTAGTTAAAAACATTTAACTATAGTTATAGTAACAGTTTAGTTAAAAACAGTGAATAGCAGTTTTTATTTATTTTTTAAACAACTTGAATTAATGAGGCAATGGAGGAAGATAACGGAATTTCCTATCTTGTCCAGATTTTCCAAGGATTATTTAATAAATATTGGTCTTAGCAGCAATTATGATTATCTTGTAATAACCAATCATAATAAGTAGTATAAGGATTTAGTGTATTGCATCAAATCAGCTGTTTATTTAATTATTTTCTGTAAATATTGCTTCACTGCTTAAAATGTTGTATGTCTATGAAACAAAAGCAAAACGCTTTTAGGAAAACTTTTTTTCCCCCAATTAAGTAAAATAATTTATTCAATTATAATTAAATAATTCTTCAATGTTTTGCTTTATTACTTCTTGTATTTATAATTATAATTATAATTACAATTTTCATTTTCGAAATGACACCATAATTTTTTTTTTTAAATTTGTAAAATGTTTTATTTTTCATGTAAATCATTTTGTTATAGGCAAATGTCTCACATCAGTTAGAAAATTTGTAGAAAACTAGGTAAATTATAATTTCTAATTATCTATGCCAGATTCTCTGCACAATTTTCACTGAGTCCACTCTTTTTTCAATGCAATAATTTTAGTTCAAATAAACATATTACTCTTTTCTTTCGTTTTCTTCAATATCTAGCACAAACTATACCATTATGCTACTAATAGCGTCTACAAATAACCATATTTACATGTTACATTGTGAAAATGCATGAAAGCACATAAAAAAATCAAAAATAAATATAATGTGTGGTTTTGTTTCCTTTTTTAAAACTGGAATTTTTAAATGTAAAGCAAACATTGTTTGATGCATAATATTCCAATCTCAATCCTACATAACAAAAAAAAAATAGAAACTAAACCGAACAATTGAAATAAATCAACAACAACTAAAAGCACTCTCCATTGAATCAATTAAAAGATATTATTTCTATAGGAATCATAAAATAATATAACTTTTGAGAAATGTATTTATTTTTCGAGTTAATATTAAACTAACAGCATTTCATTAACAGAAAAAGCATTGTTGACCTACATTGTTTGATTCATAATATTCCAATCTCAACCCCACATTAAAAAATTAAAATAAATACACAACAGCTAAAAACAAGCTCCATTGAATCAATTAAAAGAAATTATTTCTATAGGAGTCATAAAACAACTTTAAGAAAGAGTCATAAATAACTTTCAAGAAATGTATTTATTTCCCGAGTTAATAATAAACTAACAGCATTTTATTACCTGGAAAAGCAAACAATGTTTAATCCATAATATTCCAATCTCAATCCAACATTAGAAGAAAAAAGCAGAAACTAAACCGAACAATTGAAATAAACAACAACTAAAAGCAAGCTCCATTGAATCAATTAAGAGATAGATTGGTGGGCTCTGAAAATAAAAGACCTAAAAAGGATTAGGAGCCAGCTCCTCCTTGCCATCCGTTAAAAGGAGAAAACAAGAAGGGCCCCAGGGGAAAGGAGAAGGAGACTGATTTCAGAACTATTAAAACAATTCTCGGCGAAATTCGCTTCGCAGAACAAACCCCTTCTGGGATTTATAAAGACTTAGCACAGGCCTCTAACGGGTAGTTCGACGAAATGAAAGGGTCTCTGGGTAAGTTTGTATGCAGCAAACAAGGTTATGGTATGTTTCGCTTTTGCTGCTTTCGTTTTTGTTTTTCGCTTTTTTGTTATTTTTGTTGCTCGGCAAATTGCATTTGGTTTTCAATTCACTTAAGTAATGCTTCGTGAAATTTGATTAGGGCTTCATGCTGAGCGGAAAATTAGTTTTGTTTGTAATTCCTTCTTGATAGGAGTAAGATGTATGAATAATTCCTTGCTAAATATTTAATATTTATCACGATTTGTTTGATAGTTGTTCATTGCTTATTTAAATTCGATTAAACAATTTAAAGTTGGCATAGTTAGGAGTTTTTTTCCAAATAAGTTGAGATCATTTGTTGAATTCCTGAGTTTTGAGATTGTTAAATAATGAGATTGAGATCATTAGAGTTTAGAGGTTATTAGATAGATTTGTAAACATTAAGAAGTCTAAATAGAAACCAGAAGAATATGAAATTAGAAATAAATGTATTTCTGTAATATTTCTGACAAAAATATAGGAAAATACCTCAACTATAAATCAAAAAATAAATCAAATTAAACTAGAAATCGACATACTAAATGCATGTTAATTTATCGGTTTAAATGGTACTGTTATCAATATTGTGTGCTTGTTGATCAAATCCTACGTAAAAAAAGAGAATAAACTGAACAATTGAAAAAAATCAACAACTGAAAACAAGCTCCATTGAATCAATTAAAGGAAATTATTTCTATACATGGAATCATAAAACAATATAACTTTTAAGAAATGTATTTATCTTCAGAGTTAATAATAAACTAACAGCATTTTATTACCTGGAAAAGCAAACATTGTTTGATCCATAATATTCCAATCTCAATCCTACATATAAAAAAGAAAGAAGAAGAAACTAAACCGAACAATTGAAATAAACAACAACTAAAAGCAAGCTCCATTGAATCAATTAAGAGATAGATTGGTGGGCTCTGAAAATAAAAGACCTAAAAAGGATTAGGAGCCAGCTCCTCCTCGCCATCCGTTAAAAGGAGAAAACAAGAAGGGCCCCAGGGGAAAGGAGAAGGAGACTGATTTCAGAACTATTAAAACAATTCTCGGCGAAATTCGCTTCGCAGAACAAAACCCCTTCTGGGATTTATAAAGACTTAGCACAGCCCCTAACGGGTAGTTCGGCGAAATGAAAGGGACTCTGGGTAAGTCTGTATGCAGCAAACAAGGTTATGGTATGTTTCGCTTTTGCTGCTTTCGTTTTTCGTTTTTTTTATTTTTGTTGCTCGGCAAATTGCATTTGGTTTTCAATTCACTTAAGTAATGTTTCGTGAAATTTGGTTAGGGCTTCATGCTGAGCGGAAAATTAGTTTTGTTTGTAATTCTTTCTTGATAAGAGTAAGATATATGAATAATTCCCGGTTAAATATTTAATATCTGTCACGATTGTTGGTCATTGCTTATTTAAATTCGATTGAATATTTAAAACTGGCACAGTTAGGAGTTTTTTTTCCGAATAAGGTGAGGTCATTTGTTGAATTCCTGAGGTTTTGAGACGACTAGATAATGAGATTGAGATCATTAGAGTTTTGAGGTCATTTGTTAGATTTGTAAACAATAGTAAGTCTAAGTACACACAAGAAGAAAATAAAAGGAGAAATAAATGTATTTCTGTAATATTTCTAACAAAAATATGGAAAATTACCTCACACTAAATTATAAATCAACATACGAAAATCATGATAATTTATCAGTTTAAATGGTACTGTTATCACCATTGTTTGCTTGTTGGTCAAATCCTACATAAAAAAGAGAATAAACTAAACAATTGAAATAAATCAACAACAACTGAAAACAAGTTTCATTGAATCAATTAAAAGAAATTATTTCTATACATGTAATCTTCTACAGGATTCATAAAGCAATATAACTTTAAAGAAATGTATTTATTTTCCGAGTTAATAATAAATTAACAGCATTTTATTACCTGGAAAAGCAAACAATGTTTGATCCATAATATTCCAGTCTCAATCCTACATAAAAAAAAAAAGAAAAAGGAGAAACTAAAGCGAACAATTGAAATAAATAAACAACAACTAAAAGCAAGCTCCATTGAATCAATTAAGAGATAGAATGGTGGGCTCTGAAAATAAAAGACCTAAAAAGGATTAGGAGCCAGCTCCTCCTTGCCATCCGTTAAAAGGAGAAAACAAGAAGGGCCCCAGGGGAAAGGAGAAGGAGACTGATTTCAGAACTATTAAAACAATTCTCGACGAAATTCGCTTCGCAGAACAAAACCCCTTCTGGGATTTATAAAGACTTAGCACAGGCCTCTAACGGGTAGTTCGGGGAAATGAATGGGACTCTGGGTAAGTCTGTATGCAGCAAACAAGGTTATGGTATGTTTCGCTTTCGTTTTTCGTTTTTTTTATTTTTGTTGCTCTTCAAATTGCATTTGGTTTTCAATTCACTTAAGTAATGTTTCGTGAAATTTGGTTAGGGCTTCATGCTGAGCGGAAAATTAGTTTTGTTTGTAATTCCTACTATAAGAGTAAGATGTATGAATAATTCCTTGCTAAATATTTAATATCATCACGATTTGTTTGATAGGTGATCATTGATTATTTAAATTCGATTGAAAAATTTAAAGCTGACATAGTGTTTTTTAGAGTGAGGGGAGGTCATTTGTTGAATTACTCAGGTTTTTGAGATCATTAGATAATGAGTTTGAGATTATTAGATTTTTGAGATCATTAGATAAATTTGTAAACAATAAGAAGCCGAAATACACACAATAAGGAAATAAAAGAAGAAATAAATACATTTCTGTAATATTTTTAATAATAATGTCACACATTTATGTTACATATAAGAGAATATAGGAAAATAACGATAAATTAACATTCGAAGCGCATGTTAATTTATCGTTTTAAATGGCATTTGCTAAGTTATCAAAGTATCAAGATCTAACTTCCTAGAGCCTTCATATTCATCAAGTCACTAACTGCACAAAAAAGGGCTTCTAAATTGCTATAAATATTTTACTTAAGCAGAAATTAATCGTTCATTGAGTATATTTTCTTTTATCCTATTTATATTTCAGTCTGTAATAATATTTAATGAAATAAAAACAGTTTTTGTCATTAATAAGATCTAAATTTTTCAAAACTGATGTTATTTGTTTAAACCGTTAATGTCATTTCAATAAACGCTATAGCGCTTCTATTGCGAAATATTTTTGTGGCTAAAATTTTCACACTATTTATATTAAAAAAGCATTAAAATATGCAGTTAAATCATATATTCTATACATAAGAAACGTTTGTCACTAAATAGGAGAATAACTTATGAGAATGATAAAAAATACTATAAATTACAACTAATATGTTTGAATAACTGCACCACCCTAAATAATTAGTCTTATAAAGATTAAAACTGCGAATACGTTGAAATAAAATGCCAAATTTAACTATCTTTGCAATAAAAGCCCCAGAGAAATTATTAATAAATATTTTTAGTAAATATTTATTATTAATAAATATTTTTAATAAATACCTTTTTTATATTATTAATAAATATTGTAATATTATACAAATATTTTTAAATATCTATCCTACTTGGTCGACAGGCCAAATCTGGACCAAGTCCAAGAACCCGTGTGGTATCATGGAAGGTAAAAAAGGAGAAGGCAATTTCTGTTGTGATGGATCAACGGTAGGTAGAAGTCTGGTTTCACTTGATGCTGAAGAAGGAGGGCAGTGCCTTCCAAGAGGACTTTTAGTGTTATTACCCTGTATTTGCGTATAGTATGGATAAAATCAGGAAAACTCCCACCAGATAGGTCGACTAAGCTGAACATTACAAACACCATCTAGCTCCTCGTTTTTTGAAACCGTGTCTATAAAAAAACTGTCAGCGCATTGAGCCTCCGCCCTAATGCTCATCAGCGGCGTTCTTTGTCACTGAGCCACGTGTCGTGAATTAATAAATATAAAATGATCTAATAATATGAGTTTTTAATATAAAAATTCTTTTATTCTTAACAGTAGCTAACAACAGTCCCAAATAAAAAATTTATTGAATTTTGAAATATACTTTGAAAGGAAATTATTATATCATTAATAACAGTATTATTTTGTTTCATAAATAGTTTTTACAGACATACCTTTGCTTCATAACAACTATGTCTGCCCAAATTTTTTACGTTTACGATTAGATTCTTAATTTTTAAAATTTCAAGAACAATAATAAATGTTTCTCCGTTTTGTAAAAGTTAAAAAAAATTAATAATTGATGGTACATATAGACGATAGATTGATGTTATTAAATATATGTATATCATGTTTCGTATCTAAACTCAGTTTCTAATCACGAAAAAAAAAATGAACCCAGCATTGGTTAATGATGCCCTTCCGCAAAAAGGCATGCTACCAAAGCAGTCTCTTTCCATGGCGGTTTCATGTTACTTTATTAAATTCGGTCAAGATAATTGACTTCATCTCGATGGTCTCTCAAATATCTAACACAGATAGAAATTTTGGGAACGATACTATTTCGGATAATCAGTCTATTGATAGATTAAAATCTCCTATATTTAGAAGCTTCAACCTTTATTGAACATTTCTACGGTTAATAAAAGACCGTGTTTCTTTTTCACTGTAATCTTATATATTTACAATGTTTACAAATCGCTTATTATAGAAATATAATTCAGAGTTTACCAAATATGGTTTCCAATTCCTAAAGACTTAGAGTCTAGACACTAGAGTCTGGCTTAATACTTATACTGAACATACGTAATATCAGGATTTATCTATGTATAGATGATAATATAATGCTGTTTAGCATTATAATACTGAAGAATTATAAAAATTAAATGCTTTAATATTTTTTTTAGCAAAATGGTGCTTTTTTTCTCTGCTAACCAAGAGTTAAACATTCAAATGTTTGTTTCTTTATATTTTTTCAGTTGATATTTTTTTTACAAGAAGGGTCAATTACATTCCATTATACACAGTCCAGTCATATTAATGTGACCACCTGTGAAAAGCCAGAATATACACTCTTGTATATTCTGGCTTTAAGTGGAGTGTGAAATGTGGTATTAAGTGGAATTCTTTATATACACTCCAATGCAATGTGCTGCCATCTGCCTTTTGTGGTTGGTTATTTCACGTTGACGTCAAAAGTAGGTGGTGGTCACATTAATGTGACTGAATTGTGTAATACAAAACACAATTTTAAATATTTTTGTCTATATTCTAATTTAAAAGAATACTGCTGAATTCACACCAAATATTACATGATTGTTCTTATAACTCTCCAAAGAATAAGGACAGTTCACATTAAGGCCTTATCAAGCGGGCTTGTTTCACTTCCTTCAACGTGAAGCAAATTGTCATTGCCACTCAAATAATGAGTTTATTACTGCTCGCACATCCAACATTTATCCTCAGTAGCTTTTGAATGAAGCATTCTATCGCTCATTTAACATGAACTAAAGAGGATAGCGTGGTTTGTTGTTACAGAACTTTCGTCTCGCGCAAACAAGTTCGCCGATATTGTAAATTTAATGTATGCGTGGCAAGACTGATTTACTTCATGTTGAAAGAACAAAACAAGTAATATAAAAAAAAAAATTTTAAAGTTAATTCCTATTTTTTTTTCACTGTAATGCATAAGTCCTTTATAAATAATTTTCATTCATTTTTTTAAGTTTAACTGGCGCCATCTATTGGTAGATATATGCAACTTACATCTAAAAAAATAAAATTAATTAATTAAATTTAATTACTGAATTAGTATTTGAAAAAACTGTATTAACATCAAGTGCCATCCACTACAAGTTCAAAAAAATATATTTGAACTTGATTGGATGAATAAAAAGTATTTTATTAACGATTGAAAATTTGAACAAGATATATATATAGGGAGAGTGTGAGCTAATAGAACGAATTGAATAAGTATATGTACTATGCCTTAAAAAAGCCTTTTTCTAACGTTCCAAATGTGAAAGTTCTGGAATGGAGAATAAATTCCATATAAATCACGCTGAAGGTTAAATGTTCTGACTTTAAAATTACGAATTCAGGTTTTCTTATAGTGAAAGAAATGATTTTCTAATTTTTTTCCAAATATCTCGAATCAAGTATTTAGATGTAATTTAAATTGAATACTGTTTGAAGACAAATCGTACTGGTTAATAGACTTTAGATTAGTTTTGAATTTGTAATTTTTACTGTTATCTTTTTAGGCTTTATTAATTATTTTTTTTTAATATTTGTTGCTAATTACATTTTTTTAAACTTCTTTGTTAATTATTTTATTTTATCTTTGATGTCTCACTTAACTAATATACGATACTTTACCATGGCCCACTAAAAAAAGAGTTTTCATTTTAAATATATTCGATATAGATATGCTCCAATTTCTTCCTCTTTTTTCTTTCTTTAATTCATTATTTTTATTGAGACACGAAACAAAACAAGTAATATAAAAAAAAAATTAAAGTCAATTCCTACTTTTTTTTTCATTATATTGCAGAAAGTCCTTTATAAATAATTTTCATCCATTTTTTTAAGTTTATCTGGAGCCATCTATTGGTAGATATATGCAACTTAAATCTAAAAAAACACTAAAATTAATGAATTAAATTCAATTACTGAATTAATATTTGAAAAACTGTATTAACATCAAGTGTCATCCACTACAAGTTAAAAAGAAATGTTTTTGAACTTGAGTGGAGGAATAAAGAGTATTTTATGAACGATTGAAAATTTGTAGAAGATATACATAGGGAGAGTGTGACCTAATATAAGGAATTGAAAAAAAGAGTTTTCATTTAAAATATATTCGATATAGATATGCTCCAGTTTCTCTCTCTTATTTCTTTCTTTAATTCATTAATTTTATTGAGCAACAAAACAAAAAAAGACTAAAAGTTCAGCTTCCAAAAATTAATTTTATTTCAAATTTCCATTAAATTTGTCATGCAATTTAAATTAGAAGCTTTTTATATACCCAGATGGAATACATAACCGATATATTATACATAGTAGATATTGCAATATTAAAAGCCTTATATACCTGGATATAAATTAGAAGCCTTTTTATAGAGCATAAAAATAAGGGTAATGACGACAACTTTAACATTTAAAATCTTTCAGCTTCAGCTATAAAAAGCAAATAAGCGCAATAATATAATTTTTTCTACTATTTCATTATATGAAATATATTAATAGCATTTTAGAAAAAGCATGAAACGATTTTAGATGATGTGAATGCTTATTTTATAAAAATTTCAATTAAATTTCTGTTAACAAACAAATTTTGGAAAACTGTTTTTTAAAAAAAGCCAAGATTTTTTAAGAAGTGTAATTGTATGTCCAATTTGTATTTATGTCAAAATAAATAATCAGAAAACCAGCAATAGATCGCTTTTATGATTAAAAGTGACTGATAATAATGTTTTTTAAATATACTTACCAACAAAATAGCCTTATTTTAAGTTTCTTGAATAAATAAATAAAAAATTTTTAAAAGAAGCTAAATTCCTCAGTTTCCATTAACTATTATGATAACAAAAATATAATTGATTTTTTTATGCCTTAATGTGACCTCTTAAACAAGAGTTTTCATTTAAAGTACATTCGATATAGATATGTTCCAATATCTCCCTCTCTCTCTTTACTTTTTCATTTCCTTCTATTAGTTCACACTCTCCCTATATATATCTTGTTAAAATTTTCAATCGTTCATAAAATACTCTTTATTCCTCCACTCAAGTTCAAATACATTTTTTTTGAACTTGTAGTAGATGACACTTGATGTTAATACAGTTTTTTCAAATATTAATTCATTAATTAAATTTAATTAACTAATTTTAATTTTTTTTTAGATTTAAGTTGTATATATCTACCAATAGATGGCGCCAGATAAACTTTAAAAAATGAATGAAAATTATTTATAAAGGACTTTCTACAATATAGTGAAAAAAAGTAGGAATTGACTTTCAAAATATTTTTTTTTATATTACTTGTTTTATTTATTTTTATTTTTATTTTTTTATTGCGGAATAAAGCAGAAGAAAGACTGAAAGTTCAGCTTCCAAAAATTCAAATTCAGTTTATTTCAAATTTCCATTAAATTTGTCACGTAATTTAAATTAGAAGCTTTTTATACACCTGAATGGAATACATAGCAGATATAGCAATATTAAAACCTTTATATACTCGGAATTAGAAGCTTTATAAATCCTTTTTATGGAGTATAAAAATAATGGTAATGACGACAACTTTAAAAAAAACCAAAAATTAAGAAGGGTAATTGTATTTATTTATATTAAAATAAATAATCCGAGTAAATAATCATTTTTATATTTAAAAGTGACTGATAATAATGCTTTTAAAATTTACTTACCAAGAAAATAGCCTTATTTTAAGTTCCTTAAATAAATAAATAAAATCATTTAAAAGAAGCAGAAGGGCTCAGATTCCATTAGCTATTATAATAACAAAAATATAATTGATTTTTTTTATATACGATGCTTTAACATGGCCTATTAAACAAGAGTTTTCATTTAAAGTACATTCGATATAGATATGTTCCAATTTCTCTCTTTATTTTTTTATTTATTTATTTTTTTATTTTTTTATTGCGGAATAAAGCAAAAGAAAGACTGAAAGTTCAGCTTCCAAAAATTCAAATTCAATTTCTTTCAAATTTCCATTAAATATATCACGTAATTTAAATAAGAACCTTTTTATATACCTGATTGGAATACATAGCAGACATAGAATATTAAAAGCTTTATATACTCAGAATTAGAAACTTTATAAATCCTTTTTATGGAGCTTAAAAATAATGGTAACGACGAAAACTTTAAAAAAAACCTAAAAATTAAAGAAGGGTAATTGTATTTATTTATATCAAAATAAATAATCGTTTTTATATTTGAAAGTGATAATACTTTTAAAATTTATTTACCATCAAAATAGCCTTATTTTAAGTTCCTTAAATAAATAAATAAAATCGTTTAAAAGAAGCCAAAGTCCTCAGAATCCATTAAGTATTATAATAACAAAAAATATAATTGATTTTTTTATATGCAATGCTTTAACAGGGACTATTAAATAAGAATTTTCTTTTAAAGTACATTCGATATAGATATGTTCCAATTTCTCTCTTTATTATTATTTTCATGTTTTTATTGCTGAATAAAGCAGAAGAAAGACTGAAAGTTCAGCTTCCAAAAATTCAAATTCAGTTTCTTTCAAATTTCCAATAAATTTGTCGCGTAATTTAAAGTAGAAGCTTTTTATATACCTGAATGAAAACATAGCAGATAACACATGGGCTGAAAGGTTCGTAGGCTGACATATAGATGGATCTACTAGTATGAAATCCATATGGTTTTTAGATAGCCGTAATCTTCAAAACACACGTGTATAAATTTGACAGTTGTTGCACTATTGGTATGTGAGTTACAGCATTTTTAGTGAAGCAACTTTTGTTAGTTTGAAAAAATAGATAAAAAGGAATTTTCGTGTGTTAATAAAGCATTGCTTTTTGGCGAAAAAAATACTGTTGAAGCCAAAGCTAGACTTGAAAAACATTATTCGGACTTTGCACCAGGAAAATAAACCGTAGAGAATTGGTTTGCTAAATTAAAATGAGGCGAAATGAGCACGGAAGACGATGCACGCAATGGACGCCCCAAAGAGGGTGTTACCGACGAAAACATCAAAAAAGTCCACAAAATAATTTCTAATAACCGTAAAGTGAAGTTGATTGAGATAGCTGAGACCCTAAAGATATCAAAAGAACGTGTTGGACATATCGTGAATGAATATTTGGATATGCGAAAGCTCTGTTCAAAGCGGGTGCCTCGCGAGCTCACAATTGACCAAAGACAACAACGAATTGATAATTCTAAGCAGTGTTTGGAGTTGTTTAATCGTAATAAACCCGAATTTTTGCGTCGATATGTAACAATGGATGAAACATGACTCCATCATTTCACACTGGGGTCCAATCGACAGTCAGCCGAGTGGACTGCACGTGATGAACACTAAAAATGCTATAACTTCACTAAAAATGCTATAACTCCCATAGTACAACAGCTGTCAAATTTATGCACGTGTCTTTTGAAGGTTAGGGCTAATTAAAAATCATATGGATTTAATACTAGTAGCGCCATCTATGCGTCAGTCAACGAACCTTTCAGCCCACCTTTTAAATCAACATTAAAAGCTTTATTTACTCGTAATTAGAAACTTTATAAATCCTTTTTATGGAGCTTAAAAATAATGGTAATGACGACAACTTTAAAAAAAACCTAAAAATTTAAGAAGGGTAATTGCGTTTATTTATATCAAAATAAATAATCAGAATAAATAAGCGTTTTTATATTTAAAAGTGACTGATAATAATGCTTTTAAAATTTACTTACCATCAAAATAGCCTTATTTTAAGTTCCTTAAATAAATAAATAAAATCGTTTCAAAGAAGCCAAAGTCCTCGGATTCTATTAACTATTATAATAACAAAAATATAATTGATTTTTTTAACTTATAAAATGAACGATTTATAATAAATTCTACCACTATACTATATATGAATTATTTCTTAACCTATCATTAAATACATGCAGCCTTTAAGTGTATATGTCGGCTTGAAATATTTCAAATAACAAATTTGACCAATTTAAAAGAGAAACAATCATATTCTGCGTCTATAAAATTAATCCCGTGTTTTTATTACTTTCATTTTAAATCATTTTAAAGTCTAAGTATTAAAAACAATAAAAGGAATAATAACAATTTTCATGAGAAAAATCTAAAATAATAGTTGAAAATAGCCCAGTATGCAGACGCCATTAATTATTTGATTGCATCCATTCTCACACTAGCATGTGGGTTCGAAGACATTGGTTGAATAGCCAAGCCGGCTTCGCGTAACCCCATCATAGCTTTATTCTTTTGCAACTGCTAATCGATTTTTTTTTTTTTTCCCCGCTACTGTTCATCTCCTTCTATTGTTTATGCAAATAAACAAGTTGAAGTGATTTGACTCATACAGCAAACACTACTCTTTATAAATGGGGGATGAGAATGAAAGAGAAAAAAGAAATGTAATGTAAGCAAACGGACGAGTTAAAGTAAATTTAAAAATTCCATTTCAAGAAAAAGGGGTTTTTTATTTTGTAATTATTTAGATTTATTCTGTGAATTAGTGGCTGGGAATAAACCACAATAGGAGATAATTTGGGAAGATCTTGTATCATTGACCCTGTTATTATTTCTGAAATGCGGCATTGCAGAAAAAGGACGGTGTCGTTTGAGCAGAAAGCTTATGTAAAAGATCACGCCCAACCGAATATTAAATCACTGTTTATGGTGCGGGGGCTATTATCCTAAAAAAGAATGAATTAGAAAAGGCGCCAATTTTCAAACCTCTGCAGGTAATGATCCGTATTATTCAGGAGATATGTGTTTTGTGTCGTCCGTTTCCTTCAATTTTCTTTGAGGTTTTCTACAACTTAAAAAAAAAAACACTTTTGCAAATCTAAAAAAAAAAAATTAAAATGTTATATTCAACTTTTCTATGCCTGTGATTGTTTTGAAGATATGTCTTTGACTTTAAGGTGTTTCGTTTTAAGATTGATTTTGATTCATGAGGGATCTTTATTTATTGGTTTCAAGCTGAACAAAACAATAAACCTATTTAAATTTTTAAGTAAATATTAAACTTTGATGTTTGAAAATTCCTCGTTTAAAATATTACACAAGTTTTAAAGTACTTGTTTAAAATTTCCATATTTTTTTAAGTGGGTTGTAATAAGTTTAAAAGTTAATATGTCGTAACATGTCATCGTCTTAATGTTTTTTTTTTTCGTGGTATTTTTCATCTTCCCCTATTTTATAAATTATTATAGGTATATAAATGTATTTTCGCTGCATAACTAATTACATCAATGGATTTATTATTCATAGATTTGATTTGTTTTTCAGTCAATATATTTGTTAACTAATATGAAATAATCAACCTTTTATTAGATTTGAAGAACTAATGCCATATATTTTTAAATCTTTTAAAATATAATTATTTAGTTGTCGCTTTCTAAAACGAATTATATTAATTTCCAAATGAAAAAATAAGAATGCAATTTTATTTTCTTAATTTCAAAAAATATATGCTCAAAGTAACACCGGACCATATATATTTATTAATCCTTTAACTTCTTTTCAGATTGAGTCGTTAAATTTTATATCAATAAAATATTTATTTCAAAATATAAATAAATTTTAAAAGCATACATTTAATTCCTTGAAAAGCATCCCTTATAAATTGGATTATAAGGATTTTAATACATTTTATATAACTGTATCAATTCCTATGACAATAACTACATTCTTGTCGTTATCCCACGCATTATTATAGTAAATTGTAAGTTAGGCTTGTTATTGCAGCAGTTGTATTGTAATTTTTGATCACTATTCCAGGGGGAATTTTCCAATAGAATAACGCTTGTCCTCATATCGTTGCTGTAAAACTTGTTATTGTCTATTAATATCCATTTAACAATTTAATACTCATATAAATTTTATATTTCTATTGCTGTAAAAACATTAAAAAAAATAAAATGTACTGATTTTTTTCCTTTTAACTTCGCCATGCCTTCGAGACATTAATTATATGCAGAGCGAATGATTATTATGACCACTTATATGTTTTTCTTATAAGAAACAACTCAATTTTCTTTTGTTGTTGTAAAAAATCAACAATGTGTAGAAAATAATTGCAGAGTTTTAAAGGTAAATTTTTTTTTGTCTTTTTGAAAATGTGCAATCTAGATGGTGATAATGAGATTAATTTATACTTTTGAGGATTCTTTCAGAATAATTATAATAAAAAGAAAAATTGTACTTGCAATTATTAATATTATGCATTTTTATTAATTTTTAAAATCCCTAAAATGAGATATCAAAATAGCAAAATCTTGATGATGCTAGAAAACTTTATAATTTCAAAAAATGTAAATTTATTTTTGATAATTAATTAATTAATAATCAATACTTTGTCAGGTATGTCTCTCTCTATTTTCAATTCTGTGAATTGTATTTGAAAATGATACCAACGTCTACAGAGTGACGACATGCTGTCTTGGTCAGATATTTCTCCCATCGAACGCGTATAGAAGAAATATAGTTATACGACAAATCTAGGACCATCCACAACCACCATGGACTGTTGTTGATTTCATTGACCAATAGCTACAGGCATTGAGCTCCATCCCACAAAATTACATATAGAACCTCTACGACAAAATACAAGCTCGTTTGCATACTTGTTGTGATGACTAATTGTGGTTATTAATATGCCACCATATTTAAAGTGGTTCTTCTCACGCATATTTTAACTTGTGACTTTGAAAACTTTGATCAAATAGATATATTCCTATGCAGATGCTTTGCCAAAATTTCATTAATCTAAACTAATTCCTTCTTGATGAAGGGATTTCATTTTTCACCAATTTATTAATGTATTGGTTTAATAAACAAGTAATATAAAAAAAATAAATTCATTCATTTTTTAAGTTTATCTGGCGTCATCTATTAGTAGATATATGCAATTTAAATATAAAAAAAACTAAAACTAATTAGTTAAATTTAATTACTGAATTAATATTTGAAAAACTGTATTAACATCAGGTGTCATCTACTACAAGTTCAAAAAAATTGTATTTGAACTTGAGTGGTTGAATAAAAAGTATTTTATGAACGATTGAAAATTTGAACAAGATATATATAAGAAGAGTGTGAGCTAATAGAAGGAATTGAAAAATAAGATTAATGATTATTAAAGAGTTATGTTTGTGTCATTGACATTCTTCACAAAATTATATATTCAGTAATAGGAAATAAATAATTACATATATTATTTAAATTGCACACAATAAGTTAATAAAAACCTTATTTTTTTTTATCAGGTTGAACGAATATATTAAAATATTTATTGGTACATGTATTTAATCATTAATATAATTTTCCTCACTTATGATATTTAATCACCTTTCACCAACTTTTTGATTACATCTTGGGAAACCTTTTTTTTTTTTTGGGGGGGATTTGCAACAATATACGCATTTAAAAAAAAAAAGTTCGATCAGCTGTTTATTACTGAAATTTTTGCCATCAAAAAAATGTTGCAAAGGTAAATAGATAATAATCTGATGGGGCTATGTCTGGATTATAAAGTTAACAAGTAATATAAAAAAAAATTTTTAATCAATTCCTACTTTTTTTTTACTGTATTGCAGAAAGTCCTTTATAAATAATTTTTTTAAGTTTATCTGGCGCCATCTATTGGTAGATATATGCAACTTAAATCTAAAAAAAAACTAAAATTAATTAATTTAATTTAATTACTAAACTAGTATTTAAAAAAACTATATTAACATCAAGTGTCATCCACTACAAGTTCAAAAGAAATGTTTTTGAACTTGAGTGAATGAAAAAAAAGTATTTTATGAACGATTGAAAATTTGAACAAGGTATACATAGGGAAAGTATGAGCTAATAGAAGGAATTGAATAAGGTAGAATTTCCCATCCAAATTCATTTGGCGTCTGTTGAACCATTCGTGTGGTGAGAGGCCGGGAGTTATCTTGCGGAAGAATCACACCCCATTTATTGAGTAATATGGGCCGTTTGAATAGTAAAACCCTCTTTAAATTCCCTAATTGTCAACAATAGATATCTGGGTGATTTTTTGGCTATTGTCAAGAAATTCAAAATAAACCACCCTTCCAAATCCCACCAAATGAAAAGTTAAACCTCCTTTGCTGGCTTTGTGGTAGAAATTGGTTTTCTTTTGGGCTGAACCATTTATTTTGAGTAACATTTGCATAAAGTATCCATTTTTCATCTCCAGTTAGAATATAATTTTTAAAAGATTCGGTTTCAATTCTTGTTACTAGTGAAAGTGCAAAAATTCATTCGAAACAGACGGTTTTGAGCTGTAAATCTTTATGGAGCCCTAACAGCAGCTCGAGAAACCTGTCCTAACTGTTTTTTGCCCACAGTGGAGTGGCAGCTAATTCCCTACTTGTTGTAAAGAGTTCTTACTCTACGTGGTATTTTAATATCATCATTATCAACCTACGTTAACAGAACACTTTTATATTCATCTTCAAGACTGAAATTCAGTTCTCGTTACTTTTTAAATCATTGTTGAATTTTACATTCATTCATCGAATTACAGAAAATTTAGTTCGAATATGTATAAACGAAATGTAAAGAAAAATTCTCGTATTTATGTTGGGGTTAGTCATGAAAAAACTGTAAGTCAAAATAGTGACATCTTCTACTTATTTTTATAGTGTGTTTCCGTTTTTAACATATTTTCTCATAGTGACGTTTTCTACGTATTTTTCCTTAATGAAGTCTTATACTTATTTTCGTATAGTGGCGTTCTCTACTTATTTTCCCATAGTGTCATTTTCTACATATTTTCTCTTAGTGACGTTTTCTGCGTATTTTTCCTAATGAAGTCTTATACTTATTTTTGTATAGTGACGTTTTCTACTTATTTTCCCATAGTGTGTTTCCGCTTTTAACATATTTTCTCATAGTGACGTTTTCTGCTTATTTTCTCATAGTGACGTTTACTACATATTTTCTCATAGTGACGTTTTCTACGTATTTTTCCTTAATGAAGTCTTATACTTATTTTCGTATAGTGACGCTTTCTACTTATTTTCCCATAGTGCCGTATTCTACATATTTTCACGCGATCTTAGTACAAGTACCATTGGAAAATAACATAACAAAAAAATTAGTTTTCAGTGCTTTTTTCATGAAATCGGCATTAATATTAATGTAAATTTTTTTTTTTTTTTTTTTTTTTTTTTTGTATTTTTGTTATTGAATATAACTGTTCAAAAATAAATTTGTGTTTTATCTTATTCGCATCGCACCATAATATAATAAACATGATTAATAACTCCCATCAAACCAATAGCGAAATCCCAATCTTTAAATTAAAAACTTAAATTTGTTTCCTTTAACATAATCTTTACAGCACTCGAAAAGTTATTAATCTTTACATTCTAACCAATCTTCTAAGCTTCAAAACTTGAATAAATGTTGCTTGAAATCTCTTACAGAGGAAAAAAAACCGAAAGTGATATTCTGTGCTTTAATAAATCTTGATACAGAAGAGAAAAAATTGGACATTACATGATTGAAGTAAAATAATCCCATGATAATGATAACGTTTTCTACTTATTTTCCCATTGTGACGTTTGCTACATATTTTAACACGATTTTAGGACAAGTATCATTGGAAAATAATGTAACTAGAAATTTAGTTTTCAGCATGAACTTTTTTCTTGAAATCGGCATCAGTATTACTGTAAATTTTATTTTCCTTAGTTTTGTTGTTGTTGTTGTTGTTAAATATAACTTTTCGAAAATAAATCCGGGCTTCCTCTTATTCGTATCTCACCCTAATATAATAAACATGATTAATAACTTTCATCAAACCAATATTCAATTTACTACGAGAAATCAAAATCTTTAAATTTGTTTCCTTTAACATATCTTTACAGCACTCGAAAAGTTATTAATCTTTACATTCTAACCAATCTCCTAAGCTTGAAAACTTTAATAAATCTTGCTTGAAATCTCTTACAGAGGAAAAAAAAAAAACCGAAAACGATATTCTGTACTTTAATAAATCTTGATACAGAAGAAAGAAAAAAAAATTGGGTTACAATACATGGTTGAAGAAAATAATCCCTTTTTCTTCCCTAATATCCCCACCCCGCCTTTTATGAAGCAAGACACTAAACGAAAAAATGACACCGGAGAACTCTTGACAATTTTTTTCCCCTTGTCCTCCATTTTTTTTCCCCTTCTTGTCCTGTTATCGAGAGATATCGAACATTAAAAGGAGAACAGGCTGTTTCTGGAAGGTCTGAAGAATTTGTTACCCAGAACTTCACCATCAAAAGGTTGACTCGATAAAATAAACAAAAAATAAACGAATCGATCGATCTTTTTTCTTTTTCTTTTCTTTTTTTCTTTTGCTCTTCATTTCTTTTTATTGTTCTTTGCTTTGTTCGACGGCAGAGAACATGATCTCAAACACGAAAGGGTCGGGCAATGATTTTATTTAGTTCTTGTATCCATCCAGTGATAATAACCACGGTTGCTTCTTTTTTTTTTCTTTTTACTTTTCTTTTTTTTATCCTTTGTATTTCTTTTGTTATTTATTTCTGATGGTACGTAAAAAGGAATAAGATGCGGTTTTTGAGACAGCTTATCATTTTTCTTTTAATTAACGGAGATTGTTTTTTTTTTTCTTCTTCTAAAAGATTCCGATGGATGTTTCTTCACAAACTTGTTATAAATCATGTTTATTTTTGGAATGGAAGAGAAATGATTTATTAAAGACGCACTGTATTCTTTTGAATTTAAGCATTTTGTTGTTGTTAGTTCTTTAATTAAATTTTATCTTTTTTAAGGCAATTTTATTACTTTTATTCAATGTATCAATAATTTTGAGATCGAAAATTGAATCTACTTTCATTATAATATACTGATTAATATTAACATGGAGTATTAACGTAACAGAGCAAATACGTTTACAAAACAAATAGACAACTCCTAACGACAAATAGAAGTTAAAAGTCCCAGTGTAGGGTTATAATGGCCCCACTGTAGCCCATGCATGTCGTAAAAGTCGACTAAAATGGATACCGGGGTGGGATGAAATAAGACTTCTCTCTTTGGTTCCCCCATGTCGTTGTACCACTACTACACCCCATTACTGTGCCTAGAGCTGAGTTGACCCTATAGTTTGGGAACGATGTTGGTGAGAAGCCTGACAGGGTTCTGTGACGCTCTACTGTCATATGAGACCGGGACCTACGGTTTAAAGTGGATTTCGAACCATTACAGAAATCTGTGGCACCGCCGGGGCTCGAACCCGAAACCTGCGACACCTAGCGCCAGACACTTGGCCATTTAGGCCGCCATGTATTTGTAACACAAAGATCAAGGACTAAAACAAACTGAATTTTTTACATTTTATGACCATAGGTTCATTGACTTAGTCAAGATGTTACTGTCTACCAAGTGAGATAAGAAACAACAAACAACAACAGAAGTTGAAAGTCGCTAAAAAAGGAAAATGGAAATTTTAACTGATGAATTTAAACATTCTTCTTTCAAAGTCCAATTCCCTGGTTTCCCCTGATGTAAATGTGCGGCCTGATGACCAAATTGACTAGCGCTCTGGCCTTTGTCCAACAGGCTTCAAATCCTGTTGGTGGCTCGGAATCCATGTTAAACTGTAGGTCCTGGTCTAATTAGCCCAAAGAGTGTATAAAATGACAGTAGAGCAACAAACCAAACCAAATCTGATGCAAATGCGGGTTTTTAAATATTTAAACTTAAAATGTTAAATTATAAAATAGCATTATATTCAGAAATTCATATGCATGCTTTGTAAAACAATTATATGGTAATTTTTTTTTCATGATTATTGACCCACTATTTTATGCCTTCAAAAAAAATTTCTTTTCTCTAAGATCCATCAGAATAATTAATCTTTAATCGATTACTTCTTTGGAAGATTCCTTTATGAAATTTCAAACAATTGAATATATGCATTTTTAATTAAATTTTATTCATTTTCATTTTATTCAAAAGATTAATTAAATATTTTTAAAATTAAAATGCGTAACAAATGAAAACGTAAAGGTAATTCATTCATGTTTATATGTGCTATACTTTATTATTATTTTATCACTGTTAAATAAAACTAAATTCTTACAAAATGTTTTCTTTGAACTGTTTATGTCTATTCCAAATGTTTTCTTAACACTTATCTCATTATTTTCACAGAATTGAAATATGATTATTATGCATTGATATTAAAATAAATGTTAATTAAGTAAAACTAAAGCACATTTTTCAAAACTTGATTCATTTTGAAAGAAAATATCTTATTAAAGTATATTTCTAACGCATTCATTATTTTCCTAGATTATCAAAAAAATTCAATAATATATTCTGAAAACTCCTCTAAATAATATTTCTCCCAGATTGAAATTTTATAAGCAGTATAACAAAAATAATAATTCATATTTATATTAAGTAATGTAATATCAATTTTGAGTAATGCAAATTTTTAAATAATTTTTTTGCACATAAATAAATATTATGTTTCTTTTTTCAAAAAACAAAAATATGGCTTGAAATTCTTTTCATGGCAATTTTCGTTTCATTCATTAACTAATTTAGTTTTTCATTATTTGTTTATTTTTTTTCCGAAAATATTATATAAATTTTTTGAATCTAAAATAAGTAATAAGAATAACACTTTTTCCACGGTTCAAAAGAAATTCTATCTAATGGTTGTACTTTTTACCTTTTGGAGAAATTGAAAAATGGTCTTTTGTCAATATCGTTGAAAAGGACAAGCATTACAAAACAGTTTTTGTGTGGGAATAGTATTCTTTCTTTTTTTCTTGAGGGATGAGAAAATTTCGTGGAAAAACGTACAGTTTCACAGCAGAAACATAGATAAATCGGCCATCTTTGGCCAACAACTTTTGTGATGTTGTTTAAACCTGGTGGAAAAAAAATCATAATAATTTGATAAAAAAAATATAATAGGAATGTTATTTTTAATAATTGAAATTATAGAATACAAATTTTCTGTTAATTTTAATATGTTAGAAGTGTAGATATGAAAGTAATTAATTTTTGAAAATAACTAACTAACAACAACAAAAGTGCATAGGAATAAAGTTTAAAATTGAATTTAAAATTCTGTTCAATACCAATTTTTCTATAAAATATAAATTTATGTTTATCTTCATTATTTTGCAAGAAAAGTTTAGGAAGCAGTAAATATTTTTTTAAAAATTATTGCTTACATTCAATAAAAAATAAAATTAGCAAATAGGGGCCTGATGGCCAAGTGATTAGCTCTCAAGCACTCGGTACCATACGTATCGAGTTCGAATCTCGGCTGTGGCGTAGATGTTTGTAATGGTTCGGAATCCACTTGAAGCCATAAGTGCTACTCCTAATAGGATCGTTGAGCGTTGTGGGGATAGTGTTACTCGCGTCCGTAGCTTATCTTCAAGCTACACGTGCCCCCCGGGGAGGGCTAAAGGAGTAACAGCAGTGCAGCCCTTGCTTATGCATAATGATTAACTGTATGTATTGCCAGCTGCATTAGAACAACATAAAATCAACAAGTAATACAAAATATATAAATGAAGTTGCATATCATTCCAAATGATAATTTAGCATTGTTTTTTATTATGGTTCTTTTAATTAAATTACTACATTTTAATTATTTATTTATTTTTTTTAAAGCATTAGATATTTCGTATAAAATTTATGTTCTTAATTACGAATTATAACCATATTTTTTTTAATACAAATGGATATTAATATACATAATGCATAAAAAGGATATCAAATTACCTAAGAAACATTACACAATACCTAGCCTTTTGGAGCAATGAGGTTTTTGGATATTGTAATTCTACATTCAAGATCCATATCTATCATTATCAAAGGTTTTTGGATATTGTAATTCTGCATTCAGGATTTATATCTATCATTATATAAAGTTTTTGGATATTGTAATTCTGCATTCAGGATTCATATCTATCGTTATTTAAGGTTTTTGGATATTTTAATTCTGCACTGAAGATTTATATATATCATTATATAAGGTTTTTGGATATTGTAATTCTACATTAAAGATTCATATCTATCATTATCTAAGGTTTTTGGATATTGTAATTCTACATTCAAGATTCATATCTATCATTATATAAGGTTTTTGGATATTGTAATTCTACATTAAAGATTCATATCTATCATTATCTAAGGTTTTTGGATATTGTAATTCTGCATTCAGGATTTATATCTATCATTATATAAGGTTTTTGGATATTCTAATTCTGCATTCAAGATTCACATCTATCGTTATCTGAGGTTTTTGGATATTGTAATTCTGCATTCAGAATTTATATATCGTTATCTAAGGTTTTTGGATATTGTAATTCTGCATTCAGGATTCATATCTATCATTATCTAAGGTTTTTAGATATTGTAATTCAGAATTCAATATTCATATCTATCGTTATCTAAGGTTAAAGGTAATATATATTGAACTTACAAAAGAAGATCTAGAATAGGACTTCTTAATATTTTGTGTTCTATAGAACACTTTTTTCAATGTGATGAAAGCCATGGATCCCCTTCAATCACAAATACAACCAATAATATTATAATTTATTGCATATGTTTGTATAAAAGTCTAGATTCAATTAGAAGTCAGAAACAAAAAAAATTTCCCATTCGGGCCCAAGCTAGTTAAGAAACTTGTTATAAAACAGGCCAATATGTTTTTAAACTATTATCAAAAATAATCATTCATCATAAATACATCAATTCCATAATTTTACAAATTCATCTTTAATAATGTATTTATTTTGTGAATTAATAAAATAATTTGAATTAAAAAATATATTCAGTTGGTTAAAAAAAGACGAATTTTAACATAAAAAGAATTTTTCAATTTCTTCTATTAGCTCACACTCTCCCTATATATACCTTGTTCAAATTTTCAATCTTTCATAACATACTTTTTATTCATCCACTCAAGTTCAAATACATTTTTTTTAACTTGTAGTGGATGACACTGGATGTTAAAACAGTTTTTTTTCAAATAATTCAGTACTCAAATAATAAGTTTCCAATAATTCAGTTCAGTAATTAAATTTAATTAATTAAATTTAGTTTTTTTTAGATTTAAGTTGCATATATCTACCAATAGATGGCGCCAGATAAACTTTAAAAAATGAATGAAAATTATTTATATAGGACTTTCTGCAATATAGTGAAAAAAAAAGTAGGAATTGAGTTTAAATTTTTTTTTTATATATATTACTTGTTTTTAAGTTGGACACTTGACAGTCCCTGAATCAGCAGATTTTCAACATTCCCCTCAATTTTTTTTTTCCCTCAAAGTTCAATTTTCTGTATAAAATGAAAAAAATTGCAAAGAGCGTTCAAATTTAATCACGTGTCATTGACTTCCTTAATACATTTAAGATAAATATACCCAAATTTGGGTTACACATGAGAAGTACGAACGCATCACCCTAATGATCAGAGTATTTGAAATCCGTTCACAAGGAACAGAGAATGCAATGTATAATTTTAGCTTGCCAATTTAAAATATCCTAGTTAAATAGAAGTAATCTTTTTCTCCGAAACAACCCTAATTGAAATCTCAGCGACGCTTTAAATTATCACAGTCATATATTAGTAGAAATGGTATTATTATGGTATAAAGTCCTTCTTTCTTATCTGCAAAAAAAATACCATGAAATGATAAAAAAAAAAGAGTTATTTTCTATTTTTATTTTATCGCTTAGTTTAAAGCAAATCTAATATTCTTAAGAGATGAGAAAAGTTTTTCTTTCAACTAAAAAAACAAACAAAAAAATTTATTACAAAAAAAAATTAAATATTATGTTTGAGTCAGTGAACAAGCATATGTGTTTAAATAAGTAATACATTTGATAAGATTAGATCGAAAGATAGGTATCCTTTTCATCAATTTCCTGAAACCTATTGAAAGCTAGTTGCTTTAATGTCATTAAAATTTCGAATAACTGCTTTCAGCCATAACCGTTGTGAATTTAAATGTGCATTTAGATATTTCTTGAATGTCAAACACTTAAATTGAAGCCATTCTTCTCTAATAGGATACATTTGCAGCATATTCAGTACTTGTACTTTCCCAAAGAAATTGTTCGAAATAAATGCTTTTTACTATTATAAGTTTATTTTATGATGCATTTCCTCATGTTATAATTTAAAGAAACTTTCTTTACTTTATAGTAGTTTATATATTCAATAAACAGGTCGCAAGCTTTATATGTTTAATATGTAAGATAGTTAGATAGAGTTACTAAAATATAAAAATTTAATAACTGTTAAAAATACAGATTATTCAATGAACACAACACGCACAAGAAAGACTTGGAGATTAGAGCTTTTTCAAGATGAACTATCGCATTTTTATTTCAGATATGAAAAATCAAGAAAACATTCAAACAACAGCCCAATTGCACTAGTTCCTTGTGCCACTTTTTGATTTAGCTTATGGGTAGTAGGTTATAATTTTTATTTATAATTTGAATATGTGCTCTTTTCTCATTTGGAGAACTATAGCCCTATTTTATGATGATTTTTCATCAATCCTAAGATTCAGTCAATGAAATATTTAGATAATAAATATTTTTACTAAAATGCATATGTTTTTATCCTACTTTTCGTTATTTCTACCATAAAAATTATATTAGCTTAAAGTTTTTATTTATAATTTGAATATGTGTTACTTCTCAAAATAATCATAGCCCTATTCATTTTGATCTTTCAGCAATCCAAGATTCAACTACAATGAAATATTTAGGTAAAAAATATTTCTACTAAGATACATAAGATATATTTTATATGACATACACATAAGATATACACATACATACAATATAAGATATATACATAAGATATAGATATATATTTATCTTAATATTTGTATCTTACTTTTCGTTATATCTACCATAAAAATTTTAGTACGTTATAAGTTTTATTTATAATTTGAACATGTGTTATTTCCCAACTATATCCCTATTCTTGTTGATCATTCACCAAACCAAGCTTCAGCTATAATGAAATATTTAAGTAACAAATATTTCCACTAAAATACATAAGATTGCTTTTTATTTTACTTGTCATTATATTTATCATATCAGCATCTTTTATACGAATTTTATCGTAATAATAAATTAAAATATTTATGTAAAAACTACAAGCTTAAATTGAGAAAATTTGTCTTTTAAACAAATAACTGTATATTAATGTTTACCTGCTTAAATGTATATTAAGATCTTTATTCATTGAAAATGTGTGACCGTAAATGTAAGACAGGTTAGCTTTGAAACAAGGTTACATCACTCAAAAGGATTTTGAAAAAAAATATCCTAATTTTTTTTTCAGCTGTAACGCCAATCTTCAAAGCTCCTTCTTTCATCTCAAGCTTCAACTGGCAAAGGCTTTGAAATTCATTTTCTTTATATCGCTGTTGACGTTGCTTCTTCGTGAGATTTCTTTTTTTTTTTTTCCATCTTATGCCGAAAATCGAACTTTGATGAAAGAAAAAGTGAGGAGGACTGTTATTATTTTCCTTAACATTCACATCTGAAAAAGTCCTTCGCATCTCGATGTGTGGAGAATTATTTACTTTATCCCTGTTATTAAATGACTTGTCTCTAAGAATTATTGGAGATTTCAATGGAAAGACACTTTGATATTTATTGCATATTGAATAAACAATTCATTTTCTGTTACAATAATCACAATAAATCGAAATGGGCAATTTTTTTTTTCATCCGTTTCAAAGAGAAGACATCTTTTAAGTAGTTCATTTTATAGGTTAAATTTAAATAATTATTTTAAATGTTATGAATTATAAGAAAATGTTGGTAAATTTTAAATAATGTTATCTATAAAAGAAATATTATGTAAAGAAGGGAACAAAAAAAAAATCTTTGTAAAATATGTATTTTATTTATAGATAAGGTATTAAATAGACATATTATGGTTATATCAATGAAACTATTGTTTGCCTTTAAAGATAAGAGCCTATTATAAAAAATAATTTTCTTGGTAATTTAAATATGCTTTGGGTTGATTAATCAGAACAATCTCTTAATTTTTATTTAATGTTTGGTATTTTTTGTTCTAAAAAATACAATTGTTGAGGTCTATGGTCTATTGAGGTCTTTGGTTTATTATTGACCATGTTGAGGCCTATGGTCTATAGAGGTCTATTATCAGAACATTCGCTGAAATCTGAATGATTAATTTTGGCGAAATATAACATTAATAAATTTTCTCCATAAAATCTACAACGAATTTCTTAAGTCGGAATTTTATATCAACAGTTCTTTCATTTTGACACATAAAAGACAATTTTTTATTAAATGTACCAATAGGCAAATGGCCTTGCCCCATCAACGGTGCTGTTGAGGCAATGAAGAAGACGTTTAATCACAGTAGATAGTTACAAATTATTTTTATATCTTAAATACTTTTTTACTAATACTTTTTATTGATACTTTTAAACTGTGGTAGAGTCCATTTTCCAATTGCCCCTTAACAATTTAGTTACCCCCTGTGAGGCGTGGGCTCCTCATTGGGAAACACTGGTCAGGTGTACCCTAAGCCTCAAAAAAGTTATTGAATCTGGTACTGAGGTCCCCTATATTTAAAAAAGATATACTGAAATAATTAAACAATATTTTGCTGGCATTAGTTGCAATAAGCAAATATTTTTCTAGCATTTGTTTCAATAAACAAATATTTTGCTAGCATTTGTTTCGATAAACAAATATTTTGCTAATATTAGTTCAATAACAAAAATTTTTGCTAGCATTAACTACAATAAACAAATATTTTGCTAGCATTAGTTTCAACAAACAAATATTTTGCTAACACTAGTTCCAATAACAAATATTTTTGCTAGTATTAGCTTCAATAAACAAATATTTTGCTAGCATTAATTCCAATAACAAAGCTTTTGTTAGCATTTGTTTCAAAAAACAAATATTTTTTTATAGCATTAGTTTCAAAAAACAAATATTTTGCTAGTATTTGCTTCGATCAACAAATTTCACAAAATAGATAAATATTTGAAACAAATATTTTGATGGCATTTGTTTCAGTAACAAAAGTTTTTCTAGCATATACTTTCAAGCAACTTAATGAAACATTTATACATATTTCATGCCTGCCTCAGCTTCTAACAACGCTGCGAAAACAGACATTACCGAAATTGAAACTTAAGCAGCGCGAAAAGAGAAACGGTATTTTGAAATGATCGCAATCTTTTCTCTTCTGTGAAAGTTCTTGACAGATCCCGAACTGTAAATGCCATGGAAAAAAAAAGGTACGTCACGCTTTATACGAACAAAGAATGGAAGTTACTATCGACAAAGAAAGCAAAAAGGATGAACATAAGAATGGTAGGAAGGCACGGTACGTGATTGTAAAGGCTGAAGAGGTTTATTTCCAGGTCTGTTGGAATGGAAGTCACGCAAAATGCAGATCAAAAATCAATTATTTTGATTTACGAGTGTTCATGCAGGGCAACTCTCACAAGTTTCATCAAATGGCACGCGTTAGTCGATTTGCATAATTCTACGTTCGCGCTTTTGCAGAGGTAGAGTTGAAATGAAAGATAAAAAAAAAAAAGACTTCAGAATTTACACTTCCAGTGAAGAGGATTCATATTCCAGCAATTTAATTTTGCACGCTTTATTATAGATCGGTTTTTAGTTTTTGAGCAACGTTTTTTTTTTATTGGAATATAAATAAAGAAAACGTTTTTTGATATTGGGTTTAGCTGCGTTTCCGTTTTAGTTGATTTGTTTGAGTTGATGTCAACACAAAACTCGTAGGCTTCTCCTTCTTGTGTGGTCTTTCTATTTATGAAACAGAAAACTATTTAAAAAAATGATAGATGTTTAATGATATATGATGGTACAACAATCTGTCGACGTCCTTGTTTTTATTATATATTAGTTTTTGAAAATAATACATTTTTAATCTATGCTTTAAATATGGACAAAAAAGTGTTCTTAAATTTATGATTATTTTTTTGTAATTTTAATGCATTTTTTTGGTTGAAATGAGGGAAATTCCTCTAGAGCCAATTATTTTGCTGGATAGTTTTTGATAGATAACGGGTTGGATTCCCAAGCTGATGATGCTAGTTACAGTCACTAATTTCAGTAGCAAGTGAACACGAGGATGATTGTAATTTTCCAAGGTTTTTTTAACCTGGTGTCTCGATAATTGGCCTGTTTAGTGGGGAATTTTTCTGATCATTACCACATAATGCGGCCTGATAGCCAATTGTCTAGCGCTTTCGTCTTTGGTACCACAGGTTTCAGGTTCGAATATTGAAGGTGGCATGAGTGTTTGTTAGTAATTCGAAATTCACGTTAAATTGTAGGTCCCAGTCAAATTAGTCTAAAGTATGCGAGTATTGTATAAATGACTATAGAGCGAACAGACCAAACAAACCTTTCCCAATAAGATATACAAACGTAATTCCCCTGAACGTTACCCCTGAAATTCCTTGAAAGACTTAACCTTTTCTACACATCAGGGGTATGTACACTATACATGATGGCTAGATCGTTAAACAATATCTAATAATCAAAAATATTAAGTTTATTTTTTCTAAAGAAATTAGTAACATACTTCTCAAAAAGGTGTAACATAACTTGAAGCAAATTTTCAATGTCATTCTTATTTTTAGTTCTTCTTACGTATAACTTTTTGAATAAATTTTAATCTTTTCATGATGTCAATTTGTTACATTATTTATTCTCTTTTATTTTAATATTCTGTTCAATAATCAACCTTTTACCTTTATCTTAAAAGCTAGCCTGCTAGAATTTCCCTCTAAAATTTCCCGCTTTCATTAAAAAAAATACATTAAAAATACAAAGAAAGCAAAAATTTAAGCAAATTTTTTTCTCATATTTTGCATTTTAAAATTTGAAACAATAATTTTATAAATGCAAATTTTAAATTTTGGAGTTTTTCAGTAATAGAACTGCCAATGTCCTAATTTTTTCATGGAAAAAATATAGAATATAGTGGCATGATTAATGTTTATCTGTGAAACTAGAAGTCATTGTTTAAATAACGAAATATATGATATCTTTAAATTAAATTTGATTCTTATAAAATTATTTCTACATTATAAATTTCATTACCCTTTTACAAAAGTATTATTATACATTAAATTTACACAAATACAAAATTAATGGCTTCATTTATTGATAAAAAAAATGTATCACATAATTTTGTATTTGACGAAAAACGTGTTACGAAATCATTGGAAAATAATTATACGAATTTCTGAACAAAATAGATGAATTGATAAAATAAAATATGCACATGATACATACGTAAGCATTATGATTGTGATCATGACCTTCTAATAGTGCTTACTAGTTAGCATGAATGGAGATTCTATTCCAAATCTGTGATTGTAGCTCTGAAGAAGAGCTGCAGTCACTGTAGCTTTTCAATGAAAAAAGATTGGATTATGTGGAAAGAACATATAAACTCGTTTGAAAACGAGGATTTAATAAACTCTGAAAAAATTGAGATTAAGTGGGGATCGTTATAAAGTTTTATATCAACAATCAGACTACCTATCAGAAATTGACCAGGTTTTTTCCATACAACACGTAAATGTAGGACAGCTACTCATCAGTTATTCTTATAAGCCTTCCTCCACTTATTGAACTAATATTATTGTGCATTATGTAACTACTTATACAGGATATCCTTCTACTTCATAAACCTATCCTTTATTTTGGAATATAATAATTATTATTATGTCAGGAGATATCATATATATATATATGCAAGTATTATATAGTGAGAGAACAAATGTCCCCACATTGAAAAGAAAACTTTTTTTTTAATATATTTTTCTAAGCTTTTTAAGCACTGTACAAATTTAGTTCCTTACGATTGTGAAAAATATTAACACTTTTTCTTTATGAACTATAGACAGTAATGGCACAAAATGATCTGCATTTTTTTAACGATGTTTTCTCTGAAATCATTCAAAATATAAACAGCAATAATCGTCTTTGAAATTTTCTTTGAAGTAAGTAGAAACTAATTTATGTTTTCTGAATCTTTAAATTTATCTTCTTGTGTGGCCTGAACGTTTACTGTAAGCATAAAAAAACGCTGGGATGAATTCAATTCCTTTAATTTGAGAGTACGAATAAATACAAAAATTTGAGTTCATTCAAATGAAACAAGCGAATATTATGGTAATGATCACGCCCTTTTCAAAAATTCTAGAATCCAGGCGCTCCAATTTAAACTTTATTACAGTTTTTATACTACTCTTTACAAAAATACTCTTTAGAAAAGAGATAACTCCTTCTCTAATAACTTTGATTTTTAATTCAAGAACTCGCGCGGGAAAATAAATTTCTTGATGTATAAAGTTTGTTTATACAAAAGCTAAGGTAGAATTAATTGAAATCGACCATTATTAGAACTTGAAACTTCATAGCAAGAGTGATAATGGTTAAGGAATAAATGAGGAAAATAGAAAAAAATGGCTGCTATAAAAATCATTATTTTTTATCCATAAGGAAATTTATGTAAAGTATTATATAAAATTAAACATATTCTTGAATTTATCTATTCATATTTTATTAGAAAAATATTTTCCTTCAATTAAAAACATTACTGAACAATGAAAGTTTTTAAATTGTTGCTTTATTACAAATATTAGAAATTATTATAATATCATATTTGTGTTGTTGTTGTTTCTTATCCCACTTGGCTGGCCAAGCCCACGAGCCCATACGTGCTCATGATTGAAGGGGAAGGAAGCAGCTTCTGTTGTGATGGAGCACCCAGTAGGGTAGAAGCCTGACTTTTGCTCCGTGACGCTCTTACAGTCATAGGAGACCGGGACCTACGGCTTAAAGTGGATTCCGAACCACTACAAACATCCATGGCACCGCCGGGATTCGAACCCGAAACCTGTGGCACCGAGCGCCAGAGCGCTAGACACTCGGCCATTCAGGTCCCAAATTTGCCAACGGCACGCAGTGTTCCCAGGTGGTCACCCACCCAAGTACTGACCGCGCCCAATGATGCTTGACTTCGGTGATCTAACGAGAACCGGTATATTCAGCATGGTACGGCCGTTGGCATATCATATTTGTAAATATATTATAAAAATATTGGAATTACTTTTAATTTTAGAAAAAAAATTACTTAGAAGAGCTTTTAACATTTGGAGAATACGTGTGTATATGTGTGTATTTTTGCAAAACCTTGCGTATAAAAAGAAAGATATTAATATTTTGATGTTAACTGAAAGAAAACTTAATTAATGTTCATAATTAATCCTTAATAAATTATTGATAATACTTGAATCATTTATATTCACAATTTATTCCTCAAGTAAGCGATGGCTGATTAATACAAAAACAAAAATAATAACAGAAATAATACTTTATTGATATTGCAGAACTCTATATTTTATTCTACTATCACACAAGCTATAATATCGTATCTCAAAGAAAAAAATTTTAAATAAAATTTTTGTGGGCTTATCAATGACTTAAAAATAATTTTCATATTTCCCATCATTTGTTTTATTTCTATAAGAATTATTTTTAAAACCGTGATTGTCTTTGATTTGTACTTTTTCAGTAAAAATAATACAAAACACAAATTATTCATTGTGTTCAGTAAAATTCTTAGTAATCATGTAATCTTAAAAAAAAATTACATTTATATTTCTCGAAACAATTTTGTTTTACATTTCTTAAGATTACATTACTTAAATAAAAACTCATTCAAGTAGAAAATTTTCTATTGTTTCAACTGCAAATTATTTCCTGCAATTTTAAAATCATCTTGAGATTATCAGTAAAAAATAAATAATTTTAGCACACGCATTGATCCATTTTTATAAGCAATTATAAAATTCATTGATGATGTTGGTCAGAGTATATTCAAAAGTGTGAAATCCTTTCTTAAATTATTTCATTATAATTAGTTGAACTCAAATTTTTCACACACTTCTTTGATATATAACAATGCATTAATATCCGAATAAAACATTTTTAATAGCTATTATTGCATTTTAGCTAACCTAGGATTTTTGCCGTTAACAACAACGTGATTTTACACCATTCGTTGTTTCCCCGTTTTTAATTTATTCTGACACATTTCTGAGTTAGATTTCACCAATGATTTTTTGTTAGACCTGATGGTCGAGTTACTAGTGCTCTGGTAATGATGATGAACTTGGTGCCACAAGTTTCGGGTTCAAATCCCGGTGCCATGGATGTTTGTAGTGGTTCGGAATCCACTTTAAACTGTAGGTCTCTGTCTAATATGATTGTTTTGTGTAAGGCGGACAACCCTACCCTGTAAAAAAGAATATCTTCTGTCTAGAAATCTGCCAGAAGGCAGAGGGCCTTGACCCACCCTGGTACTGTTGTGCCAGTGATGATGATGAATTAATGTTTAGTTAAATTAGACTTATTTAACAGATACGGATTAGATTTATTTACTAGATTTGGAGGGAAATTTGATAGAAGTACTTTCGATACTGTACTATCAAAGAGATGTCACTTTGCATGAAATGTTAAGTCGCCAAAATATCGCCAATTATAATATTGTGAGCATGATAAACAGATTAAAATACTTGGCACGATTTCTCACTTTTTGCATGGCGCTCGGCTAACAGAAACTTTTTTTTCGTATTGGAATCGTTACTCATTCATTTGGTATTATTTTTAATTTCTTTATTATATGTTCCATCTTTTGCCTATTTTTTTTACTTATAATGGTAAATATTTCAGAATAATGTGTAGTTCTGCTATGTAATGAGCGTAAATTATAATAAGAGAAGTTCTTAATGTCTTTAATTGGATTTTGTGAGCACAGCTAGGGATGGTTGGAAAAAGAATCAAAAATAAATAAATAATACAAGAATTAATAAGGAAAATTTTGATCATAAATGAACAAGACTATTACGTTTAAGAAAAAAGAGCAAAATAACCAATAAACAAAAAATTGAAAAAAATAGCATAAATAACTCATAACCCGACCAGTTATTGTGAAAAAAGTGAAACAATCTTTTATTGAAACGAAACAAAATTCTCCATTCATTAAATCTCGGAAAAATAATCAATTTTGAAGTCTTTTTGTCCTAATTTATTATATGGTAACATAAATGTGAATATTACAGGGGGATGAATGGTCTACGGTTTCATTTTAGGATGCCACTAATGATGTAACAGGAATCTGGTACACATCTTTCCTTCTAGAAATACATGATTTGAAGTAAAAATTAGTGACGTTCAAGAAAAATAACATTAAATAAAAAGATGTTTCAATTGACATAATAAACTATATAATTCATAACATCCATATATTTCTGCGCATCCCTAATATAGACCAATAAATATCACAAACGTAAAAAAAGCAATAATAACAAACACGTGTTATTTAAAAGGAATAAAAGCCCTGATCCAATCCTATATCGATGGAAACAAAAATTATCCATCTATTAAATAACATAAACAACATATCTCCAAATAACTGTCGTTTTATTGAAAAAAAATTCTCCTTTCATTTGCAGATCTCGGAAAAATGATCATTTTTGACATCTTTTTGGTAATAATTTGTTATTGTAGCAGACTTGCAGGGTGTCGATAGATGGAATCAGAAAATACTCGGTGAATCGACATCCACTTTTATTGTAAATTGTTTACTTACAAGCATAGAACTAGATTTCGGCTTACTTTGCCTTAAATACAAAACAGAAGAAGGCGCACATGCACACAATTAACAAACGAAATTTACATAGTTAAAAACAAATAAAATTTCATACAATGCAATGCTGAACAGTTATAATATATTAAATTAACTAAGAATTAATGGTCTTGGGTTCCATTGTAGGAGGTCACTGGTGATGTAATCAGGAATCTGATATACACCCCCAGTGACCACATGAAGTCAAAATTTCCACATTAAAGTCAAAATTACTAGCATTCAAGAAAAATAGTGTTAAATAAAAGACGTTTAACTTGGCATCCAAATAAAGTGTATACTTCATAATATCCATATGTTTCTGTGCATCTCTAATATAGACCAATAAATATCACAAACATAAAAAAAAGCAATAATAACAAATAAATGTTATTTAAAAGTAATAAAAAGCACGATCCAATGCAATATCAATAAAAACAAAAATTATCCATCTATTAAATAACATATCTCTAAATAACGGTCGTTTAATTGGGAAAAAAACAAATCATTTATTGAAAAACAAAATTCTCCTTTCATTTGCAGATCTCGGAAAAATCATCATTTTTTACATCTTTTTGGTCATAATTTGTTATAAAATGGGTTTCATTGTAGGAGGTCACTGGTGATGTAAGCAGGAATCTGATATACATCTTTCCTTTGAAGTCAAAATTACTGGCACTCAAGAAAAATAATATTAAATAAAGGATGTATAAACTGGCATCCAAATAAATTGTATACTTCATAATATCCATATGTTTCTGAATATCCCTATTATAGACCAATAAATATCACAAACGTAAAAAAACTAATAACAAACACATGTTATTTAAAAGGAATAAAAAGACACGATCCAATGCAATATCAATGGAAACAAAAATTATCCATCTATTAAATAACGTAACAACGCATCTCCAAAATAACGGTCGTTTCTGACGTCTTTCTAAAAGTAAGCCAGCCAGAGAAGCAGTCGACGTTTAACGTATCCCGGACCACTAGCGTCGTCATTAAAAGAGAAGATTTGAATAATTCCGCAGTGGTTAGACCATTAAGGGATTTGCACAGGCGCCTCGGTCCAGAATATTTAGTTAGGGCTTTCTAAGTACACATTCGGAATTCTAACGGCCTCAAGAAATCTCTGGGCGTGCTGCTGTTGGGCCATCTGCAAATCTAAACCGGAACTGCACTCTGTTGTTAAGTGGACTCGGGGAAAAGGAATGGTTTGCAGAGTAAAGACAAATGGTAAGCTTAGAGGACAATTATTTTGGTGTTAATTAAAATTCATTATTTTCTACTAGTGTAAAGACAAATGGCATGGTTAGAGTCATTATTTTCAAACGAAATTAAAATGCATTATACTGAAATATTTTTCAAGACTTTAAGAAGAATATGGAGCATTCGATTTTTAAAAAGATGGGGTTCAATTGTTGTTTCTTAGCCCACTTGGTAGACAGCAACATTTAGACAAAAAAAACGGGGCTGAGTAAATGAATAAATGGATACTGAATAATTTAAAAATTATAATGGAAAAATACTTTATCATTTTTTAAGTATAACAAGAACAAGATCATCTATCTATCTTTATCATCTTTTAAACATATCAAGTCCAAGAACCCATGTGGTCTCATGGAAGGAGGGAAAAGGGGGGACAGCTTGTGATGGAGCACCTTAGGCAGAGGTCTGACTTAGCTCTGTGGCTCTGACTTTTTACGGGTAGGATTGTCAGCCACACGCCCAACATTCTGAAATCATATTAATCATATTAGACGAACGGCTTAAAGTGGATTCCGAACCCTTAGATGCGATTCTACATTCATGTGCATAAATTAAAGATAATGAAGTTCAGGCAAAGAAAGAGACAGAAGCAAAACAAATTTGACTTATTTGTAAAGTCTATTTATTAAACAAAGTAAAGAGCAAAAATGATGCTATATGTTTGACATAATTAATAAAAATTGCAATTTTTACTCCCTGGCGCAAATTTCAAAAAAGAACCTATTTACAAAAAACAGTATAACATGGTTAGTATGATGGTTAATATGGAGCATGTCTCCCGGACGATGCAATACAGGCCTTATAACGCCTAGGCATGCTGAGTATCCAATTATCAATCTGATCATGGGGAATATTACACCACTCATCAAGCAATGCCCTCCGAAGTTCCAATGTCCTCCAATTCGTCGGCCAAGCAAATCCCACACATGCTCTATTGGATTCAAGTCCGGTGAGTATGCTGGCCAATCCATACGGGTGATATCCTCCAATTGAAGGCATTCGTCTACAATGTTTGCACGGTGAGGACGGGCGTTGTCATCCATAAACAGAAATTCAGCACCCATGGCGCCCCGAAACAAACGTACATGTTGTTCCAGAATGACATCCCGATAGATGTGGCCTGTCATCGTTACACTCTGAACATGCAGGTCAGTTCTGGAACCAAAAATAATTCCTCCCCAAACGAGCCATCCTGCACCACCGTAACGGTGTCGTTCAATGGTGTTCTCTTGGTGGTAACGGGTACCTGGTGCTCTCCATATGAAAGTCCGGCGAGAATCAGACTGCAAACTAAACCTGGCCTCATCGGAAAACATCACACAAGAACACTGTTGCGGTGTCCACAATGCATGCTCTCTACTCCAGGTTAATCGCAGGCGACAGTGAGTTGCGGTAAGTGGAACACATCTGGCAGGCCTACGAGCATATAGACCAATGTGCCCTAAGCGTCTGTACACGGTCTGCCACGAAACTGTCGTACTGGTAGCTGAAGAGAGCTGACGAGACAGGTCTGATGCTGTGTCCGTCTGTTTTTTTTTTTTTTTTTTTTGCAGTAACTGCTAAATACCGGTCCTCATTCGGCGTTGTAACTCGGGGGCGACCTGTGCTGTAACATCTACTCACATTACCCTCATCTTGGAATCGTTGCCAAAGCCTGGAGATGACACTCTGGGCGATTCCAAGTTCCTCGGATACTTCCAGCTGGGTTAGTCCACATTCCAGTCGTCCGATAAATCTACCACGTAAACAATCATCCAAATGCTTTCTTTGTGCCATAACTATGCGGTTACTGCACTGAAAGGCTTTTAAAGCGCTTGTAAACAATTTTACTTCTTTGCCACCATTCCTTATATACCCCTCTCTTACACTCTCGTCATTGTGACGTACTATTCGCGCCATCTGGTGGTTTCCTGTAATTTGCATGTTCTTCTTCAAGATGTGTGTGATAATTCTACAGCTGAAATTTTTATTTTAGAGTTTAATTTCTATGTGATTCTGAATTATCCTTAATTTATGGACATGAGTGTAAATAACAGTACTTCCAAAGTCTAGCAACCAAATGAACTGAAAATTCCCATGTTTTTATCGACAATGAGTATAGTAAACTTGTATATATATATATATAGTTTCCTATAGGATTGAAAAGGTCAAGGAATTTCGGTAACTGTTGTACGACTTTTTATTAATCCAAATTGCAGTGGCACCAAGAATCAACAACGAGCCATCGAAGATCTTATTTCAAAATTAAAGAAAGCTTCACTGGCTTCTTATTATTCTATATGGATTGATGTTTAAAAAATCGAATGATGTTTTGTTACATCTAATTGCAACTGTCCTCATTTAGCAAATTTTCACTAATATTTACTTATTTTTATTTAATTGAGTAAATGAATAAATGGATAGAAATTTCATTTTCAATCAAATGTTGGAAGAATAAAACATAGTTTGTACTAAATTTTTATCAAGAAAAGCAGGAAATGTGAAATTTTCTACTTATTACTTATCAATTTCACTGACTTTTTAAGTTATTAATTACTATAATTATAGAAAACGTATTTAAAAGCTTGATATCGATGCTATTCGCCAATGATTTATTATTATTCGATACAAACCCTAATGACTTATTATTAATCACCAAACAAATAATAATAAAGCTTTGGGGATGTTTTGCTGATTTTTTTTTAATATCCTATTTAAATCTTTCTTCCCTCACTAAATTTTCCAACAAATATTTCAACAAAAATGTTATTATTTCATAATAATACAAAAAAAATTTTGTTTTATGGTTAAATTGAATCCATGGAGCAATTTACTTTCTTTTCAAATTTATATTAAATATTCCAATAAACAAAAAAAGAATCAGTGGTATAAAATTAGATATTTATAGCTTTTGTGCAATCAAAATAGAAGTTTACATACATTATTTTTAAATAATAACTTCTACAAACATATTATATGTTTCAATAAATAAAGGAACGCGCAGTCTATATCTTTAAAAAAATTGGAATCTATCTTAATATATTAATAAACCACAAAAAAACGCTGTTAAATAATGTATATAAATTTCGAATGATTTTTTATCTTGTTACTTTAAATTACAATATACAAACAAAATAAATTTTGAAGTTATTTATTATTCCTTTAGAAATCAATCAATGAATTAGTTATACATTGTATCTTAAATGAGTGTCTTAAATATTTATTATTCAAAAAAGGAAATTAGAAGAATTAACTTTGGAACAAAAAAAAGAATAAGTAAAATTAGAAATAAAAATTAATTATCATATGTTTGTAAAATTAGTTATCTTAAAAATTATTTAAGAATTTTTATTAACTGCCTTCCTCATCATTGTAATAATATATTGTAAATAACGTGCTGACATAATATTATAAATACATAGGTAGAAAATAAAATCCTAAAACCAGAAAGGAATTAGTTTTAGAGGAACAAAATTTAGGCAAACATTTATTTAGATAACATCTTTAATTGATTAAAGTTTCAAGATCGCAGGTTAAAATCTGTGAGAGAATAGCCATTTCAAATGCGAAATGAGGTACATTAACAATAACTTTATATTCCGAATGCAAGTATGGAAATGTTTATGAATTGTGTCATATAGGTGCTAGTATATGTCGTTTTGTGGGATAAAATGTAATTTGCCTGTTGAACTCGGTCGGTCAAATCAGCAATTGCTCTTCTTGGTGTAATAGGGCTACAAGAAGGTGCATTTTCTTTTCATAATATTGCAGAAAGATTTGGCAGGGATATATCCACTGTGCGTGATGATTGGAAGAAGTGGTCATGGGAAGGCACTGTCACAATAAGACTGGGTCCGGAAGGCTATGGCCATTACTGACATGAATGAACTGTAACGAAAATTTGAGTTTCTGTTGGCGTTCTGATTACAGTGGCACAGCAAATGATAATAAATCGATTACTTGAGGGATAGCTCTCAGTCAAACGCCTTGTATCGTTCCTACCATTAATTGCAAATCACCATCATCTGCGAATTGAGTGGTATCCAGCTAGGCCTCACTGGAGTGTGTATTGTGTTCCTAGAAAAGAATCGTCTTTGTCTTGCTACTAGTGATGACTGTATGTTCGTTAGTAGATCAGGTTTATGTATCTGAGTCGTAGACACACTGAACTTACACCAGACGTTATGGTTAAGGAACAATTTCCTATAATAAAAACTGTCGTTTTTAACCCAAGCACCGTGACAACACATTGGCAAGCCATGCTGGTTATGTTGCCATTTTGATAATTACTACAGGGAGAATTTTCCAGTAGGATAACGTTCGTCTCCATATTGCTGCTATCACCCAACGTGCTCAACAGATTGATGAGCGTTGCCTTGGTCAGATAATTCTCCCATTTAGCGGGTATAGGGAATATCGTTAGCCGACAAATCCAACGCCCTTCACAACCACTACGAGCTGTTTCTGATTTGATTGATCAATTGCAACAGGCATGGAACTCCATTCCACAAAATTACCACTGCATACATGAGCGTTTATATGCTTGCATCTGAAATCGGGGAGACTACTGTGGTCATTAATATGCTACCATTTCATATTTGAGATGGCTCTTCTTGCATATATTTTAATCTATGAAACCTTTAACTAAATAAATATGATGCACAGTAAATGCTTTGCCTAAATTTAATTCATCTAAACTAATTTCTTCTTGATTTTGGGATTTCATTTTAAATCAGTGTAATTTATTAGTACTTTCAGTAATCAGTGTATATTTCTGCATTGCATTGAATAAGGACTCAGTAAGTTTTTAAAACAGTATGACTCTAATATAATGTCAATTCTATCTGATTAAAATCATATGAATGTAATAAATCAATTACAACTACCAACTATAAGAATAAAATGCTGCTTTTTGTGCACAATATTATTCATCCTTTTTTGCAGAATTATTATAAAAGAATTGAATTCTTCTAATGATTTTACAGGGAATAAAAACCAAAATTTCCAATCAGGCAATTATTCTGTATTACAAACTCTACCTAGTCTAAGCCTATTCTATTTTCCAAACCAATGATTACAGCTCACTCCACCAACAGAATTAAACCAGTAACCTTTGGTACTCTAAGTAAAAGCAACTTTCACTTGCTTTTAATTAGGCTAAAATAGAACAACAAACTGTTTGCTCACCACCAAAGAACCCAACAGAATCGAAGCCACTGTAGTCTTCAAAGGTAACCAGACCACCAATATAACAGAATTATAAATAACCTTTGTAATTCATCTAAATTACGTGAGCTAACAATTATCTTCTGGTACTCTAAGCAGAAACAATTTTCATTTGCTTCTGGTTAGTTTAAATCAAAAACAAACTGTTTTTTCATCACCAATGGAATCAAACCCACTGTCCTCTTTCAAGGATAACCGGACCACCAATATGACGGAATTGTAAATAATCTATGTAATTCATCTTAATTACGTGAGCTAGAATTAAATCTGTAAATGAGTGCTCATCCCCTTATCAGTGGTACGTAGTGAATTCCCTACGCAACTTTTCGAGCAGGTATTGGCGAGTTTTAAAAGACCACGATTACAAATCCCCCCTCACTGCACTTGATTTTTAAAATCCATGCTCTATGGAAATTCCGGAATTTCCTAATAATTTAATCCATACTCTCTTCCCTTTTGTCGAATCCCGCGCATAAATTTCAATACATTTGCAAATAAAAATCAGGGAGCTTTACTAAATGCCATTTTCTGCAGGAAAAGCTTTGCCAGCGGTATAAACCGAGGCGCAGGGAGGATTGCGAGAAAATGCGTTTTGAATAGCTTGCCAGAAAGGACTGCATTCTCTCTCTCAATGCGATGATGAAGGTATTTGCATTCGTTTGTTGCTGCTGCTGGTTCGCCGAGTCTGTGGTTAATTATTTGTTGTGAAAAGCCTCATCTTTTGTTGGGCAGGGTTTGGAGGATATTAAAACTCTAAAGGGTGATTGATTAGCTGTGATAATGCGTATGGTAGATCCAATTGTTTGTGCTAAATATACACTTTGTCTTTTAATTTTCTCATTTTTTACTAAATAGAATCTAGTTTTCACCGAATAGAATCACAGTTTTTACTGAATAGAATCTCAATTTTTACTGAATAGAATTTCAATTTTTATTGAATGGAATGTCAGTTTTTTAATTGAATAATTTTTTATTCAATATAATCAGTTTTACTGGTTTACGATAAATACCACTCCAAATAATTGGGATGTAAGTGTTAAACAATAAAATAGAAATTTTTTTTTACAACCAAAAATTATTTTTTGTTATTTGTTTCTTGAAATTAAATTGCCCTATTACAGTATTATGTTTTTTCCATTCTTTCTTATGTTAGTCCTGCTTTTAAAAATTAACCGTTTAAGACAGCCTGTATTCATTTATTTATGCTATGTATTCATTTATTTATTGAAATTTATACACTGCATTCTGCAGAAATTGATTCCACATATTAAAACTTAGGTATTAAATAATCATTTTAGTTTAATTTTATTTAAATAAAACTATTATGTTCCTGTATAATTCAAATCTTCTCTTATTGTAGTATGGAAAATTTTTTTAATCATCGTGTTATAAATATTGTAGCGATCTTCCTGTTCTGTTTTTCGATGTATTAATATTTATATATCTATTTATATTATATGTTTTCCAGTAAATATTTCAGTTTTTTTTTATCAGTTTCAACCTATGGATCTTTTAGTGTGATATATATAATTTTAATTTTATATGGATAAACTCTCTTCAAGAAACTCAAATTAGCTTCTATACAAGAAGCAAAAAAAGATTATTTTCTTGCAGGTGGTGTTTGTTACAGGCACTGTTTTGAAAATCTAAAATCTATACGGGTAAAATAAATATCTCTTACCAACTGCCTGGCTAAGTTCACAGCGTTTATTCCCATAATACATGCAAATACACAGCTATTATTTTGGAAATCCTCCCGGAAAGCATCATTGTTGTAAGTATTTAGTAGCTAAAGAAAAAATTAATAATGCTTAATAGTAAATTTTTTTATTTCTGAACAAAATCTATATGCGTGTACGTTGTAAAATATCATGAATTTTTAAGATTCATCTGGTTCCTACATTATTAGAATTATCGTATTTCGTTTTTTATGAAGTATTCAGTCAGCATTATTATTTCAAAGCATTCCTGAAAAATACAGAGTTATCACATCAGATTTTATTCATAAATTATGTTTCATCATGAATTTTATCTTGTTGTTTATGAATTTTATTTAAAACTTCAGAATTGTTCCTTTCAAAAATCTATATGCGTATACGTCAGATAATATTATCAATTTTAAAGATTCATATAATGACAACATCATTAGAATTATAGTACTCCGTTTTCTTTATGAAGTATCCAATTAGTATTATCATTTCAGTAGGCTTCCTGAAGAATACAGATTTATCGTATCTTATTTTATTCATAAATTATATTTCATCATCAATTTTATCTTATTGTTTATGAATTTTATTTAAAACTATAGAATTGTTCCCTTCAAACTAATAAATATAGTATGGGTTTACAAAAAGGGAAATGAAGTTACTTTAAGATTAAACAAAATGCAAACAAAAGAATACTGATTACTTTACTACTAATACTATACTTTGTATACTGTATTGCTAATTAATCAAGTTAGCTAGTAAAGGCTTATATGTATATAAATACAACTTTAGAAAATGGAAAACAAATGTCGATTACTAATCTCATAAAATCGAAAGGTAATTTTCAAAGAGTTCATGAAATAAATGGATATATTGTTAAAGAATAAAATGTCTTGAAACATTCAAATTGTTTCCACAATCAATCCACGCAATTCCATAAGAAATGAGCAAGAATTATTTTTCCAAAACACTTTCACCCCAAGCGTTTTCAGTGGAGCAGTCGTATATAATTTAAAATACCTTCTGATTGAGCGACGGGCGTATAATTTGTTTCCAGAGACTATTAAGGTCAAAAGAAAGTTGTTCTCACCCCCTCCCCTTCATCCACCCCAGCGAAGAGAAATCACGCATCGAATAATGGAGTACTTCAACTCATTTATCTCACCACGTTTCAAAAACACGGCAAAACTAGAAGGAAAAAAAATAAAAAATTTGCGAAGGGGAAAAAAAATAAAATAACGACGTATAAAGAAAACGAATTCAGTAGAAAAAGGGAAGAAAAAAAATTATAATTTTTTTAAACTTTTTTCCCTTATCCCCCCACAGGTTTCCGATAATTTGTGTTTAATGCCTTTTTCTACCCACCCACCTCCAAGAGTGATCGATTTTTATTTTAATTCCCTTTATTTTTTCCCTTCAGGAAGAATGTATGTGTGCATGCGTTAGGGATCTAGCCATTTTTTTTTCTTCCCCTCCTGCCAAGTTTTTGTCTTGAATGAGTATATCGACTAGCGAGGTTACTGGATTATACTGGCGCTCAAGAACTCTCTTTAAGTGCCGCCAATCATGAAAGAACTCGCAAAACACTTTGAACTACCTGAAAATATATACTTTCTTTCTGTTTAACAGTAGGGGAATTTTTTTTTGTTGTTGTTGAAGTTATTTTCATCGTCTCAAGTACGGTCTGAAGTAAAACTAGTTGCCTTCATCTTAAAGTTAACAAGAAATTTTAAAATCCGGAAAAAAAAAAAGGAGAATTGCTTTTATGTAAGAAAGGGGGTACTTTTGGTTAAGTTTCCTGCTTTCACTTGGTGAACAATGTATTTTCCAGGTTAACCCAATAGGAGTTTTTAATATATTTTTTAACTTTGTTACAATAAAGAATCATATACACAAATTTGCAGCTTTTATTTGAATTAGTATTTCTTCTTTCTCTTATTTTTATTTTGACCATTCCTGTAAAATAAACGCTAAACAATTTATTGTTATTTATTAATTTTTACATTACTGCTTTATACTTTACAAAGCATAACAAATTACTTTAATTTTATTTTAAATGCTTATAAAAATATATTGATGAGATATATTGATTTTCTAATAATGAAAATGTAACTTATCGTTTACTTAACATGCGATAAGTATAGCCACTTATTGTGAATTCCCTACCAAGAACTGAAGAATCGAGTGGATAATAAAGAACCAGCTTCGTTGCAGCTTAAATAGAAATAAGAGAAAGAAGAAATTAATTCAAATAAAAGCTGCAAATTTGTGTATATGATTCTTTATTATAATAAAGTTAAAAAAATAACAAAATCTCATATTGGTTAACCTAGAAAATACATTATTCATGTAAATCTAGGTTTTCAATTGTTCGAAAAATCTGGCATTTTCAGAAGTTTGTAATCAAGATTAATTTGGTTTGTTCCTCTACGGTCATTTTGTGCACACTTTGGGTTATTAAGACCGGGGCCTACAGTTTTAAGTGGATTCTGAACCACTAACAATCATCCATCCAACGCCTGGATTCGAATCTGAAACCTGTTGTGGCAACGGCCAGAGCGCTACCCAATTCGCCATCAGGCTGTTTGGGATCGAGAAGTTGGATGAAACTAAGTTAGAATGGATGGTGTGAACGTGCTTATAATAGATGGAGTAAAATAAAAATATATTTATGAGGTAGAAATTTGTTGATAATGAAAATGTAACTTATTGTTTACTGTACATTCGATAAGTATAGCCTCTTATGGGTAGTTCCCTATAAAGAACTGAAGAATCGGAGGACAATACAGAACCAGCGTTATTGACACTCCATCACCATGTAAATCTACGTTTTCATTTCAGATTCGAAAATTCAGGCATTTTTCAAAAGTTTGGGGTCGAGTAGTTGAATGAAACTAAGTTGGAATGTATTGTGGAAATGGGGAACAATCAGCAAGAAAAATATACTTCTGATTAGTTGTTTTTCTTTGTTTTGAATTTTTAATCTCCTATGGAAATCCAATTAACAATGCTGAAATCTTTTAGGCATCCAAATATTGCACCATGAAATAATCACAAATAAATAAAGAATGCCACTAAAAAACAGCTGGAACAGTAGTTCTCAGTTCCAAAAAGTTACTCTGGTTGTCAAAGAATTGAGCGGACATAATATTTTTAGTCAGTATTTTTTTTTAACTTTTATACTTAAAGAGATAAATATCTATGTATGATGTTTAAATTTTCATAAAGTGCCTGTTTCGGTTTAAAAAAATATTATTTCAAACAAAACATTTAAAAAAATGAAAACGTTTTAAATTTTTTAAAGATTTTAAATTTTTAACACTTTTACAAATTTTAATATTTTTAATCAATGTTTTTTTTTATCATCTTCCAAAGTTTTCTTACGACTTTTTTATTTATTTTAATATTTTTCTCTGAGGTACTATGAAAAGCATCTAAAAAACAATTCGAACTGCCTTTGTACTTTAAAAAGAAGAAAAAGACTTCTATCTAAATTGGTATTCTTTACGCAGAATTGTAAAACATATATTCAGAAATAAACACCAACAAATTCAACTGTTTATAATAATTATAAAAATAATCTTAGTTTTTTAAGTACATTCGTATTAAGAAAAAATAAAAAAAACTGAGAAAAAACGATTTATAGTTTGAAATATAAATAAAATAAATAGAAATAATAAAGTATAATATTTATTATATGTGTCAATATTCAAGTTATAAAAAATTATTTGTAAGAAATAGAAAAAAATAGTAATTTGTGTATTTTTAGAATATCGAGTTAAGAATCTGTAATCTATAACGAATAAAGATCTCTATTCCATTTATTATAGCATATTTAAGTCATAGGGTATCTTTTTATTTGCTTATTTTGAGTAACAGGGTAAGAACAATTCTTCCTTTATAATTTAAAGAAAACTTTCTAATAATAAACTATGTTTTGAGAAACAAATCTTAAAAACAGGGGACACGTTACATAATCCATGATATTTACATATTTATTTACTGAAGCGAGAAATTAAATGGACTACGTTGTATTCCTTTAATCTGAACTAAATTCTTGAAATATATAAAACAGGCCGTATAACAAACGAATTTTTCCCTTACGAAATAAAATAAAAATGATTGATCCTTTCCTATGAAAAAAATCCTATTGTTATTGAGATTGTATAAAATGAATTAATCTCTGCTTAGTTCTAAAATACATAAAAACAGAAAAAAGTTGGCATATATAAATAAAAATTTACCAAATTTGATTTTCTCTTTTCATAAAATCCAGTTTGGTTGATCCCTAGATTTGATATTTCTAACATTTCTGTCCGTAGAATTTTGCTTTTATTTTCGCCTTGAGATGTTGTGAAAATGTTATATTGTGTGGTCACGCCAGACAATGCTAGTACGGCTTGTTTGGGTTTTGCTGGAGTGATATTTCTCTGCTACGTTTTTGATATCCATCCATTTAGCAAAGATTTTGAGACACTGGAATCTTATGCCAAATGAAGGTCGCATACCAAACAAAATTTTTTGTATCCAAACAAAATGTATATAAAGTTGGGACGTATTCTTAAATTGTACATATTTTGAGGAATCACTATACAATGGTATATGATCTTTGTTTGGATTACGACTTGTTTGGGCTTTCCTGGAGTGATATTTCATTGCAAAGCTTTTGACATTCATCCAACGGGAAAGATTTTGACACACTGGAAACTTATTCCAAACGAAGGTCGCATACTAAATAAACTTTTTTGTATACAAACAAGATGTATATAAAGTTGGAACGTATTCTTAAATTGGACATATTCTGAGGAATCTCTATACAGTAGTATATAATCTTTGTTTGGAATACGACTCGAGTCCATCAAAATTAGTGACTACACCTTATATTACCATTGTTGACCTTGTCTCTCGAGACAAAACCACGATTGTCCACTATTTTCCTTCCATGAATGCTACTAATATACCAGTTGCTACCATTAAGTGAATATCTTGAGCAGTAACTCTGAGACTTTTCAAGTGTTTTTACATTTACTCGTATAAAGTTTTTGTAAATTTATTTTAAAAAACTGATTTTGATTCTATATTTCTTATAAGAAAAATTAATTTCGTATAAGTCCAAATATTTGGAACATATTAACAACGAATACAGAGATACCAGTATATGTATTTGTTAGTTAAAATAAAATTTTGTTACTCATATAACTAAACCTCAATCAGAAAAATTGTCCATGTTTTTTTTTTCTACAGTCAATTTTGAGTACAAACTCTGCTATTCAAGTAACAGTTTTTTATTTGAATGCGTTTTATATATTTTATACCAATAATTACAGACGCTGAAAGATCTTAAAGCAATAAATCCACAAAATGGCTACATAGGTGGCCCGTGGCTACATAGACCACATAGATGGCTACTGAGCTTAATGGCAAATTAAGAATGGAAAGATTCCATATATTCAAGACATACTGACTGAATACATTTTTAAAAGTAAAGCAAGTTCAACTTAAATATTTTTTTAATTATCTTTAAGGAATTTTTTTTTTTTTTTTTTTTTTTTTTTTTTATCATAGTGATTTATATAGTTTTAAGTCTCAATATTTAAAAAGCATATGTTATTGCTTAGAATAATTATCAGTGACGACCTGCGGCAAGTTCATTTTACTGTTGAAGAACTTTATAGAAAGTAGTTCTCTAACAAATTTTAATATTTTTAACCGTTAAAATAAGTTTAACATAAACAAAATCTACGATACATACATAATGAATATTTCTGTGAAGGATAAAAAAAGACACTGACACCAAAAAATATTTCCTTTTATAACAAATAAATTTTCACAAAATTAATTTATGAAAGAAAAGGAGGTAAAAGAAATGAAAATTTTTTTTTATCTTGTTTTAATGAAACACTCACTTATTTCACCTATAGCTTTTGGCATTGCCATTTCAAACGGTTAATATAAATTGTCTCCTATTTAATATTTCATTCCGTTAAAACACTTGAGAAAAAAATCTTTTATACCGCCAAAGGGGGCGATCGCCGCATCCAATCGGAGAGACCAACACTTTATACACCCTCTCTAATACTGAATAAGAAAAAAGCATTAATATTGCCAAATCCGACTAATGACCTAGAAAAAAAAGAGAGAGAATCCGAGGGGTTAAAAACGGAGGCAGCTCACACACACACACAAAAAAAAATTTTAAAAATAGAGGGAGAGGCAAAAGGAGTAAGGAATTCAAAGGAGGCAAAAAAAAAAAAAAAAAAAAAGTAATAAATAAAAGAATAAAAACTGGAAAAAAAATAATAAAGCAGAAAAAAAAATGCGTTACGCGGCGCGTTTGTAATTTATGGAATGTGTCAAAGTGGCTGCTACAATTAAGGGGGTTCTTGAGCTGTGTCTAAATTAATCTGCTGTTTAGCTCCATTAATGTTTTATGCAATAAAAGCGGACGCAGTTTAAAAGTGTGAAAGAAGGTTAATGCCAAATCAATACTAGGTCATTACTAGAACGCCTTTCTGCTGCGTTCTAAGGGAGAAAAAAAATACTGGGGATACGAAAAATTGGCTCCCAGTAAAAAATAGACGGTGTTAAGGCAAGAATCAGTTAACGGAATTTCGCACTCTTTCCACCCCCGCTTTGCCTCCCCTCCTTTTGGGGGGCTTTCTTTTCCCCTTCTTTAATTTTATTTTTAAATTTGCCCGGGGAACAGTTTTTGTGTCGCTTCTTCAACCGGCAGGGGTGCTTGTAGAGTCTATTCAGAAATATCTAGGTTCGTGTCTAACCTTTTTGAGTGTCTTAATCTTACCGAGTACAGTACTGAAAATTATTTTTACAATTCGAATAAAATAATAAAATAGAAAAAAAAAAAAAAACATCCTTTGAACAAAAAAAACTCAAATTTTAAAATTTTAAAATGAGTGAATTTTGAAAATTTGAAAATTGAAAAATTTGAGAACAAAAAAAAAACATCTTGCTTAAAGAATGTTTTGATTCATTGTTTCTATAAACATTTTTATTTTAGGCATTTTTTATTTTATCTATGATCTTAAATTACTTGCCTTATTAAATTATAAGCCTTATTTTTATTTTAAGCATATCTATGGTCTTAAATTACTTGACCTGCCTTAATAATGCTGCCTACTTTATTCATCTTTTGTGCTCTGAAATAGATACGAGTTCAATTTATTTTATTCATTTAATGATTAACTTTATTTTTGTCAAAGGAAATTCTAATAAAAAATCGAATAATTTCTTAATAAATAGAAAGTCAGGATATTCACCAAAAAGAAACATTATTTTTTTCAATAAATCATGGGAGAAATTATGCTATAAAATAATATATTTTTGACTAAAAAAAAATGCTTTGTATGTTTTCAAAAATAATATTTACACTTTTTAAATACGTTTATTTTTTAAACCCAAATCATACAAATAGAAGTAATATTTCGTAAATAATATAACAATGTTATCTGATATAATTATTATAAGCTTCGATATTGTAAGCTATTATATAATATCAAAGATGTAATATTATAAACTTTTATATAATATTATAAGCTATAAGATATAACATTATAAGCCTTTATAAAATGCTAAAAGCTATAAGGTATAATATTATAAGCTTTGATATTATAACATCAAATTAATATATAAACACAAACTAATCTGACTTATAACATATTCCTATAAATAGGCCAAAATTAGTTTTTTCCTTAATGTCATTTCAACTTTAAAATTAGGTATTTGAAAAAAAATGAACTCAAATGAAAATCTATGTTATTTTATTCTTGTATTTCAGGAAAAAAAATTGTATAATTTTATATTTTCAACTCCATATTGAAATTAAATAGTTCGCAAGCTTGATAGTTTAAATCTTATTAGAATAATAGTGAAACAATTAAATATGAAAATATGATGAATTTTCATTAGCAGAGTTTAAATTTAATTAATAATTCGATTAAAGCGGGAAAAAAATAAAGAAAAAATAAATGCGTAATATTTCTTTAAACTAGTGAATGATGACATACACATTTTTGTAAAAAAAAAAATGAAAAAAATGATTTTATTTTTAAGCTGAAATTTTAATATTAAAAAACATTAATTCAGCTGTGAATGAAACTTAGTATACGAATTCAAAAATGAGACTTAATACATATTGTTAAATAAAAGTTGAATGCAGTTATAGTTAACCTAAAAATTTGGTGAAAAATATTCTTAATGTGTGTATTTTTATTAAATCTCAAAATATAAAAAAATTGATTATGAATAACTTCCTTACAAAAAAAAATTGTTTTTTCTATTTTAAAACTGGTCATCTTTCAACGGTAGAGAAAATAAAGATAACTATATCATCCATTCAACTATGGGCGTCAGAGAGAATATAAATCAGGTTTGATTTGTAAAAATTGTAAACTACTACCCTTTCAAAAGGTCTGAGTTGAAACATATATGCGATGTTTTTCTCTGTATCAGAAACATTTTTATAAAAGTAGTATGTATAATTCATAGCGTTTCAGAGAAATGTTTTGGTTTCAGAGAAAAAAAAACTTTTTTTATCATATATTTTTCGACTCGTATTACAAAAGAATGTGTTTATTTACTTGATACATTTTACGTGCATTTAACTGTTCGTTTATTGATGGTGAATGAACAAAATGGAAGTGAATTCGTTCATGATAAACGAATAGTTAAATGCGCGTAATTTCATTTGATTGCACGTGATTGAATTTTATTACTATATGCTACTTTAATGTAAATGGACACAGATTAATTTTTTATTAAAAATTTAATTTATTTCTTGCATATGTCTTTTATTAAAATAATTATTTATTTATTATTTAAATAAAAAAAATTTGTTTACATAAAAAGTAATAGTATTACTTACTTTAGATATAATTTTTTTTTTTTAATTTAGCAGAGAAGTCGAGTTAATATTTAAGATGAATACGACAGATATTTTTAATAGAAACCACTTGACATATTCCTGTGCAATATGTTCCAGATCCTCCAGATAAACTTTTATGGAAAACTTAAAATGAAAGAATACTATTACAAATTGTTAGATTATTATTTATTATCATTTTATTAATAAATTGCATGGTAAATAATTATAAACGTTAAAAAAATTAATATTTTTTTAGATTTCGGTTGTTGTTATTCAGTTTGGATAAGAAATAAAAACTAAATTTTAAATTCGTTCAAATCTTTTGCATCCTTTAAGATTCATATATATCAGTAAATATCAAGGACAGATCAATCTCCTTTTAACGAAAAAAATTAATATGTTTAATTGGACTACATTGTCTTAAACATTTTCGTCATACACAAATTTTATGATAAGCTTGACAAATTGAGTCTTACTTATTTAATACATTACATCAAATGTTAATACATCTAATAAACATTAATACGTTAATACGTTAATACATTAATACGTTTAATACATTACATGTTCCATTACATCAAATGTAATAACTACCGCAAAGAAACAACTCGACAAAAAAAGAAACATCAAAGGAATTGAAACTTATGCATTTCAGTTTTAAAATACTAATGAAATTGAGAAAACCCCGTTAACATATTCCTGTACAATATGTTGAAGATTCTCCAGATAAACTTTTCTGGAAAATTATCAACAAATATCAAGGCCAGATCAATTTCCTTTTAAAGTAGTCTTAAAAAATACTTATTATGTTTAATTGGACCACAACGTCTTACACATTTTTGACAAAAAATTTTTTTAATAAGTTTGATAAATTGAGTCTTTCTTATTTAATACATCAAAATGTGTTTCATTACATCAAACATAATAACTAAAACAAAGCAACAACCTCCCCCTCCCCAAAAAAAAAAAAAGAAACATCAAAGGAACTGAAACTTATGCATTTCAGTTTTAGAATCCTAATGAAATTGAGAAAGCCCCTTTATCATATTCATTCCATTTATCATATTATTAATGTTGAAGATAAACTTTTTTGGAAAACTTAAAATTAAAGAATACTCTTAGAAATTGTTAGATTATTACTTATTATCGTTTAATTAATAAATTGCATCGTAAATAATTATAACCGTTAAAAAAATTAATATTTTTTTACAGTTCTGTTGTTGTTATTTCAGTTTGGATAGAAAATAAAAACAAAATTTTAAATTCTTTCAAATATTTTGCATCCTTTAAGAATCATAAATAACTAGCAGTAAATATCAAAGGCAGATCAATTTTCTTTTAAAATAGTCTTAACGTCTTGTGTTAAATATTTTTGACAAACACAATTTTTTAATAAGCTTGATAAATAGTCTTAGTTATTTAATACATCAAAATGTGTCCCATTACATCAAATGTTATAACTACCACTGTGAAACTATCCACCCAAAAAAAAAAGGAACATCAAAGGAACTGAAACTTATGCATTTCAGTTTTAGAATCCTAATGAAATTGCGAAAACCCCGTTAACATATTCCTGTGCAATATGTTGAAGATCCTCCCAGATAAACTTTTCTGGAAAACTTAAAATGAAAGAATATTCAATGGAACTAAAGCACCGGCAACGTTCTTTTTATTTCCCCGCCACTGCAGAGTGATGGAGACTTCCCCCAGAACAGAGTTAATGAGAGCGGATGGCTGGGCCTGGGAAAAAATAACAAATCGGGTCCCTGTTCATCATTTTCGAATTTAAAATGCTAAGGTAAGGAAATTAAAGAAGGAGCTGCAAATGGAAGAGGATTCTTCTCGGTCCGCTTTTCTTCATTTGCATTCTCTCGATATTCCTGGAGAGAGAGAGAGAGAAGTTTCGAAAAATAATACCTGGCACAGAAGAGGTTTTTATGTAACGTGACTGACTTACTTTGTGAGATCAGGTTCGTTAGTCTGTGAGAACGCTTAAAGTGGTGACAGTGGTATGTAAGCGGAAAGTTTTTGCATTCTTCAGACTGCTGTTCATGGGTTGATTGTCGTGTCTCGGAATAAGTTAAATGTCCTGGGTATAAGTTAAATGTCCTTATATAAGCTTCCACAATCAAACCAAGTTATGCCCATACATGAAAGATCCACGCCAGTCCATTAAAAATGGTGCTTTTTAAAATCACTGCTATCTCTCAATAACTTCTTGAAAATACATAAATATGACATAGAATTGTATTGTATTTAATACAATTACAAAGCAACTGATTCAATATGTGTATCAATGGTCTAAAATTTATTTAAATTTATTTAAATTTAAATAAATAAATAAATATTTATTTATTTCTAATGACGAATTGTATGCTAGCGTGTTATAATGTTAAGGTTATATTTGTCGACGTTATATTTATTATGTAACGTGTAATGTTATATTTGTTTCCAAGGATTTTTATTAGAAACTATAATGATAAACACAAATTAATTTTTTCTAATTAGTAAATGCGATTTTTTCCCTTTAAATACAAAAATGCCAATGCCAATGGCATTCTCTCGATATTCCTGGAGAGAGAGAGAAGTTTCGAAAAATAATACCTGGCGCAGAAGAGGTTTTTATGTAACGTGACTGACTTACTTTGTGAGATCAGGTTCGTTAGTCTGCGAGAGCGTTTAAAGTGGTGACAGTGGTATGTAAGTGGAATGTTTTTGCACTCTTAAAAATGCTGTTCATGGGTTGATTGTCGTGTCTCGGAATAAGTTAAATGTTCTGGGTTAGATAAACATCCACAACTAAGCCAAGTTAAGCCCATGCATAACAGACCCACGCTAGTCCATTAAAAAATGGTGTTTTTTTTAAATCGTTACTATCTCTCAATACCTTGTAAATACATAAATGTGACATAGAATTGTATTAAATTTAATGTAGTTACTTAGCAATTGATGCAAAAAGTGTATTTATTTATATTTCTCTCGATATTCCTGGAGAGAGAGAAGTTCCGAAAAATAATACCTGGCACAGAAGAAGGAAGAACGGGGTTTTTATGTAACGTGACAGACTTACTTTGTGAGATCAGGTTCGTTAGTGTGTGAGAGCGAAGGGAAGAGGAATGGGTGACAGGTGAAGAGGAATGTTTTTGCACTCTTCAGAATGCTGTTCGGGGGTTGACTGTCGTGTCTCGGAATAAGTTAAATGTTCTGCGTTACATAAACTTCCACAATACATACATACTTCCACAATACTTCCCATACATGAAAGATCCAGGCTAGCCCATTAAAAATGGTAATTTTTTTTAATCGCTGCCCTCTTTCAATAGCTTAAACATACATAAAGGTGACATAGATCTGTATTAAATTTTATGTATTTCTTCTCCCAATCAAGTCGAGTTAAGCCCATACATGAAAAACCATACATGCTGCTATCCCATTAAAAATGATATTTTTGAAAATTGTTGCTATCTTTCAATAGCTTGAAAATACAAAAATGTGGCGTAGTATTAGTGGCATAGTATTGTATTAGGGACATAGAATTGTATAAATTGTGCATTAGAATTTTATTAGTGGCATAGAATTGTATTAATAGTGCATTAGAATTGTAATAAATGGGACATAGAATTGTATTATTATTGTATTTTATTTAGTTATGTATTAAATTATTATTATGTAGTTATGAAGAAATTGATGCAAACTGTGCATTATTTATACAAAATTTATTTTTATTTATTTAAATAGTTTTTTTTTAAATTACAATTTAAATAAACAAAAAAGATTTTTTTTCTAATGAGAAACTGTATGTTAACTTGTTTCCATGTTTGATACCGAAGATTTGTTTAATCAACTGTGATGATAAACACAAATTAAAGTTTTCTAATTAGTAAATGTTATTTTTTACTTTTAATATAAAAATGCCAATTTACACAATTATGTAATTCAAAAACAAAAATTTACATAATCACTATGTAGCTGCACTTATCAGCCAAAAGATCAATACTATGTGTGGGTTTTGCAGGTCAAAACTATTAGCAAATCTAATGAAAGGTAAATGTTGGCCTTGAGGTGTTGTTAGGAGAAGAATCGTGCTACATCAAACAATAATTAATGTCATTGCCAAACTAAAATGATCTATTACATCTATGATAATTCAACAAAATAATTTAATGAGCAAATAAAAGGGTAAAAGCGTTTAAGGAATTATAACAGGTCTACAACAATACAGAAACTACAACGATTTGCATGCATCAAACATAGTTGAAAGCAGATGAAACGCTAAGCTGAAGACAAGATATTGGCCAGCCAAGGGCTATTCAAGGCAAAAGTGAGTGGATGCTTTAATGGCTTTTTTGTGAGTGGATGCTTTAATGGCTTTTTTTGTGAGTGGATGTTTTAATGTGAATACTATATCTTTGCAAATAAACATATTGCAGTGGCTACTTTTATAAATGAATATGTGAGAATGCACAGTTTTTTACACGCATCTGTATCGAATAATCTTAATCTGTTCTCCATCATATGAAAGGGGTCCTCATTTATACGTCTATGTTATTTTATATCAGCATCATAATATCCCGTATGTTAGTTTTCAACATCATAACCAAGAATTTACAATAATTAGCCCAACTTCTGCCTCTAATCAAGAGATGATATACAATAAGCAACCTTCAGCATCTAGTGGATGGAATTTAATTGAAGGAAAACTTTTTTTACTCATAATTGGAGACCTACACTTATAAGACAAGTTATTTTAATATTTTGCCAGATTAATAATTTTTTCTAATATGATAATTTTCGTGACAAGCATATTTCGAAAACTCTCTTAATTGTTATGTTATTGTTTCTTTATAAATATTCTTCAAATAAATGACAAAAAATTACTTTCGATGATATCATAATTATATTAAATTCCAGCAAATTTTGAATTTTACTAATATAACTTAATCGGGACAACTTTTTATTGATCTGAAATTCAATTAAATTCCAGTATTTAATATTTCTAAAAATTAGAATTAAACAGACTTTCTTAGCCCAACTTACACTTTCTTAGCGTATCTCATCCCAAACTGAATTAGTCTAAAAATAAGTTGTAAAAAAAAAAAAACCCCATAAAATCGTGAATGAACATGTATACATAGCATCACACTTACATGATTTAATGGTTTAAAAAAAGTCTAAAATAGACAGAATATCTGGTAGAATATTATTTAGTTGCAGCCTTTTTTAAAAAAAGAGCTTCATCTAATGCTTCTCCTAAAAGAGCATCATCTTCTACATGCGAAATAATCCTTTTCTTATCAACATTTAAATCTTCAATTTCATCAACTTCTTTTATCTTAGCAAGTTAAGAAGCATTCTTGTACTTTCCTTTTTCACTCGTTTTCCTATTCACAAATACAGCATTTTACATCTGTGAATTTTAGAACATGTATATTCAGAGGACATGATAATCTGTCAGAAAACAGATTATCTCAAATTTTGGTGGTGACAAATAAGGTTAAACAAAGTGAAAATACACTCAAAAAAATTCCATTAGATGTAGAAACGTATCTACAGAGAATATGATTCACTATATGATAGATACGTATTTCACTTTTCTTCCTCAAAAATCATCCAACTTATTATTCTACTAATAGATGGCGCTGTAAGTCCACAGTCACTAACAGTTGCAAATAAAATAAGACATTTTCAACTCGAACATTTGCTCAGATAAGATTTTAACACATTATTTTTTTTTATTATTTAAAAAAAAATAAAACATATAAAATTATTAAAAAACTTAATTTATTAAAACTTTATTAAACGAAAAACTGATTCTAAAGTTAATAAAAAATATATATATAGTAGGAAAAGCGACTATCATAGACAAATTTTAATAAATTTGTAAATTTAAAGTAAATAAACTAATACTTTACTTTAAAAATTGGTGTTTTTACCACCAATAATCATTTACCATTTTTACCACTTAACAAATATTTCTTCATATTTGTTCTACCATTCATTGGAACGGTACAATATTATAACCTGTTGACAGATGTTTAGCATCAAAATTATTAGGCAACAGTACACGTCAAAATTATTAATCCATTTCCTGTTTATGTACTTTAAGAATTACATAAAGACGAATTTTATATTTACCAAAAATTACTGTATGAATATATTTTGAAAATCAATTAAAATAATTGTACTTAGTAGTATTAGTATATATATATATATATATTAGAATTAGTATATTACCCTTATTTAGTAGTATGATAAATGATAAAAAAAAATTAAACATATTTTAGAGCAAAAAAAAAGTATAGAATGACTATAATATTATATTCTATACATTGACTGCTAAAAAACATTTGAAAAAAAGGTAATTTAGATCATGATCTACTAACTGATCAGTGTAAAATTGGTTATCTTTTTGGAGTTTGGAAAAATGTCTTTGATATAGGCATACAAATGCAAACCAGTTATTTAAGTATTGACTTTTTAAGATACTTTCATGGTACCTTTACCATGTTGGGAAGGGAGACTGATGTCACCCTTCCCATCATGGTAAAGTCAATCTGTGGTACGAATGATTTGGCCTCGTGAAATTGTTCTTTTTTGTTAGCATGAAATGGTAAGTTTATGGAATATAATCTGATGTTTTCGATATCATATGTAACACTGATCTTAAGTAGAACAATGCAATATATTCAGGAAGGCTTTTCAAAAAGAAGTATCCCACATTTGCATAGCATACGAGCAAACTTCATAAAATTTAAGCAAACAGCCAATTGATATCCGTTATTCTGGGTCTACGTCCACCGAGTGTACTTTTTTTTTATTCAGTGGCAAAAACAAGCACCACTTCGGCAATCGAATATGAGTCCATTGCCAAGGTGAGTCTATTCGCAATGATGAATACACTGCCAGTAAGCCAGTAGTTGAACTTGGAAGTATTACGATGCTTCTTCTACTTCATTGGCACAACAGCCCCATGGTTGCCCAAGGTCGTTTGCCTACTGGCAGATTTCGAGCAGGAGATATTTTCGTTTTACGGGATAGAGTTGTTAGCCATACGTCCAACAGTCCTCCAAACCTACGGTTAAGCCAAATGAAACCTGCGATCTAAAGTGTATTCCGAACCACTACAAACATCCATGGCATCGCCCAGGACGAGAACCCGAAGCCTGTGGCACCGAGCTTCAGTCACTGGGCCATCAGGTCCTATCATGATGCTATTGAATATTTATTTTCTCCATTGTAGTCAAAGATTTAGTATCCAGTTCTTCCTTTCAAAATATATTACAAAGTTTAGGTTCTTTGTATATAATGAGTAAAATTACAAATAAGATTCTAATAATTTTAAAACTCCTCAGTATTTCCGATTGAGTAAATGGAAATACTTCCCTCTTTCATGTTTCTAACAATAACTCACAATTCTGCTAGAAATAACGTTTTCCTTTGTAATAAATAGTTGATCCATTGAAATCTGAATAATTCAAACTCCTCAAAGGAAATAGGTAGAAAATCTGCTATTGAAAGTGAAAGGCTATTCCACGATTCGTTTAATTTAATTCCAATTTAAATTAATTAAAACCTTGTGTCAAATTTATTATTAATTAATAAATGCTATTCAATCAAATGAAATATTTTACACAAAGATACTACTCAGTTATTGATTGAGTATGACATAAAATTATCCAAGGGATGATAAAATCTATGTCTTTGTTTCGAAATTCTTGTGCAATCGACTTAATATTCAAATGCCATAAAAAGATATATATATTCGTTTTAGCATTTAAATATTGCATAAACAATGAACTTTTTTTTATAAAATTATAATTTAATAATTTTTTATTATAGTTTGCTTATAATAAAATAGTTATAATACGTTTTTTTAATATCGAGTGGGACATTCGGCAATGATTTGTCTGTGTGTAACAGTTTCAGTGTTATCCAGGTTGCATCACAAAATTTCTGATGCAATGTACCAAAAAAAAAAAAAAAATGTAGGAAAGATTTCACTGAAGATCTTTTTAGAGAAATGATACATTAAAGGTAAAAAGCACCCATGTAGTGAGTTTTGCATAGTTTTGCATCATGTTAATTTTTTTTTCATTGAACCCTATTATTTTCACTTATTTACTTATGCGTACAACGAACAACTCACAGATGGGCAGTGAGAAAAGAACATTGCTTTTCGACAGAAATTTTAGCGGTAACAGCCCTAATTAAAACATAAAAAAGCAATTGAGGTAATGAATCGTTATTGATCAAGGCAAAATTGGTTACCTTTTTGGAGTTATCTTAGTATTGACTTTTTAAAATACTTTCATGGTAACGTTACTATGGTGAAAATGGTGACTGATGTCTCATTTATTAATCATGATTCTCATCATGATTAAGTCGATCTATGATATGAATCGACAACGATTTCTTTTTTCACATGAAACTGTGAATTTATAGGACATAATCTGATATCTTAAGGGGTAATAATATTATTATATATCTTTTTTATCCCGTCTTAAGAAGAAAATATCTTTTTTATCTTTGAAAGTCCTACTAGGCAACTTTGAGGCCTGATGGTCAATTGGCTAGCGCTCTGGCTTTTGGTGTCACATGCTTTAGATTCAAATCCTGGCAGTGGCATGGATGCATGCTAGTGGTTCAGAATCCATTTTCAACAGTAGGTCCCGGTCTAATGAGCCTCAAGTGTGCACAAAATTATCGTAGAGCAACAAAAAAAAAAAAAAAAAAAAATAGGCAATTTGACTATTGAAGCAGGACACTTTACAATCTCAATCGCTTACAAATCTCCACTGAGCCCCCTCGTTTTTGAAAGCGGTGACTGCATCGGACTCCATCAGTGAATTCAAATTTAAGCTCCACTAAATGTTACTACAGAAGTTACGTGCTTTGTTGAATTTTTTTAAATGTTACAGAGTTAAAAAGGTTTTTATCAAAAAGAGGATTTAAAAATGGATGAAAATATTAACATGTTAAAAAAATTTCTTTTTAAATCTCAATACCTGATTCACTAAACCTTACTTTAAAATCTTCCTTCAGTAGCGTGTTTTTATAAAAAAAAAAAAAAATTTGTTTAATCGATTCAAATTCTTTTAATTTACATTCAGGAAAACCAATTTAAATTTCGCATATAAATTTAAAACTTCTATTTGACTTTCGATATAAAAGCAACTTGCTACAAAATTAAAAACGAATGAAATGAATAGAAGCATTTGACGCTTCGTTAAATCAAGTTCATTCAAGCAGGAGCAGAACATGGCAAAGAATTTGAAGACACCGATTTAACCGGTTTATAAAAACATTGCCCGGATCAAAGAAAATATGCGCACTGCATGAGGAACTTATGCACAACTCTTTCAAATTTTTCTTTGGTACATACGAAAGGAACAATGATTACCCTCCGGGCAAAACGAGCTATCAGATCAAATGTTTTGTAGAAACATTCTAAGCAATCGATTAACACTTGAAATCGCCTTTGAAGTTCACAAAGAAGAAATGAAAGCATTTTAACAAGAGTAAAAGGAAATCAAGCTCGTTTGGATGTGGAGCTTTTTGAAATGAATCATTCAACCACGTTAGGAAAAAAAACATCTTGAATATGAGCATCAAATGATTTAATCATATCGATATAATCTTAACAAAATGAAAAATGGTATTTTCTCAAATGAAAAATTAAACATTTGATCGATTCTGAAGTTGAAGAGTTGTTATATGAAATAAAATTCAATAAGAAATCCAATTTGGATTCCTGTCCGAAAAATTAAACAAGCATGTGTTAGAATATGTTAATAATTGTTGCGTATGTTTGCTATACTTATTAAAAGGCAAGTTATTTTTTATGTTCCATAATCCCTTAAATTCAATATAAGTTAAGAAATTGTAAAGCATAAAAAAAATAAATAGTTCCTCTTTTAATAAAGAGGAGTTATTAAAAATAAAAATAAAAACTCATAATATCTAATTTAATAATTAATTTTTATAATAATAATTTAATAATTAAAATAATAAAATAATAACTAATTTAATAATTAGTCATTTTAATAACTAATTTAATAATTAGTTATTTTAATAACTAATTTAATAATTAGTAATTTTAATAACTAAAAACAAAAATAATAACTTCTCTTAAAAATAACTCCTCTTTTAATAAAGAGGAATTACTTTTTTTAGCGAAAAGGAGAAGTTTAAATAGGAGTTATTTTTTCATGTTCAACAATTTTTAAATTTAATATAAGTTGAGAAATCGTAGTACATAAAAAAAGTAACTCTGCTTTTAATAAGAAAAGCAAACATACGCAACAATTATTAACTTTTGATTAAATATTCGTTTGTTGTTTTTATGGTAGCACTTCATAATGTAAAATTATTATTTTAATTTTTTTTAATTTTTATAGTTTGTTACTATATTTGAGTCATCTATCATTTCCTACATTCATTTTGTTGTGACAAAAAAACTAATTAAAAATTATCAATAAAGATTACTGCTTACATTCAGACTGGATTTAATTTATTAATTAAATTAAAGTTGGTTACATTACAGTTAAACACATTACGTGTTAGGATGGAATTTTTCGTTAAAAAAATTAAAGAAATTAAGAAAATAAATTATCTTTATACATTAATATGAAAAAAAAAGGTTTAAATGGACCGAGAATTTCATTGATGATTAGTACTTCACAATGAAATTACTACATAGTAAATAGATCAACAATAATATTTGGTGTCATCACAATCGGAATAGAACACACCATTCTCTTCGAACATACAGGAGAAACTTTCTGGGACCGTATACATGACACCATTTGGTACAAAGAAAAGAAGACTTTATATGATTGCCACATAATTAATTACAGATTACATTCCGACTGGAATTGATTGCATTAATTAAATTAAACTTGGTTACATTACGTATTATTCGCATTGTAGTTTAGCAAGTATTAGGTTAGAATTTTTTTGTTTTTATTAAAAAAATAAATTATCTTTATAGATTACTATGAAAAAAATGTTTAAAGGGACCGAGAATTTTTTTGTTGATTACTTTACAATAGAATTACTATACGATGAATGACCATTTATAATGGTATCATCGCAATTTGGAAAGATTATGCCATTCTCTTCGAATACACTTAAGGACTTTCTGGCCACCAAAAATTATCGTGCTGAATTCTGCTATATAACTGACACCATTTGGTGCCAGAAAAATGAAGACTTTTTCTTTTTGTAGTAAAGTGGACTTCGTAAATTACTACTTATTTTAATTTATAGATATTTATGATTTGTTAAGTTTGTTATCCATTCATCATATATCTACTTCCATTTCGTTGTGACAAAAAAAAATCTAATAAAAAATTAGCAATCTAAAAGAATAATGCTTAATTTTATAGGTATATTAATACGAAAGCAAATATGATAAAAAATATTTTCTCTTAATTTTCTAATCCTAAAAAAAAAAATTTAAGCATTGCAAATAAACAATCTAATTTAGAATTACTTATTAAACTTTTTTCTTCTTGTAATTCGATGCATTAAATACGATTCTAAATTCCTAAAAAAACGTGAGACTTGTGTTTAACTGGATTGAAACATCTACAGCATGAAGTTCGTAATTAGAAGAAAGTCTCTGGATTTGTACATGACTTCAATAGTTTGTACCTTGGTCTTTATTGAGAGTTTGAACCATAATTACTGAATGATTCGAGTAAACAACCTCCAGTAACAATATTAACATCAAATTTTCTATCTCTTTGGATTCCAAATATATATCTGCAAACAATTATGATAAAGTGTTTCGTTCTGGTTTATGCTAAACCAGTAAATATAGCATATCTTTCCTGTCAAAATAAGATCGTTATTGGACAATATGTAAGGAATAACCGCTGAAACGAAAGAAAATGTACTCCTAATAAAATAAAATAAATCTATCTTGTCTAATAAAAAAAAATCCAATTATATAAAAAATACAAAAAATTATCTGAGATTAAATCGGATCATCATTTATCTCATTGGATATATATCATCATTTATCTCATCATTTATATCATCGGATTCATTTATCTCATCATCATTTATCTCATTTATCATTTATCTCCATGGTGGGCCAAGTCCATATGCTACAGGCAGATTTCGGAGAGAAGATTTTTTCTTTTACTGGGTAGTGTTGTCAGACTTAAGGCTAACGCTCTACAGTCATATTAGACCACTATTAGTACTACACCACACCACATCACTGTGCCTAGAGTTGAGTTCCCCTTTACAATTTGCGAATGATGTGGGTGAGAAGAAATCTGATTGGGCATTGTGATACATGCTCTACGGTCATATGAGACCGGGACCTACAACTTTAAGTGGATTCCGAACCACTACAAACATCCATGGCACCGACGGGATTCGAACCCGATACCTAGTGCCAGAGTGTTAGCCACTCGGCTATCAAGCCCAAAAAGTCATATTAGACCGAGACCTAAGGTTTAAAGTGGATTCCGAAGCACTACAAACATACATGGCACCGCCAGGACTTGGACTCGAACCCTGTGGCACAGAACGCCAAAATATTGTCCAGAAGTCCTTAAATAAAATTAATCCTTAATTATTTTCTAGTTTTAATCTACATTTAATCTCTCTTTTACTTCTTGCTAAATTGATCTGGTTGTCGAAAATGCTGTCTATCTAGAACCTTTTGAATTATTTACCATGTGAACTCTTTACCACTCCACTTATAAAAAAACATAACCGTACTTCGGTGTAAGAACTTTTCTCCCTGGATTTTGAAATTTTCTGGTTGGTAGATATCCGGGGAAGACGCGGTTTTTTTGTGTCAATATTTCTATTATTTTTGTGTGCCATATCGTCATTATAATATGTAAAAAAACGTACTGTAAATATTTATTTGAATTGACAAACTGCAGCCCGTCTTTTTGAAATTAGTTGGAATAGAACCGTCACCAACAACCGTATTACAACCCGTCCTTGAAATTAGTTGGACTAGAAAGGTAAGAGAAATTTTATACGAAATTTTCTAGTTTAGCGGATTGTTTTGGTGAGGTAAAACTGGTATTATATCATGTAAATAAAAACATTCCTTTCTTATTTATTTAAAAATGCATAACATATGAAATCAATGAACTCAATTCAATCTGCGTACTAATAGATCTAAAAATATCTGTTCCAAAACTTGATCGAGGTAGAAGTCCCTAAGCATAACAAAATATTCATGACGATCTTAGATAAATAGATTTCATAGATACTTTTCAAGCTGAAAGAGTGTAAAAAAATGGAAATTGAAGATTTAATCTTTCGTCGACTAAACGAAAAGTAAAAAGCTAAGCTGAAAATTTATGCTTTTGGAAATTGGAACATTTGATCCGTTTAGTGTTTAAACATGTTGTCTTGGCTCGAGGTCTATGGCATCTTCAAAAGAGTGGAGCTATAAAATATATTAGAGTATAAGTTATTATTTAATACAAATTATTCTACTCGCAACACGAGAAACTTTATTTCAAAAGCTTTTATTTAAAATAAACGCTGATTTTCAAGAGATTTTATTTGTGTGTTTTAAAACTGACATGAAATATAATATAACGATTGACCAATATCAAGTCACGTGCGCTGTAATTCCTTTTGAATTGTCTGGCTTTCAAAATATGAACAATATTTCGAAACCCAGACAATTATAAACAATATGTGTTTCAATATCATCAAAATAATGTCTATGAATTAGTTTATGTTTATAAAAGTTAATTTAACCATCACTCAACAGACTTCTCTGTCTGAATTTGGAATCTTTCTTGTAGTATTTGAATAATTGCTTCTTCTTAAAGTTTCAGAATTATTAAATTTTATTATATACCTGTAACTATTGAAATTGATAGTTCTTTGGATATTCTGCACTTTGGGGTTCCGATTTCGTTAAGTCTCTTTTTCGCGTCAAATGGAATGGCCAAAACTATAGTATTTTGTAACCGCAACGGCCATTTTGTTTGCGAAAACAGCAAGGGAAAAAATTGCCAAATAAACAAACGGAACCCTAAAGTGCAGAACTCCCGGTTTTTTTTAATATTCTGACCAATTGCTTCATAAATTTCTTGGATTATAGAACATTGGTATATTGCCATGCGTATTCGTCCCGTAAAGTGTGTTCGCGCATGATAAATTGAGATTCATAAAAGGATTTCAGTTCCTATGTTTATTGATAATTGTTATCGACTAATTTCTCTTAATTTTTATCATTTTAAAGTGCACATATGTAGCTTTCGAACAACATGCGCTTGGAATAGAAATGTCTATTTTGGCAAAATCGCAAAATAGGGGCCCCTGGGATTTGGCATCAAAAATTCTTTTTGCCAAAGTGCACCAAGAAAATAGTTGCTATTGTAAGTGAAGTGAATTGCAAACAGAACAAGAAATCCGGGTTGCCAAAACATTCAGCTTAGCTGGCACAGCTCAGTTGGTGGCACAAAAAACTCGCCTAAACCCAACGGCCTCTATTTTGTGGTTTGGAGTGATTTCCCATCAGCTGATTTAATATGAACGTGAACACTGTTAGATGGCCCTTGTTTAAAATTTCGAAGATCTGTGCTAGAGCCATTTGTTATAACTACTGTCTAATCCTCTGTGCCCTGCAGTGCGGTTGGGATGGTGGAAACGGAGCAGCTTCTGTTGAGATGGAACACCCGTGAGACAAGGCACTGTCCTTCAGCGACATAAGGTCTCATTTGACCTTATGTCGCTGAAGGACAATGCCTTCCGGGAGGATTTTTAGACGTTAGCAACCCCGCTTTTGCATATCGTATAGTAGGAAACCCCAAAAACACCCACCGACTAACGAGGCAAAGTACTGAACGTCACAAACCCTATCGAGTCTGTTTTTTTTTTAGACAGCCCTAATTCTCACCAGTGGCTCCCATTACCACTGAGCCTTTAATTAATAAATCCGGTGCGTTAACTATTAATCCGTCCAATATTAACTTGAGCAGCTAGTGTGATAGGTTGTTCGAATCTTCTACAGCCATTCATTATGACAACTGATTTCAGAAACGGACAAGAATGGTGATTGCAATAATGTGTGTAAAACATCTCGCATTGATAATCAGACTGCCTGGGGGAGTTTTCTGGGTTTTCTCCTATATGACGCATAAATGCATGTTAGTTATGCCTAAAAGTTCTCTCTCATCACTCGTCGGTATATGTCACGAACAGTTGTTCGTAGCATATATCAGTGGAACATAAAGCTCATCGATGGTCATCAAAGCAAAATAATAGCTATCGGCCGCTCCAGATTAAACATTGTTTACTAGGAGAATATTTATATTTTGGGTGCTCAACTCGTGGCTCAATGGCAACGTGCGCCGCTGATCAGCATTAGAGCGGAGGTTCAATCCACTGGTGGCTTTATTGTAGACACTGTTTCAAAAAATGAGGACACTCTTTGGCATTTGTGATGCTCAGCAACTTACTTCGTTAGTTGGACTACCTGGTGGGAGTTTTCGGGTTTTTCTCCCATGCGTTCTGCTAAACATTCTCTCAGAAGGCACTGCCCTCCTTCTTGAACGACATGGACCTATGAACGACTTCCACCTACGGGTGCTCTATCACAACAGAAGCTGACCCGCTTTGCTCCTCCCATGGGGGATACGACGTCAACAACAACAACAATATTTTTGTTGCTTTAAATTCTATTAGATATTTGGAAATATAATAATTCCAGGCTACTTCAAAGAAGTGAATGTAATAAAATATAAAATAAATTGTAGGGCATTCAATAACCTTCCAGGTGATTTGTATTAAAGATTTAAATCAGAAGCGTAATGAATGCGACTAAAATTAACACGTTATATTTCATTACATTTGCGTTTAATTTAGGAACGATTGAATGCAACCTTTTGCGTTTCATTTAGGTTCGGGTGAATGCAACCTTCCTAATCGTCAAAAACTAAAACACAAATGATAATTACTCACCATTCATTCCCATTCCTCCACTTCAAGTGCAAATAAGATCTCGCAAAATCCTTTTACCCTTACACAGAATCCTTCCCATTTATAATTTAAAATATCTCCTTCGAATTGAATCATAACCAAGTTCAAGAAATGTCATTCAATATACGCCTCTATTCAAAATCCTCGAACTCGATAAAATAAAATTACATTAAGATGGCTCGAATCTTTCGCCAGAATTCAACATAATGAACTTCAAAAATCTGGAAGCCTCCAATCCAAAAGGCTTTGTGTGGTATTTCTAATTATTGGAATAATTAATTCCAAAATTATGCTCTCGAAGGATTTTAATTTGCAAAGAACACTTTGAAATAAATACCACTGAAATACTCATTAACCGACTAACGATACTATTAGTCCGACTTAAGAGACAAACGGCTGAACATCACAAACGCCATCGAAGCTCCCCTTTTTTTGGAACAACAAAGCAGTCAGCAGGTTGAATTTGGGACCTAATTCTCACCAGCGGTGCACGTTGCCACTAAGCCACGACTCGGACGTGTAAAGATCTTTAGTTTATAAACACTTTGCGCTAACTATCAGTCAGTAAAATAGTAACTAGAGGGTCCGGATTCGAATCCTATTGAGCAATTCGTTGCAATTACTGATTGCAGAAACGGGCATATATGATTGTAACAATGTAGTAAAGCATCTCTCGTCGATGATCAAACTGCCTGGGAGAGTTTTCTGGGTTTTCTTCCACATGACGCACAAACACGTGCTAGTTACTCCTAAAAGTTCTCTCTCATCACTCGTCGAACAGTTAGTTATTCCTGGTACATATCAGTGAAACATGAAGCCCACGGATATTCATCTTAGCAAAAATAATAACAGATCTAATATTGTAATTAGTTTAATATGTTTGGTGATTTAAATTTTATTAAATATTTGGAAATATGAAAATTTCAGACTACTTCAAAGTAGTGAATGCAATGGAATATAAAATAAATTGTAGGGAATTCAACAACCTTCCAGATCATCTATAACGAGATTCCTCCTTTAGAATGATTTGTGTTAAAGATTTAAAAGAGAAGTGTAATGAATGCATATTTAAAAGTTAACACGTTATATTTCATGACATTTGCGTTTAATTTAGGTATAGCCTGAATGCAGCATTCATAAACGTCATTTACGCTCAAAAACTCGAACACAAATGATAATTACTAACCATTCATTTCCATTCCTCCACTTCAAGTGCAAATAAGATCTCGCAAAATCCTTTTACCATACACAAAATACTCCCCATTTATAATTTAAAATATCTCCTCAAATTGAATCATAACTAAGTTCAAGAAATGTCATTCAATACACGCGCTATTCAAAATCTTCGAACTCGATAAAATAAAATGACATTAAGATGGCTTGAATCTTTCGCGAGAATTCAACATAATAAACTTCAAAAATCTGGAAGCCTCCAATCCAAAAGGCTTTGTGCGGTATTTCTAATTATTGGAGTAATTAATTCTAAAATTATGCTCTCGAAGGATTTTAATTTGCAAAGAACACTTTGAAATAAATACCACTGAAATACTCATTAGCCAGGCCAACCACCTTTTACATTCACTAGCACAGGACTAATTTCCGATCCGTTAGCTTAGTCACATTAAACGCATTATATCTTCTTCCATACCTTTTAATTACTACAAAATCCTGCCGAATGATTTAATTATAGCTTTGTTTTCCCGTTTCTGGTGTAGTACTTTATTTATTTTCCTGGATTTTTTTTTTCTTTCCTTTCCCTTCTCTTTCTCTCTGATTCGTTAATTTATCCGTCGTCCGTTAATTTCCCGACCCTTAATACCCGCTAATAAGATTACGAGAATTGTTTTAAGTCTATCGCCGCCAGCGTTTACGGATGGCACAACTCCCTAAAAATACAACTTAATGATTGAGCGAGGAAAAGTATAGCGTCTCTCTCTCACTCTCAAAATAAATAAAATAAAATAAAAATAAATAAAAAAAATAAATCTTCTCTCACTCACAAAGAGAGAGAGAAGTTGAAGAAGAAGAAAACTGTATCGAGGGTTAATTACTAGTTGTTTAACGTTGAAGGCCGCGGGGGACTGCCACCCCACCATAAAATTAACACTTGTTTAATCATTAACATTAGCTGCAAATTAAAGAGCGCGCCTTATTGACTTTGAGGATCGCAGAAGGAGAGGAGGGTGCGGGGTGGAGTGATGGTCCAAAAAGGGGTGTCAAAAAAAGGGGGCTTCTACTAATTAACGCTTGTAATTACTAAAGGGACACTTTTAACGGTTTTATGGAGGGCGCTGTGTTTTTTTTCTTCTGACGGGATTGCGCGGATGGATGGATGAAAAATTAATAATGAAAATCACGAAGCTTAATGGAATAAATTTTTTAACGAGTGTGACATTCGGGATCCGATAAAAATTGCTTCACTGGTTTCAATTATGTGCTCCGTGCATTTTTAATGCCACGTTTTGGTGTTTGGTTCGGCTTATTGTTTTCGTGGTCTTGAAGGCAAAGAAATAAAAAGTACAGAAAGAATTGTTGTGTTTATTTGAATTTGTCTGTTACAAATTAAGTAGTTATGTAAACGTGTATATTAAATATAACATTTAAAATATCATGATAGTTCATTAAATGTTGTTCTATTTTGATACATTTGATTATAGTAATATTCTATTTTTATACGTTTTCGTAATATTTACAAATCTTAATAGGGTCCCTGATGGTGGAGTGGCTGGCGCTCTGGCGCTTGGAACCACAAGTTTTGGGTTCGAGTCCCGTAGGTGCGATGGATGTTTGCAGTGGTTCGGAATACACTTTAAACAGTAGGTCCCGGTCTGGCATGATCGTATAGAGATGTGGTGGTATTGTCACTCGCATCCGTAGTTTATCTTCAAGCTACATGTGACCCCGAGTAGTGCTAAATGAATAACAGCGCTGCAGTCCTTGTTTAAGGCATAAAGATTAACTGCCTCTGTATTGCCAGCTGCAAAAGAACAACAAATCTTAATTATCATTTTCTTTTCCCTTTCCTCTGCCTGTGACCTGGTGGCCAAGTGGCTAGCGCCCTGCCCTTTGGTATCCCAGGCTTCAGATACGAATCCTGGCGGGGGCATAGATGTTTGTAAGTGGTTCGGAATCCACGTTAAACTGTAGGTCCCGGTCTGTTTAGCCTAAAGTGTGCACAAGATGACCGTAGAGCGACAAACAAATCCTTTCCTCTGCCAACTAAGTTGAATTGGATGCCCAACAAGGAATCTGTCCAGAAGTTCCCGTATCTACACCGAGAATACCCTACTTGTGGCTCAGTGATAACGTTTGCCGCTGGGGAGAGCTGAGGTTCAATCCGCTGGCGACATTGTTGCAGACACTGCTTCAAAAACTAGGTGGCTCGATGTCGCTTGTGATGTTCAGTACCTTGCCATGTTAGTGAGACTACCTGGCGGGAATTTTCCGGATTTTCTCATCATAAAATATGTAAATGTGGGGTAATTCCCACTAAAGAAATCCGAAGGCACTTCTTTCATTCTTCATCAACTTGGAACCAAGTTAGACTTCTACTTAGGGGTGCTCCATCACAACAAAAGATTCCCTCTTTCCCTCCATCCATGAATAGACTATTCATGGAGGGTACAACCCATGCTGCCGGACATTGAGTCACAACAACACAGCAACAAGTTAGGGACAACAATTAGTCACAACAACAACACAGCAACAACTTGGGGACAACAATTAATCAAACAACAACACTGAGATTGAGCATGAAAATTAATCAATTAGCTGGGAAGAATGGAAAAAAGATGAGGCAAATCTTTCAGATGTGCATTTTGATGGTGTTTATACTAAATTATAACGGCACTATAAGCTAATGTTCATTCATCAAAATGGTGCAGTTTTTTTATACGAAATACATTTTGTCAAAGTGCAAACATTATTTCTTATGACAAAGTGCAAATAGGGTTTTTTTTAAATCCAAAATGGTGCATCAATGTTAATATTAGGGGATTGATATATATTAAATGTCACATGATATTATCACTAGGGTAATTAATTTGATTATATAAAACTAACATTAATGTAATAATAAAAAAAATTATAATGAATTAATTATTATTTTTGTGAGAAACTTGTTTTCGGAGAGAGTTTATATAATTTAAAGTGATTACTAACTATTGCTTTTATTTTTTTTTAAATTTGAATACATAATGTTATATATGACATAATATCAACTAATCTTTTTTTTATTCAACATAATAAAAGAATAGTCATAGAAAATACGAAACTGTTTCTAGCCTGTAAATTCTATATTATTGACCAATATTAAATTGTTTTTGGTAAATCTTAATAATTTCTGGATTGGATTTCTTATTAGAAATAAACAAATGTACATTATATAGATACCTGTATTAATCCTGATAGTGCTTTTGACAATGAATACAAGTATATGGGGATAACAAAGAATTATAAACATTTGTATTAAAAAAATATTTAAAATTGGCGTTAAAAACAATCTATTTGATGTCTTAAGCAAATAGGATTGTATAAATATCAGTATATATTCTGAGGTACCCTTGGGGACTGGTTGTAGTTGCATAAAAATAATATAATTAATGACTTATCTATATTTTGAATCATTTTCAGCTCACTTTGATGGAGAACTCGAAGCTATCCATATAGCCCTTCAATAAATTACAGATCGTCTAACCCTTCTTGAGAGAGCAATAATACACTCGTGTCCATAAATTAAGGATAATGAAGTTCAGGCAATGAAAGAGACAGAAGCAAAACAAATTTGACTTATTTGTAAAGTCTATTTATTAAACAAAAGGTAAACAGCAAAAAAGATATGTTTGACATAATTAATAAAAATTGCGATTATTACCCCCTGGAGCAAATTTCAAAAAAGAACCTATTTACAAAAAACAGTATAACATGGTTAGTATGATGGTTATTTTGGAGTATGTCTCCCGGACGATGCAATACAGGCCTTACAACGCCTAGGCATGCTGAGTATCAAAATATTACACCACTCATCAAGCAATGCCCTCCGAAGTTCCGGTTGACAAGGGGGAGGGGGTTGACGAGCTGCAATTCGTCGGCCAAGCATATCCCACACATGCTCTATTGGTTTCAAGTCCGGTGAGTATTCTGGCCAATCCATACGGGTGATATCCTCCAATTGAAAGGCATTCGTCTACAATGTTTGCACGGTGAGGACGGGCGTTGTCATCCCTAAACAGAAATTCAGCACCCATGGCGCCCCGAAACAAACGTACATGTTGTTCCAGAATGAGGGGCGATTGCAAGTTCCTCGGATACTTCCAGCTGGGTACGACCACATTCCAGTCGTCCGATAATTCTACCACGTAAAAAATCATCCAAATGCTTCCTTTGTGCCATAACTATGCGGTTATTGCACTGAAAGGCCCTTAAAACGCTTGTGAACAATTTTACTTCTTTGCCACCATTCCTTATATACCCCTCTCTTACACTCTCATCATTGTGAAGTACTATCCGCGCCATCTGGTGGTTTCCTGTAATTTGCATATTCTTCTTCAAGATGTGTGTGATAATTCTGCAGGTGAAATTTTTATTTTAGAGTTTAATTTCTGTGTGATTCTGAATTATCCTTAATTTATGGACATGAGTGTATTTTCTGGTTCTATCTCTGTCTGGCAAGCAATCGGGAGTATAGGGGTTCCTGTGTACAAAGCTACGGGAACCTCCTGAAGAGGATCACGGGAGGAATTGCTTTTCAGTGGGTTTCTTCCCATGTGGTCTTTGGGGGTAACGAGATATTCTGTGTATTCTGCAAAGGACTTGTAGAGACCTGATCCTATATTTCACTTAATTAGAGATATAATTATCAGGCAATTGTTTTGTAGTATGAGTTCCCAAGTTGCTGGAGAGAAGTCCTGGAATGTGTGTATCGCATTGTTCCGGATTCACCCCGTGTTGCTGCTGTGGTCATGTTTATTACTTCTACTACTACGCCAAACCACAACACTGTGCCTATAGCTAAGTTGCCCCTTTACAGTTCGGGAATGATATGGGTAAGAAGTCTGATTGGGCACTGTGCCGCTCTAGGTTATATGAGACCGGGACCTACGGCTTAAAGTGGATTTCGAACCACTGCAAACATCCATGGTACCGCCGGCATTCGAACCCGAAATCTGTGGTACCGAGCTTCAGTGCGCTAACCACTCGGTCATTAGGCCCCTTGTGATCATGTTTAGACATTCGACTGGACACGACTGTCTTAGTACCGATTAATTTCATTTAATTTTTGTTTCACCTGTGTTTTGTGGGATTCTTGACTGGCCATGACTGCTGCTCACCTGGATCAGTGTTCTGCGCTAAATGACTTGGTCTGCATTGTTGTAGAAGTATTGGAGAATTCTAATGAACTAATAGCTTAATGTTGAAATGTCTAATGACCTAATGTTGAAATGTTTAATGAACTAATTGCTAATGACCTAAATTAATATTGTTTTGATTTTTGTTCAAAAAAATAGTAGTAATGACGGAATTAAAAAACTATTAGTAATGACGGAAAACATCAAAGAAGAAAAAGGAAGTAACAGGTGTAAACTTTTGTAACTGATTGATTATTGATTGCCACTAGAAACGTTTACAAATATGCCCCCTCCCCCTCTTTTTGTTTGTAGTAATTATTCTAGAAATGTGTTGAATCGCGTCAGAACTTTATCCAACAATCGCATTAAAATTCCTGAAGGTCACCTTCGAAAATTTGCCTATCACGCTGAGTAACTGTTGAGAACTTTCATCACGTGTTTATGTGGTTTAAAATTACTAAAGTGCTATTTTTAAAAGTTAGACAAAATTTTAAAATATAAAATGTAAAATCAGAAATGTAAAAACAAGGGAGGCGGGGAGAACATAAAATTTGGGATGCGCCGATTTATAAGATCAGAAACACCCTGCAAGAACAGAACTTCCGTAGAATGCGAAGAATGCGCAAATGGGCTAATTTAAGTAACAGAGAATTCAAAATAAAGTAATCCGATCTTAAACGACATTTATACGAGAACTCTTTGTATGATATTAATAAAAAAGAAATTTCTTTTTCTGTTATGTTAAATTTTCAAATTAAATTAAGACTAATATTTATAGTTCAGTTCTAAGAGGTTAAATGTTCACCTTAAAAGAATATTTTATCAAATAATTGGGTAAAAAAATTGTATCAACTTTTATTAAAGCAAAAAAAGGTTATTCGAAGTGGTTTAACGACAAATTTAATCACAGCTGTAAAAGACATACTAAAAAAAATTGTGAAAGCATGCTTTTCATTCTTCTTCATTAACGCAACAGCCCCATGGAGGGCCAAGGTCGTCTGCCTCCTGGCAGGTTTCGAGACAGGAGATGTTTATTTATATGGCGTAGGCAACAACATCTAGATCAGGTCGAAGAACCCATGGAAGGATGAAAAGGGGGGACAGCTTCTGTTGTGATGGAGCACCCGTTGGTAGAAGTCTGACTTGGCTCCGTGACGCTGACTTTTTACCCGATAGGGTTGTCAGCCCTACGCCCAACAGTCATATTAGATCTGGACCTACGATTTAAGGTGGGTTCCGAACCACTACAAACATCCATGGCCCCTCCGGGACTCGAACCCTGTGGCACCGAGCGCCAGAGCTCTAGTCACTCGGTCATTAGGCCACCAGCCTATCATTAATATATATATATGTATTAATGAAAGGCTGGCGGCTTAATGGCCTTATACACTCTAGAGCCAAAACAATGACCACCTGTCAATAACGAGTTGGCCCACCTTTGGCGTGCAACACAGATTTAACCCGCCTTGGCTTGGATGCCACAAGTCCTTAGTAGATGGCCGGAGACAGATTGTACCAGATGTTTAAGCAACGGTCATGCAAATCCGACATATTGCGAATTGGTGGTCTTTGAACTCTGAGTTGCCGTCCCAGGACATCCCAAATGTGTTCTATCGGATTGAAATCCGGTGAGTTAGGCGGCCAGGACATTAACTGGAATTCAACATCATGTTCCTGGAACCACTCCAACACAATTTTAGCCTTGTGACAAAGGGCGTTGTCCTGTTAAAACATTCCATTTCCAGCTGGAAAAACAGAGGCCATGTAAGGGTGCAACTGGTCCGCAATGGATGTTCAGATACCCTGTAGCATTCATGGCCTGCTCTACCACAACCACGGGTCCCAGAGACGCCCAAGAAAACGTCCCCCAAAGCATAATACCGCCACCACCGGCCTGTGTATGACCTACTGTACATTGAGGGAATCGCCTGGAAGACGGCGTAACCTGACACGGCCATCGGCGTGATGAATGACAAACCGTGATTCCTCTGACCAGGCAACTCTCTCCCACTGATCCATGGACCAGTCACGATGTTCCCGGGCCCAGCGCAGGCGCAGTTGGCGATGACGCTCGGTCAGCAAAGGCACACGAGTGGGACGTTTGCTGCGTAGGCCCATATCCAACAGTGTCCGCTGAACGGTGTGCTCCGATACTATTTTACTTGGCCTCGCATTGTATTGGGCCTTTTTCTTTGATAGCGTGTGGACGTCCAGCAGCATGTCGTCTACTGCTGGTTTCCCCGACATTCATCCACTTTGCATAAGTACTAACAACTGTAGATCGCGAACAACCCACGAGTCGTGCAGTTTCGGAAATACTTGTTCCGAGCCTTTCGAGCCATTACAATCTGCCCTCTATCAAAGTCTCTTAGATCCGCAGCCTTTCCCATCACACACAGAAGTAAGTGAAAGAATGATTCTTCAGACTCTCCAGCAGCAGTTAAATACCACTTCCATCTGATCACGTGCCTTCCACGTCATCAAGGCGAGTTCATTGCAAAATGTAGGGGTGGTCATAATGTTTTGGCTCTTGAGTGTATATTAGTTATTAGTTGTCCTGTTAACTGAACTATTGTTTAATTTTCTTAAATTATAAGTGATGGTTTATTATCAAACTTTTATCGATTATTAAAAAGAAATATATAAAATTGCATATAAACTTGAAATTTTGTTGTTTAACATAAAAAAATTAATTTTTTAATCATACTAAAAATCAATTAATTTTGAAATTTTTGTACTATTGTAAATTAGAATTATTTACTAAAATATAGGTAATGATAACATAATAAGGTGATATGGTTTCTTTCTAATTTTATATTATATAAACATATCAGGTAACTAACTAGAAACTCAAAGAACAGGATAATTTAGGTGTGTTGAGGTGAAAAATTTAAACAAAATTTATTGAAACAGTAATAATATATTAACATATATATATATGAATGATATTTTAAGAATTATTTTGAAAATATTTCTTAAAATATCATTCATAATATATTTTATATACTTAAATTAAACCATTTTGTAAAAATGTTTTCATTCTACAGAGACAACAACAAGATAGTCTGAATTTATTAAAAATAAACAAATATATTACAATTTTTTTAAAAAAATTGAAAGCCTTAAAAAAAATTCTAAAAATTTCCTTTTTTTTTTTTCATTAACACTTATAACATTTATGGAAATTTAATGATAATTTTCTCATAATGGTGATAATGATAATTAATAACTTTCTTATGATCCCGGTCATTTAAGAATCAAATTAAAACCAATTATTTGTAAAGAAATATAGGAGATTTATGTATAGACAATAACCACTATGGAAGTCTTTCTGTTCTGCACCCACGGTAAAAAAGGAAAAATAATGCCTTCTATGGTGGGCATACAGAATTTTCATTGCATTTATCATCTAAGTTATCAATAGGATTAAATTTTTTTCCTAAATGCAACCCAACCTAAGAATATCAACCCTATGAAAATATATAAAAATTAAGACTCAAATAATTAAATGTATTTGTACACAAAAAATTCATAAAATATTTCATCGCCTTAAAAAAAAAAAGTGTGTTAAAAGTAAAATAAAAGATAGATGATATCCAGGTCTTGTGATACGCAAAATTCAAATCATCATCAACAAAATAACATAGCGTATTATAGTGACTAAATCTCAGTGTCCTGCAACGGGAGACGGATATCCCATGAGTAGTCCACTCATGGAAGGGGGGCAGTTTCTGTTGCGATGAAGCACCCGCAGAAGTTTGACTTGTCTCCGAGTTGCTGAAGGAGAACATTGCCTGCCGGGAAGACTTTAGGGGAAACGAACCCGCATTTGCGAATAGAAAGGGAGAAACCTGGAAAACTCCCACCAGGTAGTCCGATTAACGAGGCAAGATGCAATTGAATCTCCTCATTTTTGAAACAGTGTTTACAACAGGGGTCGTCAACCTTGAGCATTTTCCCGGTTTGTGAGATTTATCATACTTTTACAAAATATATTTTGTTTATAATGGCCGAAGTAGTGAAAAAGAATGTATTAAAAAAATACATTATGTGTGCATCCATATATTCAAAAATTAACTGCTGAAATTATAAGAAAAAATTAACTTTGATTTTAAAATAATATTCTTGCGGATATATGGCAGATATTGCCTGTTTTATTTATGAGTTTGCAGAGTAATTAAATTATATTCTGCGAACTCATGATGCGCGTGCATCTTGGAACATATAATATAACAAGTTCTGTGCGGTACTTTAAAGGCTCGTGCTCACCAAGGCGAGAAGATGCAAGCGAAAAATTTGACCAATCACTAGCCTCACCGTGGTCACCTGAAACCGGTTTACAATGTTGCCCAACTTTCAACTCGAAGCGGTTTTTAAGGCGTAATGCTATTTCTGACGTTTCGCTGTGAAGGGGTCGACAAAATTTTGTCGCTTGCCTCTTGAATCTTCACATCTCTCGCCTCGGTGGGAACGAGCCTTAAGTGACCGCAGACGTAGTGATCTTCCTAGATACGCACAGTTGATTACTGATAGCAGAGCAAACCAGACACTTAGTTGAAGTTGTTAGCGCTTTTGGTTCAACTTACACCTGCGAATCGTTTTTTTTTTTCTCTAAAATGAAATTGTCCAAACACAAATCATGCTCAAACATAACGGACGCTAACCTGCAACACCCATTACGATGTACAAATACCTATATTCAGATCGATTTGCAAAAGTTAAGTGAAAGAGTTAAGAAACAAATATCGCACCAGTAAAATAAATATTTTTTAATGATTTTCATTTTTTTTATTTCATTTATATTTATATATGTTTTATATTTCATTTTTAGCGTTATATATTTCTTTACAATGTGCGTTTAGTATCATTATTATTATATTATCTATGTTTACATATAAGAATAATAGTCAGCACAATAATAATAACTCATTCTGTTTCAATTTTTCACTCCAAAAAAAAAAAAAAAAAGGTCTATGGTGGGTCTAAATCTAATATGGGGATATATGCGGCAGGGGGTTATGATGCATTTCCAAAATGCCCGCAAGATCATTTGGGTTGGTCACCCCTGGGCATTGTTATAGACCAATGCCGCCAGCGGTTTGAACCTTAGTCTAATTCTCACCAGTGGCGCACGTTACCACATGAATGATAAGATAATACAAAGTACAAATGATAGTATTATATTAAAAATAAAATAAAATAATAGATCTTTTTTCAAAAATATAATGACAATGCTGAGGATAATTGCTATAAAAAATTTTTCGATTGAAAAAAATGTTGTGCATATCATAAAACAAAACAATTGAGGATTGCTCGTGTATATGTGACCATTGTATTTTATTGATATAAAGATATTTTGTAATTTTAATTTTGAATACAGAGTTAGCTTTCTTATAGGTTAAATATCAAACAAGAAATAAAGACATGGATGAATTCTTTGTAGCATAAGCTACGAATTCTTCCAATTTATTGTTTTTAATTAAATGAGAATAAAATTTTTGATATTACAATTATAAGACAATTTGTTCATCCGTTTTTTTAAGCATTTGTTCCATGTTCACATAGAAAAAATAATAAAATTTCGATGTTAAATAAATTATACTTCACCAGTGTCATACTTTAAAACTCATAGCAATGAAAAATCCTATTGTAAACAGCGTAACCTGCGCTCCCGCTGGAAAACGTTAAGTTTATAGTCTTTCATCCGCGGGCCTGAATGGCCGAGTGGCTAGCGCTCTGGCGCTCGGTACCACAGGTTTTGGGTTCGAGTCCCGGCGGTGCCATTGATGTTTGTAGTGGTTCGGAATCCACTTTAAACCGTAGGTCCCGGTCTAACAGGATCGTAGAGCGTTGCGGGGACATTGTTACTCCGCGTCCGTGGCTTATCTTCAAGTTACACGCCCCCCCTGGGTAATGCAAAGTGAGTAAGTCTGTGCAGCACTTGCCTTAAGGCATCCAACACCAAGCTGTATAACTGTTTGCCAACTGCATTAGAAAGAATAGTCTTTCATCCCGAGAGGAAATATATTTAGCGCATACCGACGTATTAGTTGGCCTACAGAATCTCAATCGAAGAGGAAGAATATTATGCGCACCCTGTCCGTAGCCGAGTATTGGGTTTTCGGCGTAGAAGTGCAATCCGTCCACGAATCTATAATTATCTGTCTTTAAATGTGTTAAATATCGTATGTCTCTAACTGTATGTGGGTCATGTTTGTGCATGTGTCAATAAAGCTGTGAGTTTTCAAACCTATGTCTCAAGTATCCCAACCCAACCACACACACAGTTTCAATCCCTGCGTACTTCGCTCTAAATTTATTATGTTCTTAAAAATAGAAAGATACATTGATATTTATTATTTTTTAGTCTCTGGAAATATTTTAATCATGCAATGAATAATATGTTTTTAATAATAGGTCCAATATAAATTAATTAATAATTAAAATATAATTAGCATGAAAATTAATTAAATAAATGCCACTAAACCTAGATTTAGCTTTCTTTGACCGTTTTGTTCAAATCCTATGCAATAAAGTCTTCACCTCATAAATCAAACGAATTTTTTATATTTGTCCACAATAAAATAATAATTCATATTTCAATGTTTATAAATTTTAAAACAAAAAAAAATCATCTTGTAATATATTACTACAAATTCGTAGAATAGTGTAATGCAATAACTAAAACTTTCAGGAAAACCATAATCTGAAACAATAATAAACATAATAAAGAAATATATTTCAGTGTTCACAACATTCTCTTAAAAAATTTTAGATATATTCATCAGCATTTTCCTCCATTTCTTTTTTATACAAATGAGAAATTTTTGAATAGTTTATATTTTGTAAACGTAATTTAAAAATTGATTAAGCATTTTTAATTTCTCTTTATATTGCATTTCCATTAATGATGCATCATTTAGCATAAAATTTATCAAATATTTTGCTTTTTAATATTTTACAATCGACATTTGTTCTTGTGAATTTATTGTAGAAAAATAGCAGAATAGCAAAATGTAATTTACTTTTCAAAAACTCAAACAATAATTTTTTTTTCAAGGATACTATGTTTTAACCTGTATTTTCAACTATGGTATCAATTACATTTTTTCACACCATTATTAAATGATGTAATATACCAATGACACGAAATGCAAGAGAAATTGAATTTCTCAAGATGCACCAAGGAAAATAGGCTGATGAAAAAAACGACTCAAAAAGATTTTAAGGGAAATTGGTCTACTCTGATAGCTGTAAGTAATGCCAAAACTCCTGAATATTACTCAGACTGAAAATTTTTTCATTTCATTAAATAAAATCATCATCTATTTGATAAACAAATCAAAGAGGACCTGAATGGCCGAGTGTCTGGCGGTGGGTGCCACAAGTTTCGAATTCGAGTCGCGGCGGTGTCATGGATGTTTGTAGTGGTTCGGAATCCACTTTAAGTCGTAGGTCTCGGTCTCATATAACTGTAAAGCGTCATAGAGCCCAATCAGATTTTTCCCCCATATTATTCCTAAACTGTATAGGGGCAAACTCAGCTCTAGGCACAGTGATGTAATGAAGTGTGGTGTAGTAGTAAACAAATCTAGGACATAATTGAAACTCTAATCGCTGTTAGAAGAGCATTCCATTCCTCTTCTAACAATAAAATCATAACTCGGCACACATATCTAAAATAGCCTGATGTACAATTGAGAAACAATGGTAAGAAAGCTCATTTTGGAACCAGGCAAACCAAAATCTAGTAGTTTTCATAATTACACCATGTGTGGGTATGTTTTCTTAGAAATATGTTTGGCGTTGTGAATGAGAATGAATTGTGGAGGCAACAACATAATTTTGAATTACATAGGTTGTTTAAGGAGGCAGATATCATATTCATATATCATAAGATAGGACGTATGAGATTAGTGGACCATATCTGCCGAACGGACTCCTCATTCTTGACATTTAGATATCCAACTATTTATCTTTTGGAACTAGAACTAGGGGTGGAGCCAAGTTGAGATAGACCGATTGTGTGGAGACAGATTTTAAATTTTAAGAGTTATTAACTGGAAAACTGTAGCAAATCAAAAATTGGAATGGAAGAAGATTCTCGGGAAGGCCTTGGTCCACCATGGAAGTCAATAGAAGAAGTAGGAAGGTAGTACGGAGCTACCGTAGGTCATAAAATTCTAGGAAAGGTTAGGAAGAAGGTGCAAATCCTCAATTGCTTTCTCTTTCTCCTTTTCTGGGGTGTTCGTTTCAAATTTCTGTAGTCCCTGGCACACTAATATAGATTACTGAATTTGACCTCTTTTACCATGACCATCCAGTGAACAACTAATTTAGCAGAATTATCAATAAATGCTGGAAATGTCTTTAATATTGTGTATCATGCTAATCACACATTATCAACTAAATTTGGGCTCCTATTATATATTGATCAACTAACTTAGCAGGATCATCAGCAGACATTTGAAAATGTCTTCTTCATTAGAAAAAATAAGTATTCATTAAAAAAATCATTATTAATCATTATTCCTAATCACGAACATTAAACCTTAAATTGGTACTCCGTATTTAAAAGGATAATTTAGCAAGATCCTCAACAAATATTTTGAAATATCTTGTCTTTAAAAAAAAATCATGATTCATTAAAAAATCATTATTCCTAATCATTAACATTGACTCTTAAATTGGTATTCCCTTTATATAGTAACCAACTAACTTAGCAGGATCATCCGCAATATCTTAGAAATCATCAATAAAAGAAACATTTTATTTCACATCAAAGATCTATTTTATTTTAATAAAATTAAAAAATCCAAACTTCAAAATTTGATAGTTTCGTTAGTGGTATGTAAACATGAGAGACCATCTAGGTGCTGCAAAATTGTTTTAATTACTTGTTTCTTCATAACATTTTATGCATAGATGTTATTAAAGGAGTGGTGCTTCTTTCCCGACTTGTGATAAAACACCTTACTTATCGGATCATCATCAAGGAATCGGTAGTCGGTTCATCCTTGTAGTGCTGGTTGTACTACCCTGTGCGTTATTTGTATATAATCCCTCATTTCTCATCCGCACCAGAGAGAGAGAGGATTCAGTAGCGAGTAGAGAGGAACTGATGCGCTCTGAGAACACAAGGCGGGGGAGAAGAAGGAAGTGTGTAGTACCTCTCCATCCTCTCTCTCTCTCTCTCCCCTCTTTCTAGCAAAAGCTCACCTCCGAAAAGAGTGAGCGGAAAATCGTCTTCAGCCATTCCCCCACGAGAGAGACAGACTTTGCAATAACGTGGAAGGGAATGTGTTGATAGTGGGGAAAGTTTAGAAGGGGAAAAAAAAAAGGGTGTCCTTCCTTTCCCAATCGTTGGAGGTATTCTTTGTGTTTGCTTTAGGGGAGAGGGAGAGGAGGATGGATGGATGAAGACTCTTGTAGTCGTAAGAGAAGACAAATGCTGACTCAGTCGTAAGTCGCTAATTGTGTTCTCACGCCGTCAATCGATACGACCCGTGGATGGCGAAAGAGCGTCACAAATTGCGCTTTGATGTTATTAATTACCCCCACTTTCTTCGTTCTCCAGAGCGGCGTTTCCAAATTAGCGTTCGGCAAATAGGATCCCCCTAGACACGCAACTGTCGTTACAGAAAGGAGAACTGGGGATTTTTTTTTTTTTAGCATTGTTCTCCGATTGAGTAAAGAATAGGTTTAGGGGGGAGTTTTGGAAAAGGGAAATTGAAGATAAGCCGCATTACTTGTTACGGATTGGGATGGTAAAAAGAAGGAAAAAGTGATAAACAGTTTTGGAAAGGGGGGAGAGCATAAAACAATAATAAACGATTCTATGCAGATTGAGTGTGTAATTGGATAATGCTTGGGAAAATTGGATGGGGAAAACTTTTCTTTTTTTTGTGGGGGGAGGTTGTCTTCGCTTTTCCCGTTGTTGAAAATTCCTACTGATCCTACAGCTCATCTTTTGTAATTAAATCCAGAATTGTTGGTGAAAGCTGGGATGACATTATTGTATTTAATTACGGAAGCATACATAATTTTCTCTTAAAAAAGTTGCTAATAAACAAAATTAGATGTGAAAGATGAAATTAGTAGTAAACTCTTATAATGAAGAAGAAGAATAATTTTTAACTTTTTCCAAGAGAAACTAAGAGAAGTTAACATTTTTGCACCGCGTAAATAATTTATTTTTTATCTTGTTGTCTTGATGTTTTTAATAAAATTAGAATTACTTAGAATTAAATCTGTTATCGTAATATCTTTAAAGTTTCAATTGCATCTGGTAATTGATTTTTCATTAAGATTAATTCAGACGGTTGTTACCTCTTCAAAATTAATTTTATGTTAACAAATTGTACAATCAATAACGTTTTTTTTTTATTTATTTATTACGAAATGAAAGCGGACAAATTTTATATGGATAATTATCATTCATGCAAAATAATTTTGACTCTAGCAATAAAATTTGACCATTATTTTGAGCTTTCATTAAAAATTTATTATTTTTATTAATTATAAAATTAGTTTCTCTTGGATCCTTCAAAAAAACTATTTATTTTTATTGAAAATTTTAGACTTTCCTTTTAATTATTATTAAATTTATTACATTAAAATAGATTATTTGATATTTCATAGAAAACATTAAAGCTAATAATCGGCATTTTTATACAAATCTGAGTAACTTTAAAAGAAAAAAAAATATTTGTATAATGTAAGTTTTTTCTGAGTTTTTTTTCCGCAATTAACTTTTATATTTCTGGGCTTTTACACAACTAATCCTGTTTATCGATATTTTTTAACATTTATATTAATATTGCATTCCATAATCCAAAAACTTGTTATTTTTGGCTTACTTGATTTCACTAAATAATACTATTCGTTTGTATTTTTGGAAAAAAAAAAAAGATATAGCTTCATATTTATTTTAATATAATTGCGTTTATTTTGATTATTTGTATTTTAAATTTATGCTCCACAAGAAATTATGGAATATATTATTTTAGTATTATTTTAGTATTAGTTCAATATTTAAATGGGATTTGAAAGAGGACATTTAAATTTTTCACCTCAGTCTGTGAATCCACTAAACTTGTTGATCACCTTTTGAAGATCTTTTGGTTCCTATGTTATTTCTGTTATCACAGCAAATAAGGAAGCACAAGCTAAGGGATGACATTTAAGGATGCAAGCACTGCCTGTCCATACCCATTAAAGGACATTCCTATTTATAAATTTAACTTATTCATACTAGATAAGGATAGGGAAACTTTTAATTCTGTCTAGCAGCCGCATTTCGAAGTCAGCACTCTCAGTTCCTAAGCTTGTCTTTCGGTAGAAATTGAACTTGTCATCAAGTCATCTTCGTCTACTATAATAACAGAAACACATAATAATGCTATAATATTTACATCTATTGCAGTATTTATCATTATGTACGCAGGCCAATTTGGTTTCATGAATAGCATATTATGTAGCGCCGGAATATCGAATAGAACCTATATATCTGATGCCATGAAAAGTGATGGAATCAAATTGTTTAACACTATGAAAGAATGCCAGTCTGAACATATAATTAGCATGTTATGTAGCATCAGAATCCCTATATATCCGATACCATGAAAAAAGATGAAATCAAATTGTTTAAGACTATGAACGCCTGCCAGTCTGATCTTACAACGAACATATTATGTAGCATCAGAATCCCTATATATATATACCATGAAAAGAGACGAAATCAAATTGCTTAACACTAGGAACGCATACCAGTCTGAACTTATAACTAGCATAGTATGAAGCATCAGAATCTCCTATATATTTGATGCTTCATATGTTACTCCATCTGATGATGAAAAGAGACGAAATGAAATATTTTAACACTATGAGACAGTATGAACATATAATTAGCATATTATGTACCAAGATAATCCCCGTGTTTCTGATTCCTTCCAAAAGGGCTCAACCAAAATGGTAACGAATTTCCGGCCCATCAGAACCCTACTCTCAAGCGTGAGAATTCAACTCTTTTATGTTCAGTAGCGAAATCCTCTCCAGACTTCTCTCTAACTGTTGCAGACGCGGCTGATCCGTCTGAATCTGAATGTGCAAAGTGCGAGCAGCATATTCAGCTTTGATGATCACGGGCTATTAGAGCCGGGCGAAATCGACTACCTCGCCTTCCTTTGCCGAATCTATTTTCAAGTCTGGTAACTTCAATTACCAGAGAGAGGGAGCGCCCCGTGGCTTAGAGGGAAGCGGTGAAAGTCGGCGGGAACAGCCCTGGAGGCCCCGAAAATGATGCCTCTGTCCATCGAAACGGTTACAAATTCCAACCGTCAGGGCGTGCAACGATCAGCCCCGTGATAGCGCTATCACATGTGATTTAGAACGATGGCCGTGCATGCGTTTGTGGGGCGTAAAAGGTCTTCCAGCCCCCCTACCCCCTACTCCGCAATATATTCAGCGTGGCATCCGAATGGTGTTGAATGTAAATTTCCAGGGGCGCGTAGGGCGTAAATCACAGGGCGAGCTCTTTGAGCGCAATTTAAAGCCAGTTATTGGTGCGAGACAATCAGCAGGGCTGTGTGCGGGGGGAGGGTCAGCACTTGACTGAGGGGGGGTTGGGCGCTCCCTCGTTATGCTAATGCGGACACGGGCGGACGGACGGACAAACGTTTCGGCGGCGGAATTAACCGAACCGCCGGCCTGTAAATAATTTAATATTCCACTTGGCGTCGACAACATGCAAACTAATTTACCGCCGCTCGCCATTGCGGCCCTACAGGCGGCGCTGCAGGATTGGGGGAGGAGTGAGGGGGCGGCGAAAGCAGGGGGATTGGAAGCGGCAAAGAGGATGCTATGAAGTGGTCAGAAAATGTCAGCTTCGCTGAGTTTGGATTCGAATCAGTGAGCAGTGATCGCTGATAGTGGCGTTTTCGCGCTACTGCCAGAGCGGCTGCTCTTCGGTGGGGGTGGAGAGACTGAGTTGTCCGCCTCCTGCTTCTGGTTAATGTGTTTCGGCACGAACGAATGTGACGGAAAGGAAGACTGTTAGTTCTGGGCGCCATTTTTGTTCATCAAACCAAAGCCGAATGAATTTCGTTACACATCATTCTCCTCACGGATTATGCAATTAATTATAGGTGCTTTATACTTTTCATCGGTCAGTTAATTTTTTTTTTTTTGGTGGGTGGGGGGTGTTTTTAATTAGACTTTTTGTGTTGATGACATGATAAAAATTCATTAAAACATCGTTTCCACTTGATTTGTATATTAATAAAAGAAATATTCGTATAGCCAATAGTTTTTAATGGCATTAGTTAATTTGTTTTTTATCCCTTTTTGAAGAGTAAAAATATGAATATCAATAAATATTTACGAAATAATTAAAAAGGAAAACATTTTGGAAGTTTTTAGAGGTCTTGTACTACAGTAATAATAAATATATACAATATTAGTAATACTCAGTAATAACACGTCAGAAAATTAAAATAATCGTGAGTGAAAATAGCTTACAAAGAAAAATATAATACAAATCAAAATAATTTGGTATTTTAGATAATTTTTATAGCAAAAGTAATCAAATTTAATATATTAGAAATTTTGCACAAGACGAAATAGATTACACTATTAGAATAGAAATAGAACACTATTATTATTCTTCATTAACGCAACAACCCTATGGTGGGCCAAGGTCATCGGCCTACTGGCAGATTCCGAAACAGGAGGTGTTTTCTTTTTACGGGATAGGGTTGTCAACCCTACCCCAACGCTCTAGAATCATATTAGACCGGGACCTACTGTTTAAAATGGATTCCGAACAGCAACAAACATCCATGGCCCCTCTGGAATTAGTAATATTTTTAGCAAAATAAATTATTCCATGGTCTACACAAAAATTTCTAAACATTTTGCAAGTGCACTCATTTATTTACGCGAATTATTTTGAAGTCTGTCGGATCATTGTGATTAAACTTTTTGCGCAACGCTTTCAAGTTCACTACATCTAATACATTATTTTATTATATTTAAAATACCGTCATTATATCAATTTATAATGTTTAAATATCTGATTAACAATTGAATAAGCAATAAATGAAGATATATTGACCAATCAAAAGAGCACATAATCTTTCCAAAGAATGATTCCCATGTTAAACTTGTGTCACCGAGCGTCATACCGTTAGTCACATCATCAAGTCCACTCACCCATCAGCAGGACTTTTTAATGGTAATATTTGATGGTTTAATGGGAAATTTCAATTCGATTTTTGCAGTACTGGAGTAAATTTCAGTGAATTATGATGCATATGAATACAAATATTATAAAATTTTAATACGATTTTTCTAGAATTTAAAATTTTTCTTTTTGAACTGATAAATTGGGTTATTTCAAGAATTCAAAACTTAATAAATTCTTTTTGGGACAAATTTATACTAGATTAAATGTTACAAATTAATTTTTATTTGATAATATTTTTTTTTTCATTCATTGAAAAAAATTCAATATGTATTTTACCTTCTGCAATGCAATTTACCTAAAACTTATCATGGATATGAGGTATAGCCAGGTAAATTATTCTCTAATTTTATTAATTTAAAAAATTAAAAATTGTTTTAGAACAATGAAAAAATTTTACTGAAAATTTATTATCTCATTTGTTGCCAAAGTCCTTAAAATATTATAGAAAGTAATTTGAATTTGCCTCATATATAATTTTAATTAATTTTTATATTCTAAATAATAATTTTTTTCTAACAATTGAAAACAATTGCATTCTATCCAGGCAAATTGTGTTATTTTAATGTGCTATTTTTAGTATGGACTTCGATATGTCAAGTTAATTCTTATAATAGCATGGTGGTTTAAAGTTTAAAGAAAGTCACCCAAAAAAAATCATGAAGAACTTAAGTTGCTAATAATTATGGGTATTTTTAGTATATATTATAATATTAATAATTATTATGAAATATCAATGTTTTATTATAATATTAAGCATAAATCACTATAATTATAAAAATACTATATCAATACAGTAATTTTAGAATTATATAGCGATCAAAAAAGGAAAGCGTTCTTAATATGAATAACAATAAAACGAATCGAACTTAAGAATAATTAGAATACAACCATTAAAGAGCAAAATAAGTAAAATATAAATCTAATATTTTATAATAATAATGGCACTTTAAATTTGAAATCATAAGGTGTTAAACTTTTTCATCATTAATCTTTAAACTATAAATTGTAAATACTAATTTTGAAGTTTTTGGAAAGGTCGCAGCATTATACAGAGATATTTTTTATTGTGTAACAGAAACCTAATAAAATTGTAAAGCATGTTAAAAATACTGAATTTTTATAAACATTTATGAAATAACAATGTATAATACAATATAAAACAATGTATCTTGACATAAATTACATATAAAAAGAAATATGCTTAGCACTTTGAGGATATAAGATTTTTCCCTTATAAAAAACTACAAAAAGTAATAGCAGTTATATAATATACATCGGATTTTGAAGAATTTTTCTTTTATTTTTTAAGTGGTCTGAATGTGAGGGTGTCAAGGGTTTTTTTTTTACATAAAATTTTGCACCGGCAAGCTATAATATTGTTATACAATATGTGTGTAGAGAATATCTATTGTATCTTTTAGTATCTAAAGTGGTTGTGTTTCTAATTCACTCCTTGTTAATTTAATTCTCCTTCGGTTTTTTTTTTTTGTTAAATAAAACTTTTATGTTCAAAGTTTAAAATGTAAATGTTGGCAGTGTGTATCAACTTATAACTCTGGAGTATGTACGTAAATGACTAGAATAAGTTAACTTCCCAATCTTCTGGGTGAATATCTTGAAGAAAAGTTTTCTAATATTAGTTTTAATTTAATATAGGAAAAATTATTTTTAATCTATAGATTATTTTGTAAAATATCACTATGCAATTAAGCTTTCAATAACTCATACTACAAATTTTAAAGATTAAATCATTATTATTTTATTGCGTGATGTCAGTTCTTCATTATTAAATTCATGACATCAATGTGCACATTTTTTGAAATCGAAACTTATTTTTAAAAAAGGTGGATATTTCAATGTTAAATACTTTAGATCTTGCAGAAGATGATCATTACTAAAATTGCTTTTAAGTCACTTATTATAATATAGATGTTTAGAATTTTATGTAGTTGCTCTATATTAACATGGGAGAATTTAAAAACTATTTCCTTTTTATTTCGTTTTATAGGTTTTCTTCTTTAATCATTATCTTAAAATCCTCGAAAATGTATCCTCCAAATTATTAAAGATTTTATTAAAATGATAACCTAATTAAAACTTATGAATCGAAATAATTTCAAAATATACTTGTTTCGTTGCTGTTTGTAAGAGTTAAATAAGATTAAAGGCATATTAACATAGCATGAAATAAACGTGTTTTTCATTTGTAATTATATTTTACAAAAAAAATATAATTTACTTTTTATTGTGTTGAAAGATTACCCTGAAAAAATATTTTAGAGCTACTTACTTTATCAACCTTTTAATTGCATTAAGTTAAATCTTGCTTTTAATGATATAATGCTTTTTCTTTCACTTTCTTATAAAAACGTATAGTTTGATTTGTGTCATTTTTCTTTTAAAAAGGATCATAAGAAACAAACAATATTTTATGAGATAAAATTCAACTGGCATGAATAAAATTAAATAAATTAAAATATCTTTGTTTTGATGATGATGACTAGGATATATATTCCAGAAAGAGCTTATTATTAGGAATTTATGGCATATTAAAACTGGTAATAAAAGCGATCACATAGTTTTTCCTAGTAAACCGAAAACAACACAAAAATAGTTATTTTTTCACGTACATTTTTATTAGAAATTTAAAAATTAATCTATTATGTTTTTGCAATGGGGAATTTTTCAGTCATATTAAGAACTAGTTGTCTTTGAAAGTAATGAAATCAGAACTTCGTTTAATGAATAACTGTTTGTGAATTTTCTAAAAAATCATAGTTAAACATGATGTTCTTGTGTATGCCAGTGTTACATTTTATTAGTTGAGTTTATAGACATAATCATCATCACAACGAAAAGTAGATATATTGTGTTTTATTAATGAACTATAAATAAAGCAAGGTAATGTGACATCAAAAATTTTGCAATGCCGTAATTTACTCTACGCTTTTAAATATTAAAACTGTATGATAAAAAATTAATTGTTTCTTTTTTTTCCTGTAATTATGTTAATCCGAAAAGAAGTCAATGAATAATCACCAATATGTCTTACAATTGACTTTTCTAATTAAAGAGTTTTATTCAAGATTTTTCATTTGGTTCATTTCTTACATTTTTTTAACACAAATCTATTCATGTTATAAATTATCACCCGTCATAGATAATCTGATGTATACCAGTTATGTTAGGAATGAACAGTACAGCAAAGAAACAATTCCTCTATCGTGTGTTCACTCTGCCAATTCCTCTGCTTACCGTCAAAAGCCCAAACTGGAGCGCCAGTCACTCAACAAGTTTACATCCCGAATCATTCACGGACATTAGCGAATGTCCAAACGCTGCAGCTACTCAGTACCAAAATCGAAGGATGCAGGCAGCCAGCGATCCTAATATTTAATCACTGTCCCTGCATTCTCGTGTTGGCTCTTGCCAAACCCATCCTGCCACACACGGTATTACCTACCCTTTATCATCTCCAAATGTCCATCCATCCATTCCCCCCCCCTTCCGCCCACCCTACCAGACAAATCAAGATCCATCGATGAATATGTATGGCCCCCTCTCTCGGCTTTCAATTCCCATGGCGGCCTCAGTAAATAATTAGTCTACGAGCCCTTTGAAGCACATACAGCGCCGCGCCAAAGTAATTGAGCGATGGACAAGGCCCTGCCGTATATGGCGGAAGAAAGTTCCGGTGTCTTCTTTCACTTGAAGCAGGGCTGCAATGCTGCAGGAATTCGTGCCCTGGTATTCCCCTTGACCGGGGGATACGCTAGGATTGGTAAATGGATGAAAAATGCCAGCCGTGCATGAAGTCCAAACTGCTGCATCGAGGGAATTAATGAATGGCGTCCATGGGAGCTCGCGGAGGCATGTTGATGATTTAGTTTGGACTATTCATGTTAATTTTTCTTGGGAATAAAGTGAGCTTTGAGCGCTTTCTCTATCTATCTTTCCTTCTGGGCTCTTCCTCCCTCTCTCTCTCTCTCTCTATCTCTCTGTCTCGTTTCGCATTGCATTTATATGGGTAGGAATTCGGCTAAATTAAAGATTTGAAGCGTGGGAGAAGACTTTTGGGATGAAAGAGGTGGACCCTTATTTGATTTCGGTCTCATATTAATTGGTATCATGAAATTAATCTATTTCGATTTTATGCTTGGTTTCCAAGGGCTCTCGGATTGAAGTTTGGAGTACACGAAGATTGCAAATGGTGTAGTGGCAAAAATCCTGAAATAATTTATGCATTCGTTGGTAGATGCAATAGATTGAGTATTACTTTAATCTTTATTAAATTTCCTATAAAAATTTATTTGAAATCTTTTTTATTTATATTTCAATCTTATAAAATTAAACAATAAATTTTAAAACGTAACTTATTATATCAAATAAGTTACGTTAATGCATTAATTAATTTAAAAAAGAACATTCTGATTTTTTTTAATCTATCAAATCTATTCGATCATTTCAATTATGAATTCTATTTTTAACATAACCTTCACGAAGTTCTAAATAGGTTATGGAATTTAAATGAATGTATAAAAGGCATTATTTACTATGTAATAAATCTAATATGTGCTTATTTGGCTATGATAGCAGCTGTATAATAAAAAATAATTGTTTCTATAAATATTGTATATTTCAAAATAAAAGAATGAGAATAGTGTGTTTTATTTTGTAAAGTAATATTTTTGTCAGATAAAACTGGAAAATAACTCTATCAATTTATCCGTTGATGGAAATAGAAACAATTTTTCATTGATTAAATATGTCTTGAATTATTAGGAAATAATAAATTCTACAATACTATTATCCCATAGGCAATAAATAATATATATAACATAATGTAACATAGTATATTAAATAACATAATATAGTAATAAATACACAATACAGTAATAAATACACAATATAGTATTTCTAGAAAATAAATCTATTATTCATTTTAATTTCTCATGGATGACTTTCTTTGTACTCCATATCTCGCTGGAACCTGTTAAATTAATTAAAACATTATAGAGATAAATTGAATCCTTAAATGATCATAAATAGAAAATGCTTCAATCATTTAAAAAATGGCTGCCTTGTATTCTATATCATTATAACTCCTTCAGTAGATTTCCACGAAGCGAGAAATATATGTTCTCATTTCTCGATTTGTGCTGCAACGTAGCGAAAGAGTGCTGAGGTATTGGCAGAGATAGCAGCCAGCCATGCTTCAGCAGATGATAAAGCGGCGAATCGCACTGATCATTACCAGCGAGGAGATAAATAACTTTGTCAGTGATGGAACACTCCGAACTAATGGCATTTAGCAACCCACCCACCCCCTCTTCTTAATATCTTTTTCTCTCTCTTTCTGTTCTTATTATTTTTTCTCCCGCCCTCTCTCTCTTGTCTCGTCATCATATCCCAGAAGACTCCCAGGAAGATTCGACACCTTTCATCATCAGAGTTCCATTGTGGTGGAAGAGATCACCCCTCGTTCCTTCCGAGCGTGAAAATGGAGCCAATTCCCCCTCTAAAGGAAGTGGAATGGGAAGAAAGAAAGAAAGTTTGGACGTCTGCGGGAAAAACAATGGTTTTCTCCAGGATTCAGGGACATAATACTTTTGAAGGTCGAGATGTATGGCCTGTCTTGCCATCAGTTCACCGATGTAATATTTTACTCTTTGACTGTTGCAAAAGTATGCAATGTAAGATTTCTTTCCATCTGCAATTAGTTTGCAAACTTGTCTCATGATTAAAATAAGAAAAGTTGGTTGTAAATATTAAGTAGCCATTTTGAATTAAAAGATCGTGTTTCCAAAAAATTGTACCATAATGAAATGATAGTCATAGATCAATGTCAAAAATTAAATCAATATATCGGCTGGTTTCAGCAACCTAAACTAAACTTTTTCAACTAAAAAATAAGGTATATGTGTATCAGTTTAGACGACGGCCTAAAAAACAATGGTTTTTCTCCAGGATTCAGGGACATAAGATTTTTGAAAGTCAAGATTCATGGTATGTCTTGCCATCAAATCACCGATGAAATATTTTAGCCTTTGGCTGCTGCAAAAGAGTGTAATGTGCAAGAATTCTTTCCAACTGCAATTAGTTAGCAAGCTTTATTCGAATATTCAATGGTCAAAATAAGAAAAGTTGGTCATATATATTAAGCATAAAGGAATAAATATTTTTTATTAAAAGATCTTGTTTCAAAAAAGATTCTGAGCGAATAGATGACAATATTTTTATTCCATTTTTTCAAAATTAGCTGAGATAATTCATGTACCACACTGAAATGATGGACATGAGACTTTTGAAATTCAAGCTACATCGCAGATGCAAGTTTGGACGATGGCTGGAAAAACAATGGTTTTCTCCAGGATCCAGGAACATAAGACTTTTGAAAGTCAAGATTCATGGTATGTCTTGCCTTCAGCTCACCGATAAAATATTTTACTATTTGACTGTTGCAAAAAATTACAATGTGCAAGATTTCTTTCGTTAATAAATAAAATGTTTTTTTAAATATTTTATTTATTCATTCAATGAATTTACGAAAATATAATTACAAATATATTAAGTATTAGTCATTTATTTCTTAGTATACATCAAAACATTAAATATTTGCTCAAAAATTATAGGATTTATTTAACTATGTAAGCATAAAAGAAAAAAAAATTGGTAAACATATCATAAAGTGAAATCGTCATTTATGAGTAAAAATGCTGCCATACCATGTGTTCTATTGGCTAAGTTCCTGCCACTGGTGCACAATATGTTCTATCGGCTAAATCCCTGTAAATTCGACTAAGAGGCAGGGATTCTAGATAATAATGATAAAATTATAGATGATAAAAATTTATGACTTTTTTTATGTTTTTTTTTCTTCTTTTGTTACTTCTAGATAATAATGATAAAATTATAGATGATAAAAATTTATGACTTTTTTTATTTAAAAAAAAGAGGTATTAAATAAAATGAGCAAATCTTTGTTTGGATAATTTTGTTCCAGAGGATTCATGTAATTTAATTATTATAAACTGTTTGAGCTTAGGATTATTAATTGTTTGTTATAATTGTTTGATAATTTATAAGGTTTTTAATTTCATGTCAATTCATCATGTTAAAATGTAGAAAATATATACATTATTTAAATCGTTCAAAAAATTTTCATTCATAAAGAGAAAATTAAAAATTAATGTTTACCCCTAAAATACATTGACTCCTTTACATATTATTTTTATTTTCTAAATTCCTGAAAAATAATTATATTTGAATTCATTAGTAATATTTACTTGTTCTTAAATATATATTAATGCAAGTTTATGTAATAAATACCCAAAGAAATCTTCTTTCCATTGAAATGCCTCACCCAAAATAAAAGCAGTAAAGAAAGGTAACGACACTTTTCGCAGAAACATTACGAAAAGTGTCCTTGTCGGCTGCAGAACCGAAATCATTATTTATTTGAAGATATCAACAGTTCCATTTTTCATGGAACATTCCTCATCCCCCCTCCATCCCTCTCCTTCATCCATCCCCAATGAAAGTAGAAATGAAACCCCCACCTTCTATTCGAGAAAGATTTCAAATCGATTGAAGACTCCCCATTCTTTTTCGTCGGCCATCCATCGCTTCAACTGATGTTCCATTGCACTTCCGAGTTCGAATTCTTCGATTTCATTCTCTTTTTCCTTCGACTTTGTTCGAAAAGATCGGAGATGTCATGTACCGACGAATCGAAAAAGCACCTGGATTGATTTTTACGAACAAAATTGATTTTTTAATGGTTTTCGAGTCAGGATCAAAGGGAGAGAGGGGATCCATGTGTTGAAAGTTTAAAAAGGACTTGCAATTATCTTCTGATAATATTTGGATTATGTTATAGATGTGACTTTTTGTGAATTTGGAATAAAATTGAATTAAAAAAAATGGTTCAAATTATGTCGATTCTAACAGATTTTCGGTTATTAAAAAATCTTGAAAAATAGGAAATTTTATGACTTCTACATAAAAAAAAAATGATTCCTTTAAAATGCTTTCAGAAAATTCCATACGCCAGACGTTTTTGATAATGAAATAAACTATAAACACACATTTAATTTACAATTTTCAAAACGAATAAATAAAAATTAAATAGATAAATAAATAATAAAATTTAAAAACATTTATTTGTAAATAGCTAGAAAAAGTGGCAAACGATTTATTTATTAAATTGTCTTGTTGTTTCTTATCCCATTTGGTACATATTTAGAACAAGCCCACTAACCCGTATGGACTCATGGTTGAGGGGAAATGGGGCAGCTTCTGTTGTGATGGAGCACCCACAGGTCAAAGTCTAACTTGGCTCCGTGATGCTTTACAGTTATATGAGACAGCGACCTACGCGTTAAAGTGGATTCCGAACCACTACAAACATCCATGGTACCTTCGTGACTCGAACCCTATACCTATGGCCCCGAGAAGAGCTAGACGCCCTATTAAATTGTAAAATACAATGTCATTTCAAAACATGTTTGCAAATCATTAATTAATGTATAAAGATCTAACGATTCATACGGAAAGATATCTTTGTTGTTTCATTAACCATCAAATAATGATTATCAACTGGTTGTATCAAAAAGAATTTTTTCTTCTTTATAGAAGAAAAACATATCACTCCTGAACCGATATATTTTTAAAAAGCTTTCTGAATCCAAAACTTTCCTATTTTTAAAACTTATTATTTAAACAAATAATTTTAATCAAAAAATAATATATTTAGGAAACAACAAATGAAAAGACCTAATTAATTTAAATATATTATATGTGCACTTGTCTTAATCAATTCAGCCCAATTAAATACAATAATCATTTATTTATTTTATACGATTCTATAATTATATTTCTATACTGTTGTAACTTTATTTCATTTATGCTAGCAGTCGTGTTAATTATAATTCAACTAGTTGATATGTTTGACAGTTTCCACTGCTTTAAGAAATCAATTGACGATGATGATTGTAATAGCATCTCACATCACTATAAGCATATCGCATCGATTCAGACTGCTTTTTAGGTGTTTCTTTCCTTACGATACTCAAATACGTTTTACCATATACAAACTTTTTATTTATTATTAACCGTTCAATTGAAAAGAGAATAAATTATTTAATATTCACCTATTTATGTATTAATTTTAATAAATCAAAATGAATAAAGAAAGATTTAATAATAAGAATTAATAATTAAATAGTACGCTTAAACAATGCTAAATCCGGCAAATCTTTTTAAAGAAAAATTTAAATCTCTAAGTCACATATATCACGAGGGGTTATCAGAGACCACAATTCATAACTTTTAATGCCACTTAGAAATCCAAAAAAGGGGCAGAATTTTCAATTTTCCGCGCAGTTGACTCGTTTCTTTTATATATATATATATATATATATATATATATGCATATATCCACCCCCACACCACCCCCATCCACTACCCCCAACACGCATATCCGTAAACAAAGTAACGAAAAAAAAATTGACAAACACCCTTTATTGCTCCCTGGTGGAGGCTCTTAAAAATCCCTCTTACCCTTCTCTGATTCCAGAACAAAGTTGGTGGTTTCTCCCTCCATAACTTAAAAAAAAAAATAGGGCCACTGCCTCCCCACCCCCTCGGGGATGGGGGGGAGAAAAGGGTGGTGCAATGAGAAGAAAGCGGGCAAAAAAAAGAGAATCAAAAACGCTCCTAAAAAATCGAAAGTAGTTGGAGAAGGAGAGGGGGTGGGGCCGACTTGACTAGCCGTATGTAGATGGAGAAAGGGGAAAAAAAAAATTCCAATCCCATTTCCCGAAAAGAGGTGGGGGAGTACAACTTGAATAGACGAGTAAGCGGGCATTTACATGTTAAAGCAGGCCCGAGCCATTCATGGCCCCTTGGAATAGATGGACTCCCCGATCATGTGATAAATCACGGCCACCATTATGCACACTCACTCTCCCCCCTCCTTCAATTTTTGCCCCCTTCTCCACTCTATTTACATATAAATGCCGGACCCGAGAAAGGAGCCATTTTTGAGCTGCCCTCGGTTTATTGAGATAACTTTTCATTGACCCCTTTTTATCCAATAGTAATCTCGCAGATTAGTGTGTTAGTGGAAGACAGTTCGATTCCTGCTAATGGTACCCATTGCAGTCACTGATTTAATAATCAAGGACATTCCTTTCCGACTCGCCAAAAATAGTTAACGATACATTCTGTAAAGAATGAAATTAAAAATATAAATAATAGCCCCATCCATACTCAAGTGATAATCTCGTATATTGGTGTGTTAGTGGAAATAGTTCGATTCCTGGTAATGGTATCCATTGCAGTCACTGATTTCATAATCAGGGGCATTCCTTTCCCACTCGCCTAAGATTGTTAACCATACATTCTGTAAAGAAGGGAATTCAAAATATAAAAAAAATTTAATTAACTGTTGACTGTAATTTGAAGATGATGGTGATAATACAAAAAAATACTAATAATGCAACAGATGTAAACTACTGTTTGAAGATAATAACAATTGATGTAAAAAATGGGCATGATGCCAAAAAAATATTATTATTATATCTCCGAAATCTTTCCCTAAATTTTTAATGGTTTCATTCGAGGTACAGTTATAAGCGCGCAGTTAAGCGTATTCTTCTTCTTCTAGTGTGGTCTGATGGTTAATTGATAAGCTCTCTGGCCTTTGGTACCACAGGCTTCAGCTTCGAATACTGGTGGGCGTATAGAAGTTTGTAGTGGCTCGGAAACCACGTTAAACTATAGGTCCCGATCTAATTTTCCCAAAGTGTGCAAAACATGACCGCGGAGCAACAACCAAACTAATTTTATTCTACTTCATTGACATAAAACAGCCCCATGGTGGGCCAAGGGCCTACTAGTATTAAGCGTTGCCGTCACTGATTTCATAGACTAGGACCTTCCCTTTCTTCTTGTCAATGATTGTTCACAATATGCTCAGTGGATAATGAGATTCGTATTACAGACAGGAATTTTTAATGAAGTGTTTACTGTTTGAAGGCGAATGAAGTTAAAGTAAGGCATCATCCAAAAATATTTCACGTTGAAATTTGATTTCCATTTGTGCTACAAGAACAAAGAAAATAAAAAGAAACTTTCAATCAAGAAATTTAGTTAATGAAATCACTTTCAAGTCACAAAAAAAAAATATTCAATAAAAACAAAAACTGTAACTGTAACCTTTGTCCCACTTAAATGCTTCTTTAACTGATTAAAACAATAAAATAACATAAAATTTCCAGAAATGCAATTATAGTTTATCTAACGGAAATCAGAATTCTTTATGAATCAAATTTATGCATAACTCACTCTATAGTATTTTAATAATTTTAATTTCTCATATTAAATGCATACGGAAATCACATATCCCAATTGAAACCTATATTAGATATCTATCAAGGAGCTACATTTGTTTTAAAAAAACTAAATAAAAGTCAAACTAAATACAAAAATTTTGAACAAAAAACCTTAAAAAAAATATTTAATTAAAAATGTTTTATTTATAAAACACATATAAAAATTAATTAGAAACCAAAAATATCACAACGAAACCAACAAAGAAACAAAATCAAATCTTTAGAGGGGTTATAAAACTGCTAACAAATTACTTTCATTTAGAATAAATTTATAGAAAAACACGTAAGATATATCACTTGATTCCATACAGAAACAAAAAAATTAGTTTAATGAACACTGAATTATTTAATAACACTAATATATTATAAAAGGACAAATAACATTTTAATCTAAAATTACAAAATACCAAAAACATGGTATTAATTTTAAATCCCCATTTACAATTTAACTACAATATCCCCACCACCGAACAAATAATCCCTTTTAAACTTTAATTTCCCCTACACTTTTTATCACATCCACATATTAAAACCCCACTTAATAACAAATCACTTTCTTCTAGTGGTCCCAAATGGCGAACCCGCGTGCTCCTCTCTCTGCCTTCCCTGGCTTTTTTTTTTTTTTTTTTTTTTTTTTTTTCAACAGGAAAAGAAAAGGGGAAAAAAATCCCCATTTTTTTCCCGTCTATTCCCCGTCCTCCTTCGGTCGTGCTCCTCAGCATCCCTGGATCAGAAGGAGGCTTTCAGGTGACGGGGGGATGGGAATAACGGGTTATTTATGTGATAATGAAGACTCCTTTTCGGTGAATGGTGGAGACGAGACAAAAATGTCTTTGTTTGGAAAGCCGAAGAAAAGGTATGGCTCTGAGAAATACATATTTAATGGAGACGGTTTGGAGGTTATTAATTAAATCTTGCTAATCCTTGAATGACTTGGGCATGCAGAGTGACTGACTTCCAACGTATTATTTGTACTTAATGGGATTTTTTTAAATTTTTTAAAGAGTTTTTTTTTCCACTTGAATTAGTTTCTGTATTGAAACACAAATATTAACCATCTATTAAAATAAGAAAACACTTTTTTCAATTCCTACTATTAGTTCATACTCTCCCTATATATATATATATCTTGTTCAAATTTTCAGTCGTTAATAAAATACTTTTTATTCATCCACTCGGGTTCAAATACATTTTTTTTAACTTGCAGTGGATGACACTGGATGTTAATACATGTTTTTCAAATATTAATCCATTTATTAAATTTAATTAATTATAGGTTTTTTTATATTTAAGTTGCATGTATCTAATAATAGATGGCGCCAGATGTAAGAGGAAAATTTCAACTTTATTTGTAAAGGACTTTTCTGCAATATAGTGGGAAAAAAGTAGGAATTGTCTTTAAAAAAAAATTTTTATATTACCTGTTTATTTAATAGATGGTGGAGATCGTTCGATCTGATTTTTTCTCCTCTATTGTGCATGCTTTGCGAACAGTTTAATAGTGGAAACCAATTATTTTCATTTCATCAAGTCAAATGAAGAAAAAAGGTTTATGAAGAACGAAATACTCAGAGAAATGCGTATTTAATGGAGATGGTTTGGATGTTATTAATTAAATCATTCTAATCCTGAATGACTTCAGCATGCAGAGTGATTTCCAACGTATAATTTGCACTTAATAGGATTTTTTTTAATTTTTTTATTTTTTAAAGAATTCTTTTTTCTACTTGAATTAGTTTCTGTATTGAAATACAAATATTAGCCATCTGTTAAAAAAGTGTTTTCTTATGAGATTTTTTGGTCTAATTTTTTTCCTCTCTATTGCGCATGCTCGTCAAATAATTTTAAAAGTGAGACCAATTACTTTCATTTCATCAAGTCAAACGAAGTAAAATGTTTACGAAGTCACAAGTAGGTAATTGTTAGGTTCCTAGGCTTTGGCTCCTAGGTAATTGTTAGGCTCCTAGCATGTAATTGTACTCCTACCAAATAATTGTAGTAGTGCTAGTAATTATATATTAATTACTAGTATTTAAATCTTAGGAGACAAAAATGTCTTTGTTTGGAGGCCGAAGAAAAGGTATGGCTCTGAGAAATACATATTTAATGGAGATGGTTTGGAGGTTATTAATTAATTCATGCTAATCCTGAATGACTTGAGCATGCAGGGTGATTTCTAACGTATTATTTGTACTTAATTGGATTTTTTTTTAAAAATTTTGAAGAGTTTTTTTTTTAACACTTGAATTAGTTTCTGTATTGAAACACAAATATTAACCATCTATTTAAAAAGCGTTTAGTGTTGTGTTATCTATTTTAAAAGTCTTATAAGATTTTTCGTTCTATCTTTTTTTTCTTTATAACGCAAGCTTTCCAAGCAGTTTAAATGTTATTGAGTCAATTAATTTCATTTCATCAAACCAAACGAAGAAAAATGTCTGCGAAGTATGCGTTACAAGTAGATAATTGTTAGGCTCATAAGCTTTGGCTCCTGGGTAATTTTTAGGCTCCTATTATGTAATTGTAGTAGTACTAGTAATTACATTCTAGGAGAAAAAAAATTTCTTTGTTTGGAAGCCGAAGAAAAGGTATTCGGGAATGTGATTCAGAGAAATACATATTTAATGGAGATGGTTTTGAAGTTATTAATTAAATTATGCTAATCCTGAATGACTTGAGCATGCAGAGTGAACGTATTATTCAGTTCAACGTATCATTTGTACTTAATAGGTTTTTTTTTTTTTTTTTTTTTTTTTTAATTTTTATTTTTAATCTTTAAACACATTGAGTAATAATCAATCATGAAATCTTTCGAAAATTATTGCATTTATTTACAAAACAAAAAGTAAAATTTTTCATGCAGAAAGTTAATGAAAAGAAAATTCAAAACCGCATATCCTCCAAAAGACAGTGAATACATTACACAAAGTGGCAAGTAACAAATTCAAGTTATATAAAACTTAAGAAATTTATTTCAGCTCAGACTTTAAATCCAATAAATTTGAAATATTTGACTCTATAATGTCTCATGTTCATTCTGAGTGACGATGTCATAAAACAAAATTGCCTTATATAATCTTCCACTGCTTTCAAACAAAACAGACAACAGCAAGAAATATAACTCATCCAAAAACTAATCTGTCAACTAATTCTGGAGTTCAGACATCTCAATCTAAATATAAACGCTCCAAACCCAATCTGAAATATTGAAGCGAAAAGAGAGATAGACGAAAAAAAAAAGTATTTTTGCTCACAATAGTCTCAGAGGATATATAAATTCTTCTGCATACAATATCATGAAAGACATCCATAATAAAGCGACAAATTGCAAATTTCATTTTTGTCCATGGAACATCACGATTAGAGGGGCGACAGCGAAGGTAATGAAATAAATTAATGCTGTTTCGAAATTATATATTTTTTTTATTATTTTCGTTTATTTTTCATGCCAGAAAAGAGAGAGGGAGAGAGTAGAAGAGTTGGGAAAGGAGGAGGTTACAAGAGATATGAATTTTATTCTGAGGAGGTTAATTCATATTCATGAGTTTCACAGAACGTTGATGAATGAACTACAAGGACAGAAAAAGGTGTTTTCGGAAGTGTGTCGACATTACGATGGGAAACGATTTTTGTGGTTAAAATAGACGGTGTAATTCTCTAGTGGTTGCGATAAAAACTATTTGTGTCAATGCTATGACGATCTGTTTCTTAGAAAGGGATACTTGACTTGGTTACAAGACCGGTGGTTGCATTTTTCATGTTTGATTTTCTTCAGATGGAGTTTTGTTGTTTTTAATTCCATCTAATTATTTACTTTTTTTTTATCTTCTCATCTGTGTTAGAAAAATATTTAACTTGTATGGCTGAAATCCGACTGCGAAAGAAAGTAAGTTAATTGTAACCACTAAAATAAATATTTTTTAAGCGGCATAAAAGAAATGACATCGGAGATGATTAAGTAAATATTTATTTGAAAGAAAAAGATTAATGCTTCGCTCAAGTTGTTTTTGACTATTTGTATTAATATCAAAATTAATTATTCATTATTAAGAATATTATCTTTATTGTTTAATGTATTCATTATATTAAAGAAATTATCATTTCTTAAGAATAATATTATTACATATTTATATATTATTTTTGTAAATAAATAAAAGAAAGGGTTTCTTTTTAACTCATAAAAATTCATAAAAGTTATTTTAAATTGTGTTAATTTTGAACACATTGAACAACAAACAATAATGAAATCTTTCAAAAATTATTACATTTATTTACAATAAAAAAAGTAAAATTATTCATACTCAAAGACCAAAGTTAATGAAAAGAAAATTCAAAACAGCATATCCGTCAAAAGACACTCAATTCAGTACACAAAGTGGCAAGGAAAGTAACGAATTCAAGCTATGTAAAACTTAACAAAATTTATTTATTGTAAGACTTTAAATCGAATAAATTTGAAATATTTGATTCTATAATAAGTCTCATGTTCAGTCTGAGTGACGATGTCATAAAACAAATTGTCTTATATAAACTTTCATTGCTTTCAAGCAAAACATACAACAGCAAGAAATATAACTCCTCCAAAAACTAATCTGTCAACTAATTCTGGAGTTCAGACATCTCAATCTAAATATTAACGCTCCAAACCCAATCTGAAATGTTGAAGCGAAAAGTGAGATAGACGAAAAAGAAAAGTATTTTTGCTTACAATAGTCTCAAAGGATATATAAATTCTTCTGCATACAATATCATGAAAGACATCCATAATAAAGCGACAAATTGCAAATTTCATTTTTGTCCATGGAACATCATGATTAGATTGAGGACAGCGAAGGTAATGAAATAAATTAATGCTGTTTCGAAATAATATTTTTTTTCGTTTACTTCTGATGCCAGAAAATAATAAATATTAATCTTTAAACATATTGAGTAATAACCAATCAAGAAATCCTTCAAAAATTGTTACATTTATTTACTATACAAAAAGGAAAACTATTTATACCTAAAGCACAAAGTTAATGAAAAGAAAATTCAAAACTGTCTATGTTCCAAAAGACAAAGTGGCACGCAAAGTAACAAATTCAAGTTATGTAAAACTTAACAAAATTTATTTAATCTAAGACCTTAAATCCAATAAATTTGAAATATTTGACTCTGCAATAAGTTTCATGTTCTTCAAATCATTCTCAGTGACAATGTCATAAAAGAAAAATTGCTTATATAATTTTCTACTGCTTTCAAGGAAAACAGATAGCTGTAAGAAATGTAACTCATCCAAAAACTAATCTGTCAACTAATTCTGGAGTTCAGACATCTCAATCTAAATATTAACGTTCCAAACCCAATCTGAAATATTGAAGCGAAAAGTGAGATAAACGAAAAAAAAAGTATTTTTGCTTACAATAGTCTCAAAGGATATATAAATTCTTCTGCATACAATATCATGAAAGACATCCATAATAAAGCGACAAATTGCAAATTTCATTTTTGTCCATGGAACATCACGATTAGAGGGGCGACAGCGAAGGTAATGAAATAAATTAATGCTGTTTCGAAATAATATTTTTTTTCGTTTACTTCTGATGCCAGAAAATAATAAATATTAATCTTTAAACATATTGAGTAATAACCAATCAAGAAATCCTTCAAAAATTGTTACATTTATTTACTATACAAAAAGGAAAACTATTTATACCTAAAGCACAAAGTTAATGAAAAGAAAATTCAAAACTGTCTATGCTCCAAAAGACAAAGTGGCACGCAAAGTAACAAATTCAAGTTATGTAAAACTTAACAAAATTTATTTAATCTAAGACCTTAAATCCAATAAATTTGAAATATTTGACTCTGCAATAAGTTTCATGTTCTTCAAATCATTCTCAGTGACAATGTCATAAAAGAAAAATTGCTTATATAATTTTCTACTGCTTTCAAGGAAAACAGATAGCTGTAAGAAATGTAACTCATCCAAAAACTAATCTGTCAACTAATTCTGGAGTTCAGACATCTCAATCTAAATATTAACGTTCCAAACCCAATCTGAAATATTGAAGCGAAAAGTGAGATAAACGAAAAAAAAAGTATTTTTGCTTACAATAGTCTCAAAGGATATATAAATTCTTCTGCATACAATATCATGAAAGACATCCATAATAAAGCGACAAATTGCAAATTTCATTTTTGTCCATGGAACATCATGATTAAAGGGGCGACAGCGAAGGTAATGAAATAAATTAATGCTGTTTCGAAATAATATTTTTTTTCTTTCATTTTCGTTTACTTCTGATGGCAGAAAAGAGTGAGAGAGAGGAGAAAGGAGGAGGTTACAAGAGAGATGAATTTTATTCTGAGGAGGTTAATTCATATTCATGAGTTTCACAGAACGTTGATGAATCAACTACAAGGACGGAAAAGGTGTTTTAGGAAGTGTGTCGACATTACGATCGGAAACGATTTTTGTGGTTAAAATAGACGGTGTTATTCTCTAGTGGTTGCGATAAAAACTATTTGTGTCGCTGCTATGACGATCTGTTCTAAGAAGTGGATAGTTGACTTGGTTACAAGACCGGTTGTTGCATTTTTCATGTTTGATTTTCTTCAGATGGAGTTTTGTTGCTTTTAATTCCGTCTAATTATTTACTTTTTTTTCCTTCTCATCTGTGTTAGAAAAATATTTAACTAGTACAGCCTGAAATCGAACTGCGAAAGAAAGTAAGTTAATTGTAACCACTAAAATAAATATTTTTTAAGCGGCATAAAAGAAATGACATCGGAGATGATTAAGTAAATATTTATTTGAAAGAAAAAGATTAATGCTTTGCTCAAGTTGTTTTTGACTATTTGTATTAATATCAAAATTAATTATTCATTATTAAGAATATTATCTTTATTGTTTAATGTATTCATTATATTAAAGAAATTATCATTTCTTAAGAATAATATTATTACATATTTATATATTATTTTTGCAAATAAATATAAGAAAGTGTTTCTTTTTAACTCATAAAAATTCATAAAAGTTATTTTAAATTGTGTTAATTTTGAACACATTAAACAACAAACAATAATAAAATCTTTCAAAAATTATTACATTTATTAACAATAAAAAAAAGTAAAATTATTCATACTCAAAGCCCAAAGTTAATGAAAAGAAAATTCAAAACAGCATATCCCCCAAAATACATTCAATACAGTACACAAAGTGGCAAGCAAAGTAACGAATTCAAGCTATGTAAAACTTAACAAAATTTATTTATTGTAAGACTTTAAATCGAATAAATTTGAAATATTTGATTCTATAATAAGTCTCATGTTCAGTCTGAGTGACGATGTCATAAAACAAATTGTCTTATATAAACTTTCATTGCTTTCAAGCAAAACAGACAACAGCAAGAAATATAACACATCCAAAAATAATCTGTCAACTAATTCTGGAGTTCAGACATCTCAATCTAAATATTAACGCTCCAAACCCAATCTGAAATAGTGAAGCGAAAAGAGAGAGATAGACGAAAAAAAAAAGTATTTTTGCTCACAATAGTCTCAAAGGATATATAAATTCTTCTGCATACAATATCATGAAAGACATCCATAATAAAGCGACAAATTGCAAATTTCATTTTTGTCCATGGAACATCATGATTAGAGGGACGACAGCGAAGGTAATGAAATAAATTAATGCTGTTTCGAAATAATATTATTTTTTTTTTTCGTTTACTTCTGATGGCAGAAAAGAGAGAGATTAGAAGAGTTGGGAAAGGAGGAGGTTACAAGAGAGATGAATTTTATTCTGAGGAGGTTAATTCATATTCATGAGTTTCACAGAACGTTGATGAATCAACTACAAGGACAGAAAAGGTGTTTTAGGAAGTGTGTCGACATTACGATCGAAACGATTTTTGTGGTTAAAATAGACGGTGTTATTCTCTGGTGGTTGCGATAAAAACTATTTGTGTCGCTGCTATGACGATCTGTTCTAAGAAGTGGATACTTGACTTAGTTACAAGACCGGTTGTTGCATTTTTCATGTTTGATTTTCTTCAGATGGAGTTTTGTTGTTTTTAATTCCATCTAATTATTTACCTTTTTTTCCGTCTCATATATGTTAGAAAAATATTTAACTTGTATGGCTGAAATCCGACTGAGAAAGAAAGTAAGTTAATTGTAACCACTAAAATAAACATTTTTTAAGCAACATAAAAGAAATGACATTGGAAATGATTAAGTAAACATTTATTTGAAAGAAAAAGATTAATGCTTTGCTAAAGTTGTTTTTGACTATTTGTATTAATATCAAAATTAATTATTCATTATTAAGAACATTATCTCTATTGTTTAATGTATTTATTATATTAAAGAATTTATAATTTCTTAAGTATAATATTATTATTTATTTACAATAACTCACCTGTTTGTAAGTAAGTAAAAAGTTGTGGGGCTTTTTTTGACATCAGAAGTCTAATGCACACTTACACAAACACAGTACGCAGTATACAGTAATGATCGATAGAAAGTTACTATGAAAATTTTTTGAGATATTTTTCAAGAATAATTATACTTTATTTGCTTGTAATAGGGGAAAATATGCAAAAGCTCAGTAGTCCAAAAATATGTTGCAACAATTTAAAACCGTAATTTCAAAGCTTGTCATCATTGAAAATTAAATCCTTGCGCATTTCATTATCTGCACCTAAAGAAGTTTTGGTTTGTCACTCTACAGTCAATTTCTTGTATACTTTAGGCTAATTAAACAGGGACCTACAGTTTAAAGTGGATTCCAAACCATTAACAAATATCCATGCCAGCATTTTACGTAGTTTCAATTTGTAACTATAAATTTAACTTATTATTAATTTTTGACTATTTTTACTATGCTTTAGTTTGTCAAAAATGTTTTAAATATTTATTAAATTAATAGTAAAAACCGGCATGTGAACGGATTTGATTCCTACTATAGCATGAGTTACAGTAAAGCGCTTTGATTAAAGAGTTACAATTTGTCGTGTAAATATAACTTGTATATATATGATTATGATTTTAGTACTGTACAATTTTCTAGGACAGCAATGCGCAAATATAGTGTATTTTTCGATGGAAACCTCTCAATAAGGCTCCATCATCTTACCTAACATTGCATTATCTATCTGTTTATGGACTAACCCAACAAGTAGTCCACTGGCAACGGGTAGTGCTAAAGGGTACGATTGCTGAAGTTCGAATCTAGTAGTATGACCATTTCAGGCCCTGCTTCCACAAACGTGGAAATTCGACATCCATGTGATATACGCATGCGTGTATAGCGTTAGTAATAGTCAATATTGTTAATGAGAGTTTTCCATTGTTTCACCCTACGAGATTCAAATGTTGAATAGTTACCCTTAAAAGTTCCCATGAGAACAATTGCTCTCCTTCCATCTCCTGTTGGAAGGCTTATTGTAGTAGGCTTAAATGAAATGCAAAATCCACAAATATACATCAAGTTCTTGTATTTGATTTGTGGTTGCTATCAGTCAAATAAGATAATCCACAATACAATAATACATTATTCATTTCACCTCCAACATAATTATAATGCAGCATTTTTTTTTTTTTTTTCATGGAAAGTGTTTTGGCATGACCTTCCCATGAGCCAGTAATGTATGTTATTTGGCAAGTATATAATAACAACCCATCATTCAAATTTAACACCAAATAAGCAGTATTTTGGGTACTTATAATACAGGCAATTAGTGTTTTGTATTAATGAAAACAACCCGTCACTCAAATCTGATAGCAGATATACGGTATTATGTGTAAGGAGACTCAAGAAAATGGCAAATGTCTGTGCGATCTTCACAGGTCGAAACGACTACAGATTGAATATGAATTTTACCATGAGTTGTTCCATCGTTATTGGTGATGGACCACGAGCTGAGAAACGTCTACTCCAATGAGAAGTGAGGGAAGCTGATCCCCCTCCTTGATGGATTGTCTAAAAAGAAGGTTTTTGGTGAACTAGGGAGAGAATTCTACAACGAGTCGGCAAGAAGTGTTGTCTTTTTATTCCTCTGAATTGACTGAACAGGCCAAAATTTTCGCCTGATTGAGCCCCTTGTGATTTCGTAAATCACGCCGTGTGATAAAAATTGCAGTTTAATAATAACAATAAACAATTTAACATAATTTAAATAATAAACAATTTAACATAATTTAAATAATAAACAATTTAACGTAATTTAAATTTTTCCCATGAACCTGAAAGTGGGCCTCTTCTTGAAGCCGTTATAGATCTAGTATAGGCCGAGACATTACAATAATAAAATAAAAATGCTTTAAAGAAATGCCTAAAATTTTACAATCCCTGAACAAATCTAATACAGGAATAAATTCATACTTATTAGAAATAAAATACCAAATTCTTAAACCTAAGACGCATTTATAGAAGGCATTCGTTTTATTAAGAAGATTTTTGATAATCTAACATCTATATTACTATTTCGTAAACGTATCAATAAAGTAAATTGCGATTTTGAAGAATAAATAAATTATCAATGCGAGTTACTCAAAAAAAAAAAAAAAAAATTGCTGACGTCTTTAAAAATTAAAACAACATAAATAAATAATACTACCTTATAAATTAAATTTTAAAAATACGTCACATTTTCTACTTCCAGTCAGAATCAAAAATTGTTTTCTTACGATATCTTTTATCATCATTAACATTTTACGAAATGCATTTGTTTACTTATTTTTAAAAACTCCATTTCTCTGCTGTTTTAATACAATTTAATAGCACCTCTCGTTAATAAATAAGTAAAGCTCCAAATAATAATTCTTTAACAAAATTCATTCTTCATCAGAAAACTGCTCTTCTAAAACACACTGCTAATAAATATTAAACGCAAAACGATGATCATTTCAAAAGTCACTTCTTTCAAAAACAGAAAAGACTTCTTAAAGCACACAAACACAAATTCCTTTAATAATTTCGAAAAGATTTCTCGGCAAATAAAAGAATTCCATTTTGATGTGTGCAATAAATTAATATTTACATTAATTATATTCAGTCAAAGCGAAGAATTTTCGCAAAAAAATAATAAAGAATCAATTCCCAATTTGCATCTTTTTAAATCTCTCGTGATATTTGTAACTTGTTTTTTCAAAAACTGATGATTAATATAGATATGTTTAAAAGCACCAAAATGAAATTTCGCAGACTTGTGAGTTACGTCATTCTTCATTTTGAAAGAATTATTTTTAATTATTGTATGCTCAATTAAAACCGCTGCTAACTAAGATAAAAATATTCCCGATATTTTTAAATGTTTATTATATTTCATTTCCTAAGAAATTTTTGATATCAGTGCATGATTTGTGCTTATGTAATTGAGTATTTCTTCGTTTTCTAAGATTGCATAAATTGATTCGAGTTACATTATTATTCGAATTATTTTAACTAGTTCAAAGTTTGAATCAATTGATAAACTATTTAATTAATTCTTTATTTGAAATATATTTTTTAAAATAATTTGAATGTTTGTTGTATTGAATTTTATGAAGGAATTTAAAATTTTTTGTTTAAAAAATCCTTTTTTTTTTTTTTTTTTTTTTTGATTTAAGGAAATCTATTTATTAAACTTCCAACTTTAAAATAAGATTATTTCTTAAGAAGATTTAATCAAATGTGAAGAATATAATTGAAAGATGTTTTTTAAAACTCATCACTTTTTAAACATTTGTAAAAATAACTAAATAAAATAATTTTAATAAAATAATTTAACTAAATAATTTAATTTTTAACATATATAAACAAAATAAGTAAAAATATGTTAATATATATATAATTAAATAAATAAAAATAAGATTTTGTTTAAATATCTATATGAAATCAAAAATAATTTATTGGTAAATATAAATAAAATAAACAAAAGTTTGTTAAAATATATATAAAAAAAATAATAAAATATATAAAACGAATTAAAATTATTAAAATAAGCATTTATACTTTTTTATGTCATTCATTATCAATGATTATCTATGGTTATAAATTGAAATTATGTTTAAAAATACCACTAATAATAAGTTAGTTATAAGTAATATGGTATTAGTAGTGAGTTATATAATAATTCACAAAGATCTGAAAAATGTTTTTATTTTCATTTATTTATATAGATAACTTAAAATGTATTTTATAATTTACTGTATTTTTTTCAAAGAAAAACTAAGCACATTTTTTGTAAATTGTGAATACTTTCATTTAAATATATTTTAATAAAAATAAATAAATTATAGTAAAAATAATAAATAAAAAAATTTTAATAAATACAAATTTTAAAATTTGTTCATTTATCGCTAAAAAGACAAAAAAAAAAAAAAAAAAAAGAAAAGACTTACAAAATATTTTTTTTAGTAATTTTAATAAAAAGGCAAATAAATAATAAGACAAATGATTTTTTCAATATTGAAAAAAATAATAAAATATTGAAACATAATCCGTTTTTATTATTTAGAACGAATTCTCTTAATTAGCCTTCATAAATATAAACTATTTCTAATTCAGACATTATTTTTTAAACTACCCTGTTTTAAAGCTCTAAAGCCCTTAATCTACAAAATACTGATTAATTTAAATAATTTTCATTTCATTTTGTTCGTGTTTTTGTCAGTCAGTTAGTTAATTAATGTGATATAATAATATATTTATATTTTACCTCTATAAATTAATATGTAATTATTTTAATAGTGTTTTATGTTGAGGTCACATATGACTTTATTGGAAATCACACAAAGAAGGAACAAGCAGAGCAAAGCAAACATACAGCAAAACCGCAATAGACAATAAGTCGGTCTCACACACATAAAAAAAGTCATAGGGGTAGAGAGTAAATAAAGGGCGTAGACACTTTATTTTACAACACCAATACAATATTTTAGACACTAATACAACTGCAAGACTTTTTTGCTGATCCTCCCAGTTCTGTCCTGGACATTTCAAAAGGTGTTTTGCATTCATTGTTCCAGCTCTACGTATTGGACAAGTGTTCGAGTAGAGGACACCTATCATGTTAAAGTGTTCCGCAAGACAATCGTGTCCGGTTCTTAATCGAAAGTTGGCAGCCGCCTCTTTACATGGTGTAGTGTTAAAGATTTTCCATCTGTCTGGAATATTGTGCCACTTTTTGCCTTCAGATTTAGTTATAAGATTATCTTTCAGTTTCTTAAAAATTTCTCTATAAATATATTTTTTGAAAGATTCTAGTGGAACTTGTTTCTTTCCAATATTCACATGGTTTCCTATCTTTGCAAGTGAACCTGCTGCTTCATTACCTTTAATTCCCACGTGTGATGGTATCCACTGGAATACAATTTGCTTAGCTTTAGTTCTTAAATATTTTATATCTTTCTTACTTTGACTTATTATTGGGGTTTCAGTGTGATAATTTAACGAGACAGCTTGTATGGTTGCTCTGGAATCTACGAATATTACCACTTTAGAATAGCGATCATAATGTACATTGATTTTTAAATTATTCATTGCGAAATGTATAGCATATATTTCAGCATCAAAATTTGTCATAAATTTCCCTGTAGGTGCATACTGGGAAAACAACTCAAAGTAGACACCTACCCCAGCAACTTCGTCTATTTGGGACCCGTCAGTAAATATTCTTGTTCATTGAAGCTCTGGGTATGGTATTTTATAATGATAATCCATTAAAAAATCGAACTTCTTGCTCATGTATCGACCTTTTTTTTCCTACAAAAAATATAGTTTGTATATTTTTTGATAGCTTTAAATTATTTAGAAAATTTTCAACGTTATTTTATATTTATGAATGTAAATATCTTTGTATGATTATAAAGCGTTTATCTGAGTCAATTTGAAAATTTTTAGTTAATTAAAAAACAGTAGACCCTCTTTTATACTTGTATGTTGGGAAAGAACACAATCAGTATTTATTTCTGAAAGACGCAATATAAATAAATGTTTACATTATGTGGGATATTAACCTTAAAAATAAAACGCTTATATCTGAATGCTCAATATAAAAAGATACAATGGGCAACTGTATCTTTCACAACAGAAATAGCACAATTCTAACTTAATAAATATTAATGTTGTTTCAAGATTTTTAAAGTTTTTCTTTCAATACTAACTTTCATAAATTTGATATTTTTTCGAATTTAAATTTTTTCCATAAATATGACAAATTTTAATATTTTTTATTTGAAAATATGTTTTGTTAGTGTTTATAATATCACTTTTTTGCTAAGGAAATATAAGATTACATGTATGTATCGGAAGTCTGTAAATGAAGATGTATTCAATAATTGTATCTCATTTTACTATAACAATTCATTACATAATCTTTTTAATTCTGTTAATTATATACTTCTACATTATTTTTATAAATACAGTGCTGAAGTGTAAATTTTTTTTAAATACTGTAACAGTTTTTTTCAAATATAAATACAATATTTTAATAGTAATTTGTTACAAGTGAAAGATGTTTGAATAATATTTTAATCTGTTTATGTGTTTGAATAGGGAACTTCTTTCAAAATGTATTTTTAATAGAGAAATTGCTTTCAATGTTGTAATGTATTTATATATATGAATTGGGAAATTTGTTTCACCATTGTAACGTATTTGCTGGTTTGAATGGTCAAGTTTGTTTAAATGATATCAAATTACTTTTTTTATAATTAGCATATTGAATCATAAACATATATTATTAATTCATTTAAAAGATATTCTTAATGCACAAAAATATCAAAAAAGGAAAGTATTGTTTGGTTAATAAAAGTCACACACACACATGCATACCATATAAGTTTCGTAAACAGTAAAACAGTTCTAGATCAAATCCTTATTCAAAGGCATCTGAATGCTTTTTAAATAAGTAGGGTAATTATAAAAGAATAATAACAAAGCTTCTACCTTAAGTATTATTAACGTGTAATCCTCAAAATTACGAGGTCCAAAGAAACAAATAATCCTTCCTTTTAATGAAATGATAATAAAAGCATTAGCGCTTTCCCTTTATAATGGTTCTTTTCTGTTTGAAAGTGGCAATTAATTCCTTATGTTACTAAAATAAAATAGAAAGAGAATCGCCTTAAAATGTCTTGGAGCCAAACAAAGCAAAACAGCGCGTATCAATAAGAGCATATCGTAAAAGCCAGGTTACTTTCAGACTGGGAGAGAACTAATCCAAATACAATGAATGTAAGAAATTACTTAAAAAGAGGGGATTTTAATTGGTCGATTTCAGTGGAAAGATGGTCCAATGTTTTCCGATATGTTATGGGTCCTTCTTTTATAAAAGTTTTGAAAGATATTTTGAGGGAATGGTTTTAAACAGACTAGTTAGTGATTTTTAAATTGGTTAGCTAGCTGAATTGGTGAGGTTTAAAAGATAGGCATTTAAAGTTGTTATTGTACTTTGTCTAGCAGAGTTTGGTTTGTCGCTCTACTGTCATCTGGTGCATACGAGGGTTAAACAAACCTGGACCAACAGTTTAAAATGGATTCCGAACCACTCACAAACATCCATGCCACCACCGGGATTCGAACCTGAAGCCGGTGGTACCAAAAGCCAGACCGCTAGACAATTGGCCATCAGGCCACATCTAGCAGAGTCAGTGTCAGTTGTTCCAAAGTACAAGTATAATTAGAGGTCAAACCATTTCTTCTCTTTGAGATCAAAGCAGCCTGATGGTCAATTGGCTAGCGCTCTGACCTTTGGTATCACAGGCTGTATGTCTGAATCCTTGCGGTGGCAGGGATGTTTGTTAGTGGTTCTGAATCCACGTTAAACTGCAGGTCCCGGTCTAATTACCCTAAAGTGTGAATAAAATTACCGTAGAGCGACAAACCAAACCTTGAGATCAATGAAAAGATATTCCTGACTACATGTTTATTCCTGGCATTGGCATAAAGTTTTCGCTTTGATATAGCTTTTTCAATTTCAAACCGCTCCAATCCCTAAATTTTATATAAATGTATAATTACATCAATAATAATTTCAGAAATTTTTGCAAAACATGAAAATTTTATATCACCAAAAAAACAACAACATAGAAGTTAATGGAAAAGATTAATGTAAAACAATCTAGATTTTACATATTCATTGCAATCTAGATTTTACATACTTTTTTCCTGAGCACGTGATCTTGAAATTTAAAAAAAAAATACATATTTATTGAGGTTATAATTTAGAGTAGAAAATAGTTTATGAAAGAATGTATACAAAAAAGTTTAGTAAAATTACAAGGCATATATTAATGCATTAATATATTTGCATTTTTTACATTCACCTAGATTTATTAAAAAGACCTGTGAATCAGAAAATTTTTGAAAGTGTCCTGTGTATTAATTATCTGCGTCCTACTAGTTAATTTTTTGAGTAGGGAAAATTTGGTTTAAAAAAAATATTAAAAATATTATTAATTCAAATATTATAATCAGAAATATAAAAACTTTTTTAGAAATAGTATTTCCTTATTATTTTTTGTAAGAAAATTGATTTATTACAATAACCATCAGATAAATAAATGAAATTATTGTAATCAGAGTATAATACATATTTCTACTAAAATTACTATTGATTTAACTGTTGTGCTTTATTTTGTATTTATTTACAAATATATTTAAAACAGTTTATTTTATTAGTATTATTTTAGTTTAATTCAATTTAATTTTTTTATTTTATTTTTTTATTTTATTTTTATTTATTTTTTAATTATTATTCTATTTTTTCAATATTTAAATTTTATTATTACTATTTTTATGATGCATTTTTAATTTTGATTAATTATTATTTTATGATTAACATTTGATTAATTATTATTTTATAATTAACATTTGATTAATTTAATTTTTTAATTTAAAATATTACTACTACGAAATTTAAAAGTTTAATGATTATCACTTCTGAGCATGATGAACTATATAAATTTTTCCGTGACTTAAACATATAATATTCAAATAGTAAATCAACAATTAAATAAAAAATTCAAACTTAAATACTGTTTTATTAAAACGGTTTTTCATGTAAAATACGTTTTACCATTTCGACTTCCTCAAATGAAATTAGATAGTTTTTAAATAATCTTAACAACGAAATACTTTCAATCCTTGAGAAGAATTTATATTATTTACATTGATGCAAAAAAATAAAAGACATGATTTCAGTCAAAAGCCATAAGAATTATTAAAAATAAATGCAGAAGCAAATTCGGGCATCCAGATAAAAGAAAACTCTTCCTCTTTGTTGTAGAAAAATTTACTGTAATAATAAAGCTCTTGATATAAGCTTCTCTTTTGTAAGTTCATTACTTTGTAAATAACTTATGGAGAGAATTACATTCTTCTTCTTTTTAACTTTAATATAACACACATATCTATTTGAATAACAATGTGTGTAAATACGACGAAAGACCGAAAGTGGAATTTAGCAGAAAACTTATTCCTCCACTTTTAATATTTTAACGTCTGGTGACAACGTAATTGCTTCCACCGTGAAAGAATTCCAAAAAGTACACTGTTGCTGAACTTTTACCGAAACATTTCCTTCACAAGCATGTCAGAAGTTTAAATTACAACACATCCCTCCCTCCCTCTTCTTTGTGAGTCCCCCGACTACTACCACCCCTCTAAAAAAATCTGAATTATAAGCTTAGATAACTCCAAGCACTTGTTTAGAAAAGTATGCAACGTAACATAAGAGAAAACAATTACTCAGAGGAAAGGCAAGCTCACTCAAAACTCAACCTTCTAAGTTAAGTTCACTTTTAAGAAAGAAGCACGGGTGCGAATTTTAAAGAACACCCCCTCCCCCTTCTCAATTTTTATCCATCCATCCCTCCCACCCCCTCTCTACATATCTCGGTTCATAATTTTCTCCTCACTTCCCAACGCTAAAAACCACTTTCCCTCAGAATGAAGAGTTCTTAATTCTTAAAAGAGTAAAAATGCGGTGCGGTGGAGTTGCATTCATTATCAGACAAAAGGATGGGGAAGTAGATAGAGAAGCTAAAGATTTTAATTCGCAATTAAACAAAGGCCGCGATAAATTGTTAAACAAAGAAACACTTAAACGAAGATCGCGGCACGAATAAATTGCATTAAGAGCCAGAATGGGGGGTGGGGGTTGGGGAGTAGGGTGTAGGGCGACATCAAGCAAACACAAAGGCCGTTACTTTTACAACTGGTGAAGAAAGAAACAATGAGAAGAGCGCCACGACGAAGACGAATTGCTGTTATTTACATTTGAACAGATTGCCCCGTTCGTTTCGTTTCGTTTCGTGTTGTTGTTTTTGTTTCCTTTCATTTCCTCGAAGAAATTGTTTCCACGAATTTGTTTTAGCGTCGTAAGTAAATAAAATTTACTTTACACGCTTCGGCGCTACCGGCTCTTGTAGTAGCAGTAGTAGCAGCAGTAGTTGGTGGCTGCAGTAGTAGTTGGAAGCTCTGCCCTTAATGCCAGAAGTGTTAATAGTCATTTTAGGCGGGCGGATTTCGTGTGAACCAGACAGGGTATAATGGCAGCGTTTATTTTTGGGCAAGCCTGTTGTGCTGTTTTGTTGTTTTGATTGTCTGGAGATGGGTTTGGTCTTTAGTGGAATCACAAAGGCAGTCGGCCGCCTGGGTTTTAATCATAACTTTGTTTGAGAGTCCATAAATGGTGAGAAAAAATGTGAGTAAAACTGCAGGCGTATCTTCGTGCACAATCGAATTACATGTAATTTTCATTGTTTGATGAAAACCGAACACTGTAATTTTATTTCACATTGGCAAAAGAACTCTTTGCTGTGAAATGAGAGGGAAATTAATTTTATTTTTGTTCAAAAAACGCGATTCTAAATGTTTATTTGTAATGATGAATTTTTGACAATCAGAAAATTTGATTGTGTAAAAATATTTGCTCAGTAAATATTTAAGTTAATTTTTAAAAATAAACAAATTTTAATACATTTAGAGAAATGTATATGAAACGTATCAGCTGGCTCAGCATTTATTCAAGTAAAAGTATAAAAAAATTTACATTTTTTTAAAGAATTTATTATTTAATATTTTCGTTTCGACACAACCTATAACGTTCTGCAGATTGATATTCGATATTTTAAGAGATCATATAAAAATGATTAAATGGCAACTCATAGTTGAAAAATTAAAGAAATAGTACTTATAATTACAATGCATATTTTTTAATAAAATAATGTTAGTGATTTAAGACCTGGATGCACAGAAAAAAAAGAGTGTACTAACGTTTTGATAATCATGTAATTATATTCTTATTAAAATAAAACTTAAATTTATCCACATTCCTTGTATTGCAAGCCTTCTTTTTTATATAATAACACAAATTTTTGGATCTGATCAATTCTTAGGAACGACGTATAATAAAACAACCTTCAACAAGGGGTCATACAAAACAACCTTTCAAGGGGTCATCTCTGCAAAAGTGCAGAGATGAACCGTTTAGAGTTTTGTTGACAGAATAACAAGAGAGATGATAAAGATCATCTAACTATAATGCCAGCCAAAACATATTTTCAAACAAAAAACCCATTTAACAATCACATGTTCTTTTATTTCACAGTTCCCTAATACTATAAAATTTTGTAAAAGCCTTTTTAAAAAAAGTATTCTTTTTCCCTTTACAGGAAAAAAAACTGTTTAAAAAAACACTATTGTGTCTCACATAGCTGAAAATGGAACACTAAAATAATGAACACACCAAAATAATAATAATAAATCGCCGGTTTTCCAATCCAACCCTTTACTCTCCAATCCAAGAGCCAAGTCACCCTCAAGAGCTCCGACGACAGGAGGGGCAAGAGCGGAGATGAAGACAAAGCGACCACTTCAACGCTTCTTTCTCTCCCTCCTCGTTGAGCCTCAACATGGAGTAATAAAAGTCGTTTATGGGGGAGGGGAAGGGGCTTAAAAGACCACTTTTACTCCCCGCTGTAAATTATTGTCCACCCATTAGAAGTTCGTTAATTTTCAACTTTAATCCGGGCGGGTGTATTCATCTTTACCTCGATGACATACTCTGCTTTTCTGATAAGAGCTGAGAGGGTTTTGGGAGAAGTTCTTTGTGGTCTTATTGTTGGAATAATGTTGTCTATTCAGCTGCTTGGGTTTTTGTGGCAGGGATGTTCCTGTTGAATTAACGATTGTTAGACTGTTGGTTATTTTCGTATTTTGATTCAAAGAAAATTAAATTAATTTTTTTTTTATTTTATTTAATTCTTTGAGTTTCGCTAATAATTTAAAAATAAAGAGGATGAAGATTTTATTATATTATTAAGTAATTTAATATAAATTTATTATTTTATCATTTTGTAAAACTAAACCAAATTTAAAATTTACCATGGCATTATCATCATAAAGGTAGAACATTAAAATTAAATAATAATTTTATGAATAAAATTAATTGTTTTTCTTCTTCATTGGCTCATCAGCCTTTTTGCAAACCAAGGTCGTTTCCCTACTGGCAGATTTCGAAACACGTGATGTTTTCTTTTTACGGGGTAGTGTTGTCAGCACTGCGCTTAACGCTCTATTGTCATATTATGTTTAAAGTGGATTCCGGTTTAGAGGTTTAAGAGGATTCCGAACCATTACAAACCTCCATAGTACCGCCGGGAGTCGAACCCGAAACCTGCGGCACCGAGCGCCAGAGCTGTAGTCACTCGGCCATCAGGTCAAATTAAATTGTTAATATATTAAAAATTTTCTTGATTACTGAGAAAAAAAAACATAATTAAAATATAAAAATAATATTAGTTAATTATAGTAAAATAAATTTTTTTGTATTGATATCTTTTCAAAAGATTATTGCAATTTATTTGCACAAATTAAGTATACAAAATTTTCTATAAAAATTTCAAGAATAATTTAATTTCTATTTAATCAAATCACAATTTCAAGACATAAATTGAGTAATATCTATTTAATAACAATAATTTATTATTTAACATGTATCACCATTTACAGTTTTATGATTTAAAACAAATTAAAGAAATAACTATATTTTAAACTGCAATTAAACATGGAAATATAGTAATGAAAAATAGAGTAAGTAGAAACTATATTTACTGGGGAACTACTTGAGTATTTATATAAAATTAATGAGATATATTTAAGTTATAATTTTTATACTTAGTTATAAATGATTAATTATCTCTAATTTAAAAGTTTTGAACCTCGAAGATACTTATTTTTCTATTTAAATTATGCAAAAGACAGGTAAATAATTACAAATATTTATACATATTCCTAAGAGATCTAGTTGCGAAATATTATGTTTCATAATGCATTTGAAATAAGCTGAAATTCTTTTTTTTTAACGAATGATTTAAATCTGATGAAATAGGGTCCTTATGAGATATATCGTGCCAAATACATATAATAAACTGCAAATAAAATATATACTTTGAAATTTAACCTTCTTCTTTGCAGCTTAAATTTAAAGTCTTGCAAAATTTTTAAACAAGTTCTATTAAAAAGATTTATGTAAATTGTTAATGAATCAAAATATTTACTGTTAAAGAGTATATGATTTAATTGTCCTAAGTAAACATTTTAAATTTCAGTTCAGCGCTAAATGTGCATTTTGTAATCTAATTTTAAGTACAAAGAATTACTTGCACTAATAAATTGATTGCAGACTTTTAAGACATTCATTTATTTATTTAAATTTTACTCTAAATACAGATATAAAGTTTTGGAAAATTATACATCAAAAATTGATTTGCAATAAAGAAACATTACAACAAACAAATTTAACCATAAGATATAGTTCATTTTTAACATAGACGTAAAAAAAAAACCAAAACAATGCGTTTACCATAACGATAAGTAAACATTTAACATAATTTTTTTGTTATTGTTATAACTTGCGTTTGATTGTTTTTCCCAGCTATTGTTTTTTATCTTCTGACATGAAGTTAACCATAAAATACACTTAACTTTTAACATAGAAGTAAGAAAATCCCTAAACAATGAGTTCACATAACAATAAATAAACGTTTATATTTAACACAATTATTTTTTTGTGTTTTTGTTATAACTAATGCTTGATTGTTTTTCCCGGCTCTTGATTTTTATCTTCTGACACAAATTTAACCATAAAATATAGTTAATTTTTAACATAAAAGTAAGAAAACCCAAAACAATGTGTTCACCATAATAATAAGTACAGATTCACATTTAATTAATTTTTTTGTTGTTGTTTATAGCGCTTGATTGTTTTTTCGTAGTTTTTTTTACCTTCTTACATGAATTCCATTAATTTCTTGAAAAACTTACAACTGTAAATTTAATATTAAAGATGGTATTCATGAAGATGCCGCTGTCTATTTCCTTTTTAAAGAAGATATCAACGCACAAGTAAACATTTAAAGATAACTGAGTACATATATAAATGTGGGGCCTGAATGGCGAGTGGCTAGCGCTCTGGCGTTCGGTAGCACAGGTTTCGGGTTCGAGTCCTGGCGCTGCCATGGATATTTGTAGTGGTTCGGAATCCCCTTTAAACTGTAGGTCCCGGTCTAATAGGATCATAGAACATTGCGGGAGCATTGTTACTCCGCGTCCGTGACTTATCTTCCAGTTACACGGGCCCCTTGGGTAATGCAAAGTGAGTACATCTGTGCAGCGCTTGACCAAGCTGTCTAAGTGTTTGCCAGCTGCATTAGAAAGAAAAAAAAATATCTAAATGTGTAAGAGGAAACTTACACATGTAAACCACGGCCCCGTTATAAAAACTCATGATTTTATCCGTTTTTCAAAACAATTTATCAAACATTCATTACTAGAGGAATTCAACTCCAATTCTATCCTCATTTAAAGTTACATTAAAGGGTGTCAGGAATTACAAACAAATTTTGAAATTGCAGTATTCAATTACTCAATTTTTGTGGGTCAAATAACTTTTTATTTTAATTGAAATGTTGTTGAAAAGACCATAAACTCATTGAAATTTTAATAAAGTCTAAAAGTGAAAAAATTCTAAAAAAGTGACAAAAAAAAAAAAAAAAAAAACATTAACAAAGTTCAAAATTTTGAAAATTTAATTTCCAAATTGTGAATTGTTTGCTGATATTTTTCCGAAATTTCTTACAAAAGTAGCAATATTTTAACGTCACGGAGTAGAGTTAATAGAGAGTATAATAGAGTGTATAGCGCATTGGGTTTCTTAACTAAAGGAACTGTATTTCAAACCCGGCAACAAAGCCATACTGAATGGTCACGTGTCTATACATGGAATAGATATAATAAATCGGTAGGCTGGAATGTCTTTTCCTTTGGTTCAAAGTGGAGAAAAAGAGAGTATAATCCCCCAGATGTTTGCCCAGACGGTGATTATTTAAAAATGGGACGGTTGAATGTGGGTGCAGTTCAAAAGATTTTGTAACAATGTGTCTTACATCGATAGTCGGGCGGCCTGGTAGAAGTTTTCCTGATTTTCTCTTATACTAAATGCAAATGCGGGGAGAACCCCAAAAAATCTCATCGGAAGTCACTATCCTCCCCTTCATCCGTCGGTGAGCTGTTCGTAAGCACGAGGCCCATTGATGTTCCACCTTCATCTTTCTAAATGGTAGGGAGCTATATAGTAATAGGTACGGGGATTGATGTGTGGCTGCAATAAAGGTACTCTAGGTTACTTTGAATCTGATACATAACTGTCCTTTTAGTGACAAATGATCGTACATTAATAGGTCAAGCATTCGAAAATAAAAATTGGAAATTTTTTATGAAATAAAATTATTAATTTAATATATAAATATTAATATTTCCATATTAATTGAATAGAAAACAAAACTTTTGTTATTTTGACTATACGAACAAAAACTATTATTAAATATGATTATAATAAATAAATAACAAGCATAAAATATATACAAAAATTTTATAATATCCAATCCATCAATTTAATCTTTCACTAATTAAAATACAAAATAAAAACTTGTTAGAACTCGCAGAGCATAAAAGGAAAAAAAACCGGAATTAAGGCGATATACTACAACATAAATAACCTTGAGAATCAGGATCAACCTTGACCACTCCTCCGCGAATACGGATGGCGGATAAAAATGCTCCGTGTAATGAATAAAATTACATTGAAAGTAAATCCCGGAAGTCCGATTTGTCGCCAAAGCATGTCTCGATGGTGAGAAAATCTTCGTATCCAGAAATGGGAAGTCCGAGCCGATGAAGTCCTCCCCTTCGATGTTGGAGGCAAGAGAACAAGGATGCTTAACTAGTAAGTCTCACAAGTATCGACTTTATTGCTCAGCTGCATTACACTACTTGATTCCCCCCTCCACATTTTTTCGAAAGGAATTGGATTTTTCTGCTTCTTTTTTGCCAATACCAGAGAACTGTTACCATTGTATTTGTTCTGGAAATAAATGGGAGCAGTTTCACAGATCTTTCATTGAGTACAAATAATTCTATGCATCTATATAGAGTTTTACCATGGACTATTTTTTTCTATGAGTGAAATGGTTATATTGAAATCAAATTTAAATGAAAATATAGATTATTGGTTTCCTTTTATTGTTATTTACTTAAATTAAATTAGTGTAAAGTAATTTAACTCAACTTGTTGAAACTTGTTTTTTTGTTTCGGAGCACAGAAATTTTTCATTTATTTAATCAGTTTTTCTTCATCCATTTTAATGACGACATGATTTAAGAAATTTTGTATTCATTCCAATCTAGATAAATTAAAAACAATTAAGAAATAATAATTATTATTTAGTTTATTCAGAATCAAATGGTAAGCGTTTTTTAAATCTTAAGTTTAGTTTCATTCTAAATTTTTCAATCCACAAACACACACAGATGCATAATGTTGGTGGGCTATTTGTGGTATGCATGAGGCCCATCGAAGTTCCCCCTTCACCTTTCTAACTGATGGGGGCACATAGTCCTAGCTACGCGGATTGAGGTGTGGAGAAAAAAAAAAGAAAGTTCAAAACATTAGGCTACTCTGGGTTACGCTGAATCTGCTATATGACTGCCCTCTTAGTGGCAAATGATTGCTAATTAAAAGGTCCATCATTCGAAAATAACAACGCAACCCCATGGAGAAATTTTTATTAAATAAAAGTATTAATTTAATATATAAATATTAATATTCCTATATTAATTTAATAGAAATCAAATATTTTGACTAAAACGAACAAAAACGATCATTAAATATCTTGATTATAACGAATAAATAACAAGCAAAAACATGTATATCAAAATTCTATAAGAACCCTCCACTAATTTAAACACGAAATAAAAATTTATTAGAACTCTCAAAGCATAACAAAAACGGAATTAGGGCGATATACTACAACATAAATAACCTTGAGAATGAAGATCAACCTTGACCATTCCTCCGCGAATACGGATAGCGGATGAAAATGCTCCGTGTAATGAATAAAATAACATTGAAAGTAAATCCCGGAAGTCCGATTTGTCGCCAAAGCATGTCTTGATGGTGAGAAAATCTTCCTATCCCGAAATGGGAGGAGAGACTGGTCCGAGCCGATGAAGTCCTCCCCTTCGATGTTGGAGGCAAGAGAACAAGGATGCTTAACTTGTAAGTCTTACAAGTATCGACTTTGTTGCTCAGCTGCATTACACTACTTGCCTCCCCCCACATTTTTCCGAAAAGAATTGGATTTTTCTGCTTCTTTTTTGCCAATACCAGAGAACTGTTACCATTGTATTTGTTCTGGAAATAAATGGGAGCTCTTTCATTGAGTACAAATAATTCCATGTATATATAGAGTTTTACCATGGGCTTTCATTTCTATGAGTAAAATGGTTATACGGAATACGAATTTAAATAAAAACATTACTGATTATTGATTTCCTTTTATTGTTATTTATTTAAATTAAATTAGTGTAAAGCAATTTAACTCAACTTGTCGAAACTTGCTTTTTATTTTGGAAGCATAGATATTTTTTAATTGAGTAAACCATTTTTCTTAATCCAGTTTTATAACAGCATGATTTAAGAAATTTTGTATTTATTCCACTCTAAATAAATTAAAAAATAATGAAGAAATAATGATTATTATTTTGTTATTTCATTTATTGGGAATCCAATGACTATTCAAGGACTATTCAAAATCTAGTTACTGATCTAACTAAACAATTTTGGTTTTTGCTATGATTTTTGAAAAGTTATACTTGTTGGATATTATTAAGTATTTTGATAATAATGAACAAATAACAAGCAAAAAAATATAAATCAAAATTTTATAAGTAACAATAGACTGATTTAATCGTTCACTACTATGATCTTTCCCTAATTTAAATACAAAATAAAAATTTGTTATAGCTCGCATAACATAAAGAAAAACGGAATTAAGGCGATATACTACAACATAAATAACCTTGAGAATCAGGACCAACCTTGACCATTCCTCCGCGAATACGGATGACGGATAAAAATGCTCCGTGTAATGAATAAAACAACATTGAAAGTAAATCCCGGAAGTCCGATTGGTCGCCAAAGCATGTCTTGATGGTGAGAAAATCTTCGTATACCGAAATGGGTGGAAAGATTGGTCAGAGCCGATGAAGTCCTCCCTTCGATGTTGGAGGCAACAGAACAAGGATTCTTAACTTGTAAGTCGTACAAGTATCGACTTTATTTCTCAGCTGCATTACACTACTGGCCTCCCCCCGCATTTTTCCGAAAGGAATTGGATTTTTCTGCTTCTTTTTTGCCAATACCAGAGAACTGTTACCATTCTATTTGCTCTGGAAATAAATGGGAGCTCCTTCATTGAGTACAAATAATTCCATGTAGATATAGAGTTTTGCTATGGGCATTTTTTTTCTATGAGTAAAATGGTTATATCGAATATAAATTTAAATGAAAGCGTAAATTATTGGTTTCCTTTTATTGTTATTTACTTAAATTAAATTAGTGTAAAGTAATTTAACTCAATTTGTTGAAACTTGTTTTTTATTTTGGAGCACAGAAAATTTTCAATTATTTAATCAATTTTTCTTCGTCCAGTTTTATAACGACATGATATAAGAAATTTTGTATTCATTACACTCTAAATACATTAAAAATAATTAAGAAATAATAATTATTATTTCGTTTATTCAGAATCCAATGGTAAGCATTTTTTAAATCTTAAGTTTAGTTTAATTTTAAATTTTTCAATCCACTAACACACACCGAGGCATAATGTTGGTGGGCTATTTGTGGTATGCATGAGGCCCATCGAAGTTCCACCCTCACCTTTCTAACTGGTGGGGGGCACATAGTCCTAGTTACGGGGATTGAGGTGTGGAGAAAAAAAAAAAAAAAAGAAAGTTCAAAAGATTAGGCTACTCTGGGTTACGCTGAATCTTCTATATAACTGCCCTCTTAGTGGCAAATGATTGCTAATTAAAAGGTCCATCATTCGAAAATAACAACATAACCCCATGGAAAATTTTTTATTAAATAAAAGTATTAATTTATAATATATAAATATTAATATTCCTATATTAATTTAATAGAAATCAAAATTTTTGACTAAAACGAACAAAAACGATCATTAAATATCTTGATTATAACGAATAAATAACAAGCAAAAACATGTATATCAAAATTCTATAAGAACCCTCCACTAATTTAAACACGAAATAAAAATTTATTAGAACTCTCAAAGCATAAGAAAACCGGAATTAAGGCGATATACTACAACACAAATAACCTTGAGAATCAGGATCAACCTTGACCATTCCTCCGCGAATACGGATGGCGGATAAAAATGCTCCGTGTAATGAATAAAATAACATTGAAAGTAAATCCCGGAAGTCCGATTTGTCGCCAAAGCATGTCTTGATGGTGAGAAAATCTTCCTATCCCGAAATGGGAGGAGAGACTGGTCCGAGCCGATGAAGTCCTCCCCTTCGACGTTGGAGGCAAGAGAACAAGGATGCTTAACTTGTAAGTATTACAAGTATCGACTTTATTGCTCAGCTGCATTACACTACTTGAATCCCCCCACATTTTTCCGAAAGGAATTGGATTTTTCTGCTTCTTTTTTGCCAATACCAGAGAACTGTTACCATTGTATTTGTTCTGGAAATAAATGGGAGCTCTTTCATTGAGTACAAATAATTCCATGTATATATAGAGTTTTACCATGGGCTTTCATTTCTATGAGTAAAATGGTTATACGGAATACGAATTTAAATAAAAACATTACTGATTATTGATTTCCTTTTATTGTTATTTATTTAAATTAAATTAGTGTAAAGCAATTTAACTCAACTTGTCGAAACTTGCTTTTTATTTTGGAAGCATAGATATTTTTTAATTGATTAAACCATTTTTCTTAATCCAGTTTTATAACAGCATGATTTAAGAAATTTTTTATTTATTCCACTCTAAATAAATTAAAAAATAATGAAGAAATAATGATTATTATTTTGTTATTTCATTTATTGGGAATCCAATGACTATTCAAGGACTATTCAAAATCTAGTTACTGATCTAACTAAACAATTTTGGTTTTTGCTATGATTTTTGAAAAGTTATACTTGTTGGATATTATTAAGTATTTTGATAATAATGAACAAATAACAAGCAAAAAAATATAAATCAAAATTTTATAAGTAACAATAGACTGATTTAATCGTTCACTACTATGATCTTTCCCTAATTTAAATACAAAATAAAAATTTGTTATAGCTCGCATAACATAAAGAAAAACGGAATTAAGGCGATATACTACAACATAAATAACCTTGAGAATCAGGACCAACCTTGACCATTCCTCCGCGAATACGGATGACGGATAAAAATGCTCCGTGTAATGAATAAAACAACATTGAAAGTAAATCCCGGAAGTCCGATTTGTCGCCAAAGCATGTCTTGATGGTGAGAAAATCTTCGTATACCGAAATGGGTGGAAAGATTGGTCAGAGCCGATGAAGTCCTAACTTCGATGTTGGAGGCAACAGAACAAGGATTCTTAACTTGTAAGTCGTACAAGTATCGACTTTATTGCTCAGCTGCATTACACTACTGGCCTCCCCCCGCATTTTTCCGAAAGGAATTGGATTTTTCTGCTTCTTTTTTGCCAATACCAGAGAACTGTTACCATTCTATTTGCTCTGGAAATAAATGGGAGCTCCTTCATTGAGTACAAATAATTCCATGTAGATATAGAGTTTTGCTATGGGCATTTTTTTTCTATGAGTAAAATGGTTATATCGAATATAAATTTAAATGAAAGCGTAAATTATTGGTTTCCTTTTATTGTTATTTACTTAAGTTAAATTAGTGTAAAGTAATTTAACTCAATTTGTTGAAACTTGTTTTTTATTTTGGAGCACAAAAAATTTTCAATTATTTAATCAATTTTTCTTCGTCCAGTTTTATAACGACATGATATAAGAAATTTTGTATTCATTACACTCTAAATACATTAAAAATAATTAAGAAATAATAATTATTATTTCGTTTATTCAGAATCCAATGGTAAGCATTTTTTAAATCTTAAGTTTAGTTTAATTTTAAATTTTTCAATCCACTAACACACACCGAGGCATAATGTTGGTGGGCTATTTGTGGTATGCATGAGGCCCATCGAAGTTCCACCCTCACCTTTCTAACTGGTGGGGGGCACATAGTCCTAGTTACGGGGATTGAGGTGTGGAGAAAAAAAAAAGAAAGTTCAAAAGATTAGGCTACTCTGGGTTACGCTGAATCTTCTATATAACTGCCCTCTTAGTGGCAAATGATTGCTAATTAAAAGGTCCATCATTCGAAAATAACAACATAACCCCATGGAAAATTTTTTATTAAATAAAAGTATTAATTTATAATATATAAATATTAATATTCCTATATTAATTTAATAGAAATCAAAATTTTTGACTAAAACGAACAAAAACGATCATTAAATATCTTGATTATAACGAATAAATAACAAGCAAGAACATGTATATCAAAATTCTATAAGAACCCTCCACTAATTTAATCACGAAATAAAAATTTATTAGAACTCTCAAAGCATAAGAAAACCGGAATTAAGGCGATATACTACAACACAAATAACCTTGAGAATCAGGATCAACCTTGACCATTCCTCCGCGAATACGGATGGCGGATAAAAATGCTCCGTGTAATGAATAAAATAACATTGAAAGTAAATCCCGGAAGTCCGATTTGTCGCCAAAGCATGTCTCGATGGTGAGAAAATCTTCGTATCCCGAAATGGGAGGAGAGATTGGTTCGAGCCGATGAAGTCCTCCCCTTCGATGTTGGAGGCAAGAGAACAGGGATGCTTAACTTGCAAGTCTTACAAGTATCGACTTTATTGCTCAGCTGCATTACACTACTTGCCCCCGCATTTTTCCGAAAGGAATTGGTTTTTTCTGCTTCTTTTTTGCCAATACCAGAGAACTGTTACCATTGTATTTGTTTTGGAAATAAATGTGAACACTTTTATTGAATACAAATAATTCTATATATAGAGAGAGAGTTTTGCTATGGGCATTTTTTTTCTATGAGTAAAATGGTTATATCGAATATAAATTTAAATGAAAGCGTAAATTATTGGTTTCCTTTTATTGTTATTTACTTAAATTAAATTATTGTAAAGTAATTTAAAAGTTAAGACTCAACTTGTTGAAACTTGCTTTTTATTTTGGGGCACAGAAATTTTTCAATTAATTAATACATTTTTTAAGTAAGTTTTATAACAGCATGGTTTAAGAAATTTTGTATTTATTCCATTCTAAATAAATTAAAAAATATTGAAGAAATAAGGATATTCATTTATTCAGAGTTTAATGGTATGTCCAAAAGTTACTTACTGATCTAATTAAACAATTTGGTTTTTGCTATGATTTCCAAAATTTGTACTTACTGGAAATTGGCTGAGTGACTAGCATTCTGGCGTTTGGTACCATGGATGTCTGTAGTAGTTCGGTATCCACTTTAAACCGTAGGTCCTTGTCTAAAAAGATCGTAGAGCCTTGTGGGGGTAGTGTTACTCGCGTCCGTAGCATATCTTCAAGCTAGACGTGCCCCCTAGGTAGTGTTGAATGAGTAACAGATATATCTGTCGTTAGGCTGATCACAGGTACATGGTCAATACGACCCAGTCCTCGACGCAATTATAAAAAAATTTATTGGAAATTAAAGCAAATTGTGACAATTAAATTGCTATGCGAGGATATAATTTTATTTTACTTTTCTGCATTCAAAAGCTGTTTACTGATTTAATTAACATTTTTTTAATTTTTACTGGCAGTAAAGCAATTTGTCACTATTAAATAAATATGCGACGATATTATTTATTGTCATTTTTAGTTTTAAATTTATTAATTCTTATTGACTATTTAATCTTATAAAGTTGTCTGATTATTTTCATTGCTGGAATTATTGTTTAATATATCTTCAAATAATAGCTTGATCACATGCTTGACAAAAAATGTGAATAATTAAGATAATTATATGTTAATAAAGAAAAAAAATCGTTTAATATCTTTATTACATAATCACTGTCTACGTGACTCAGTGGAAATTCACGCTAGCTAGTTTACAAGAAGATGGGTGCTCAATTTCCAATAACGGCTTGTACTAAAGCATTGAAAAATGAATCAATTAAACGGATACTGTGATAGAACGTCTGTTATCGACAGTCAAGTGGTAGAAATTTCCCAAATGTTTTCCAATATGACAACCGAGTTCAATGCAATTTTACTTGAAAGTTCTTCCAGAAGTTCATGACACACACCCTCTTTCTTGGCATAATTAAACTTCATATTTTAAAACTATGGAATCTCGTATCAATAGAAATTGCAAATTATCTTCGCCGTAACATGAAGGTTCTAAATTTGATTAAATTATGCCGTCGATTAAGTAAATAATTAGCAACATCATGCTTAGATTGATCTTGAAATCTATCAGTGCTTTTTTGAAATATTTTTGTGAAATATTTTGTGATGTTTAATTAAATTCTTTAAATATAACAAAAATTAGCAAACAAATACATGCTGTCTAGTTTACAAGAAGAGGAACACTCATTTTCTAATAATGATGTGTGCTACGCATTGAGAAATAAATAAACTGAATAGATATTGTAATAGAACGTCTGTTATCGACGGTCAATCTTCTGGTAGAAGTTTCACAGATGTCATTTGTATGTAAACAGCTTTAATAAATACATTGTATAATAAAGTATGCTATCACATCAGGATGTATGGATTCGTATTCCATCAAGTCATAACTATTAATCCAATGTATATTCGAATAAAACAATTAGTATATTGATTGACTTACTATGGAAGTATATTATAGAAGATGAGCTTATTGAAGAAGTTTATTGTAGAAGGCGGACTAATTGAAGAAGTAGTATATATTGTTTCCAAAAATTAAAGAAAAGTTAGTTTTTAAAATACTAATTTGATTTAGCTATTTTTTTTAATTCGTATAAAACGAAATTTAACAAATGTTTTAACCACATAATGATTCCCAAATTAAACAGAAAAGAAAAACAATAAGTTTATCTTCTGTCTTGAAAATGCACAAATCAAAATATACAAAATAATCAAACCATACCAAAAAAGTTCATAATATGGCCTGCTTCAATATGAAATGTGATCACCTCTTACTGCTATAAGTACAAAATTATATTTCATGCTTAAAATGAAGGAATTTATTAACTGAGTTGACGACAAAGTCCATTGCCATGTCAAGACAGTTCGGAGATATTAAAAGATTGCAAAGGATTAATAAAGTGCAACAATAAGTCTTTTTAAAGCACTCCAAACTTCTCGGTTAAATTGAAATCCGCAGAATGAACTGGCTAACCCTAGTAGAGTAAAGAGTGAAGAAATCCCTTGCGTAAAGATAATTAATAGGTTCAAGAATATCATCTTTATATAGCTGAGAAGAAACGGTGCCTCTTATATGTAGGTATAGTGTAAATCAAAAGTTTCTTATGCATGTCAGTGTGTTTATCCTCAGAGATACTCAAACACATACACTTGACCCATAAAATCTGTCTCTTCCATGGATATCAATAGGATAATATCGGGCTCTTAAAATTCCAACAACTATGTTAAATCACTTTGCAAGAAGAAAAAATCTATACAAGCTAGTAGAGCAAAAACCTCCATTGATTTACACTCCAATTGACATGTGTGCCCAATAAAATTTTTATTTTCGATGGTGTGGTGCGAGAAACACAATACTGGAAATCTTGTATACAAATCTCCTTCATGAAGCCATAGTTGATCAATATACCAGAATTCCGATGGTTATTGCTAGAAAAGATCTAAGATGAATTGGTGTAGTGGTTCTGTTGTGCCTTGTTGTAAGCAAATGGTGGTTATCTGCACAATTTGTGGCTCCAGGTCTTTTTATGTTGTACATACTTGAAGTAGATTCTGTTTTTAGAAATGCATTTCACAGTCTATGATTTGCAAGACCACTGACATTAAGGCTGACCACTTTGACTTTGTGACCACTGATACATCTAGCTGCAAAGGTTGCGGCTCTAGCCCATCTTCTAATCCATGAATGATCACCATCATAGTTCATCACATAAAGGATGTCGAGCACTCATATTTAAAATATAGTGCCTGCGAAATTTTGCAGCTTTGACTAGCAGGTGCAGGTCGTTGGATTTGCTGAATCTCATCAATTAACATTACAAGAAACTTTCAGAGAATTTGTTAATATTAAATAAAATAAATAAGAATTATATAATAAATAAAGAATCAGTGCAGAAAATTAATAAACAATAAAAATGAATTCAGAAAAAGTGTTCATCTCATAAATAAAGAATAAAACTCCCACGAATATAAGTTTCAAAAAGGTTTTTTGTGGCCTTCTTAAAAGGTTATTTGGAACATGTTTAATGCCCTAGATAACAATGTTATTGTGCGTATCAATGTCACAAAAAAATTTAAGAGACAAATTTCAGAAAATCTTTAAGTGAAGGGATTATAGTAGTTTTTAATATGAGTTTATAATATACCATTCAGCTATTAGCAGAAACTGCAGAGGGTTTAAAGTCAGTTTTTGGCCATGTATCCAATGACGTTAAATGACAGTGATCAGTTAATTTCCATGTCATATTCTGATGCAATTTCATTTATTAAGTATACTGCGTAACTTTTATGAACATTTGCCTTTTTTTATTGTGTAATTGCAGTTTTCTTTTCCTGGTTGCAATTTTCTCTTAGTTATAAAAACTGGTGTGGAAATCAACATTTCCAAGAATTCAATGTAAGGATACTTGTTTAGCAAAAACACATAAAATAAAAAAGCCAATTATATTGATTTATCTTATCCTAGTTATGATATCCAACCTTTTATTTAAATATTATTGCATCCTAATTCAAAGGCCAGCTTTTCATTAAAAATATGAAATTTTAAATTTTTGAAAATGTTATCCAAAAGATATTCAGAACAATACATATCTAAATAATAAATTCGTATTACTATTTGAACATGCAAAATGCAATAAAACCTATGCCCAAATTTTCTTTATTTTTACTATTAATAATTTCCTATAATAATACTAGTCATATTTGCAAAGTTTTAAATATTTAACTACTTTATAGAATAACTAAACTAAATATTTAATCATAATACCATTGTAACTAGCAATAATGAATTGCATTAATATTTGTGAATAAATGTTGTATAAATGTTGTTGTTGTAATAAATGTCCAATAAATGTTGTTAAATTATAAAATAAAGTAATGAATTCAATTGGTCTTATATTCATTAATATTATGTTTCTTTGTACTCTTATTTACATTATTAATATCTTGATTTATAATTTTTTTTCTTTTATTGCAAACTGATACTGATACTTTTACACAAACTGTTAATTGGAGAACCCTATCAAAATATATTAGAACAATATGTAAATAAAGACAAACCATATTTTCTGGTCTTTCGTTTGCTCAATAAAAATTTTTCTGCAATTATTAAATGCAAGTTGGCAACTATTTATTCATTGGCATATAAGGAAAGTCGCAAAAGTAGATACAGGTAATAAATATTTGAATAGGTTTTCTATTTGATTAGATTAGGTTGTATGGCTGCAAAATTACACTATTTAATTAATAATTATTACTAATTCATATCAATTGCAATTGAAACAATTAAATATTTATCCACTCTTTCATACATTAAGTGATGATACATTTACCGTTGTAGGTTTATGAATTGCTTTAATATTATTATATTAATTGCTTGTATTGCCATTGAACTATTTTTCAACAATTAGAAAAAATTTATAATTGTTTATCACATAAATGAAAGGAATGAAGAAAATATCACAACAACTTTCAATAGTTTATCATGAAAATAAAAAAAAGAGTTTTAATATCTGAACAGGAAACTAAACAATGGGGATAACATTATACAGTAGAAACCAACATATTTATAACGAATAAAAAAACTGATATATTATAACTGGTTCCTTTTTTTAAATGTATTTTCATTTTAAAAATGCTCTAAGTCAAATTTACAATGTTTTGGTTATGCTTAAGCATATATTGCTGCATTTTGTAGAAATTTTGCTACATATTTGTCTCTTCTTAAATGCCATACCATTTCCCTGTTCATCGTAAAATATTTGATTACCATAATGTTATGCAATTTATATTTATAGGGAACATAAGTGTAGAAATATAGTTATTTCTTAGTTATGGACTGAGACAAATTTTTGTGTTACATTCTAAAAGAAATATTCATCATTTACAATGGTGGTTTTTGCGTATCCAAATAATCTTCTACGAAATTGTGGATATGAATAGTTCGTCATGTAGTATTTAAAAAAAAAAATTCTCCTTTACAAGAAAAAATGGATAATTTTTCAAATGTTTTGTTTTTCTTTTACAAAAAAAAAAAGAATGAAATGATTAATCAAAATTAAATTTCAGTTTTAAAAATTTTGCTTTCAGAGTACCGTAATTCTCTATTCCCTGTTAAAATGTTCTTCCTCCTACGCACTGGCAAGAGCACCCCTGTGGCGTTAACTGCATTACTTATAAGTGTCTTCTATTTATAGCACACTTACCGTAATTTCTTTAATCAGTGATCAGAGCACTTTGGGGGAGGGCTAATGACCGAGTGACTAGCTATCTGGCGCTCAGTTTCGCAGGCTTCGAGTTCGAATCCCGCGGTGCCATGGATGTTAGTGGTTCGGAATCCACTTTAAACAATAAGTTTTATTTAATATGACTGCAGAGCGTTTGGAGTAGAACAAATCCTATCCTGTAAAAAGGAACCATCTCCGGTCTCGAAATCTGCCAGGAGGCAGACGGCCTTGGCCCAACATGGGCTGTAGTGCCATGGAGTTAGTTAGAATACTTTGTAATTTAATTTTGAAAAATGTAAATAATATTCTTAGAAGGTTGTTATGGCTTTCAATTAGGCATTCGATGTTGTAGTATCAATGACTTTCCCATTGCCAACAAAGCAACCAATGAAACAAAAAAAAACTCTGTGACCTAATAAAAGGTATCTATTTAATGGTTATCTCTAATACAAACCCAAAGAGTATTCATAAAATTTAGTAAATATATACATATCCCACTAAAAAACTCTACATTTTTTTGGAAAATTAAAGAAATTATATAGTAAAATAAAGGAGTAAATATAATGTAAAAATATTCATGAAGTCATTAATCCATGAATAATCTCAAATAATATCTCAACTGAACTTTCCAAGATTCATAAATAAAGGGTTCTCGTACTTCTTTATAACGTATTGAAGATTCCCCGCAAGAAACATACATCAATTTACCCTTCGCCTGCAAAACATCCCAAAAACGAAACGCGTTCCCAATATCACGTTACATTGCATAATTCATATCCAAAGATATATTATGGTAAAATGCAATTAATGGATCCCAAGATATTTTGCGCCTTGGATTTCTTTTCAAAAATCTCAAATTCAATTAGAAAGGGAAGAAAAAATACCACCCTGGCCCATGTTTTTTTTTCTTTCTTTCGCTCCTTGCTGAAGAAAATAAAATTGCTGCTCAAGTTTTGTGCTTGAATGAAACTGGAGAAAAATGAGAGCAACCATCTATCACCAAGTGGTATGATGGATTCGAAGACCGCAATGAAGAGGTCTCGAAATCCATATTTTATTGACGATGATCCCACTGCAAATATAAATAATGACGAAGGACTCCGCGATGTCGTTCATCACGTTAAGTTTGCTGTCAGTTTTTAGACCTTTAATATATATGTAGTACATAAAAGCGAGGCTTTGTAGAATAAATTCTTAAGTAGATGGAAGTGTTGTCATCATACTTTTTGTAGTTTCCTTTTCTGCTCTAAGCAACGTCTCAAAAAAGATGGGGGAAATTTTCACAATACTCTACGTAGGATTTTCAAATTTAAAAAAAATCCTAGTGCACGGTTAAAGAAATATGAGTAATATTTTTTTTTTTCGAAACGTAACTGAAAAAAATTTAATTGATAATTATTAGACTAATTTATGGGATCTGATGACCGAGTGACTAACTCTTTGGGTCTCGATGCCTAAAGCTTCGGGTTCGACACCTGGCGGTGCCATGGAATTTGTAGTGGTTCAGAATCCACTTAAACCTTTAAACCAGAATCTACTTTAAACCTAATATAACTGTAGAGCCTTGGGTGTAATGCTGGCAGCCCTACCTTGTAAAAAGAATCCATCTCCTGTCTCGAAATCTGGCAGCAAACAGATGGCTTTGGCCCACCAACGCCTTTAATGTCAGGGAGTTAGTTATAATTGTTATTTAATTTTAGACAATGTAAATATTATTCTTAGAAGGTTGTTATAGACATTAGACCTTCAATGGTATAGGAGCAATGACTTTCCAATTGCCAACAAAGCAACCAGTGGAATAAAAAAAAACTTCATGACCTAATAAAAGGTATCTGTATAATGGTTATCTCTAATGCAAACCCAAAAAGTATTCATAAAATTTAGCAAATTTTATATACATATCACGCTAAATATCCTACGTTTTTCTACAAAATTAAAGAAATCATATAGCAAAATAAAGTAATGAATAAATATAATGTAAAAATATTCATGGAATCATTAATCTATGAATAATCTCAAATAATACCTCAACTGAACTTTCCAAGGTTCATAAATAAAGGTTCTCGCACTCCTTTATAACGTATTGAAGATTCCCCGCAAAAGAAACATGCATCAATTTACCCCTCGCATGCAAAACATCCCAAAAACGAAACGCGTTCCCAATATCACGTTACATTGCATAATTCATATCCAAAGATATATTATGGTAAAATGCAATTAATGGATCCCAAGATATTTTGCGCCTTGGATTTCTTTTCAAAAATCTCAAGTTCAATTAGAAAGGGAAGAAAAAATACCACCCTGGCCCATGTTTTTTTTTCTTTCTTTTTTTCGCTCTTTGCTGAAGAAAATAAAATTGCTGCTCAAGTTTTGTGCTTGAATGAAACTGGAGAAAAATGAGAGCAACCATCTATCACCAAGTGGTATGATGGATTCGAAGACCGCAATGAAGAGGTCTCGAAATCCATATTTTATTGACGATGATCCCACTGCAAATATAAATAATGACGAAGGACTCCGCGATGTCGTTCATCACGTTAAGTTTGCTGTCAGTTTTTAGACCTTTAATATATATGTAGTACATAAAGCGAGGCTTTGTAGAATAAATCCTTAAGTAGATGAAAGTGTTGTCATCATACTTCCTGTAGTTTCCTTTTCTCCTCCAAGCAACGTCTCAGAAAAGATGGGGAAAATTTTCACAATACTCCCTGCAGGATTTTCAAATTATAAAAAAATATTTGCACATGTTTAAAGAAATATATAAAAATTCATGTATAAAAGTAATACTTTTTTTCGAAAAGTAATGGAAAAAAATTATTTTAGAAATCTTTTATTTCTTACACTAAACTACTATAACCTTAATACTTCGAGGGTAAAAGATTATACTAAGTTGAATGTAATATTCTTAATAGAAGTTAATAATTTTTTACTAACTTCAATATCTTTTAATCCATACTATAGAAACCTTTTTCAAACATTATTTAATTATGTATTAAAAGACATAAAAAATTAAAATATTATATTTATATATCGTAATATTTTCATATTTAGTTGTGTTTTTCTTCTTCTTCTTCATTGGCGCAACAGTCTCATGATGTAAAAATATTACATTCACAGCCAATATTTATTACCAAGGCCGTTTGCCTACTGGCAAATTTTACTGGATATTTTTTTTACAGGGTAAGGTTGTCAGCCTTACGTCCAACGATCTACAATATTAGACCCGACACCTAGTGTTTAAAATGGATTCCAAACCCCTATAAACATCCAGTATAAACATCCAGGGCACCATCGGGACTAGTAATAATATTTTTTGGTAAAGTGAATTATTCCATGGTTTTTCCCAAATATTTCTGACCATTTTGCAAGTGCACTAATTTATTTACACGGAATATTTCGTAGTTGTTGGATTTTGATGCAAATTTATGCAAAAACTCTTTTAAGTTGTTATATGAGATACATCTAATACATTATTTTATTATATTTAAACCTTCATTATATCAATCTATAATGTTTAAATATCTCACTAATAATTCAATTATCAATAAATGATAGTATATTGACTAATCAAAAGGACACACAGTCCTTCCAAAGAATAATCCCTGTGTTTAAAAATTTGCCTTTGCTTACGTTTTGCCTCACAAAATGTCTTTCTGGCAATAGCTGTATTGTAAACGGAAAGCCTTCTTTGCAAGAACAAAACCAGGGCTTTTATTTAGGAAACATAAAAAAATCTTCAAAATTATTGTTTGTGTTGTTTACAATTATTAGTATTATTATTTTCATTTTTATAATATCAGCTTTTTAACAAATCATGAAAATATGGCTTACATAATAGCATCTAGTAATTTCTCTCTATATACTATTTAAATAAACTCATGTTTGTGAAAATTGCAACACCATGAAGGACTTACGCGAGTGAGCTGAAATTTTCAGGAAATGCAAATTAGCGCATGATATGCAAATGATTAGAATTTCAAATCCGTAGCGCATGCGTATGCTGAGCAGCGCCCTCTGAACGGTGGATGGATCCGAATAAATAGACGGCGTGTATGGTTATCGGTGGTTGTCTGCAAGTGGTAAACGTTAGCTCAATCGTTACTTATGCCTCTTCGACGAAAGAGAGCGAGATTTGAACAACTTACAGAGTTTGAACGGGGGAGAATCATCGGCCTTCGTGAAGCTGGATTGTCTTATCGTGCAGTAGCCACTCGTGTGCAGCGTAACAGCAGCACAGTGATGCGTCTTTGGAAGCAGTGGACGGACGAGTGTCGGACAACTCGGAAATCCAGGAGTGGACCCCGAAATGTGACGTCAGCTCGCGATGATAGACACCTGGTCCACATGGCGCTGACGGACCGTACAGCTTCCTCTAGAAAATTGGCAGCACAGTGGTCAATAGCTACAGGTGTTTCATTGTGTGTTTCATCAATTCGTAGACGTCTGCTGCAGCGTGGACTGCGCGCAAAGACTCCTTTATACAGGATCCCTCTCACGCTAAACCATCGCCGCCTGCGGCTACAATGGGCCGCTTAGTATAGAGACTGGCTTGCTGATTGGCAGCATGTCGTGTTTTCTGGCGAATCCCGCTTTAATTTGTGGTACTATGATCGCCGTATTCGTGTCAGACGCTATGCCGGTGAACGCCACCTTCCGGAGTGCATTATCGAACGCCACAGTGGACGAACACCCGGAGTTATGGTCTGGGATGCCATAGCATATCATGGACGATCTCAATTGCTAAGAATTGTGGGCAATTTGAACAACAACCGGTACATCAGTGAAGTTCTACAGCCCCAAGCTGTTCCCTTCCTTCAAAGCTTGCCAGGCGCTGTATTTCAACTGGACAATGCCCGCCCTCATATCGCTAGGACTGTTCAATCCTTCTTTGCAACGCGGCAGGTACAGCTTCTTCCTTGGCCGCGTATTCCCCGGATATGTCGCCGATTGAACATGTGTGGGATTTCGTTGGTCGGCGTCTCGCTCGTGATCCTCGTTCTGTTGCTTCTGCAGACGAACTTTGGGTGCGCATACAAACAATATGGAATGCTCTTCCACAGGCAGACATTCAAAATTTGTTTGACTCCATGCCACGTCGTGTAGCAGCACTTATTGCGGCGCATGGTGATAAATACTGATTCCGATCTCTTGTTATTGTTTGTTTGCTCTGAACACTTAATCATTTATTTGTACCACTACCACTCAACTGTGTATTCAATTTCATTCAATTATGATGATTCCTTCATGGTGTTGCAATTTTCACAAATATGAGTTTATATTAAACATTTGGTGAATTTTAAATATTCTTGCAAAAATACTTTATATGCAATTTTCTATTTTTAAAATACTTATATAAACAATTTTCTTTTAAATTTTTTGGTACCAAAAATAATTATTTACATATAAATTCCAACATACAAATGTTAACAATGAAAATATATTTGTAAGAGGGAAATTTGGATTTTTAAAAATGTTTCAATTTTTTGCAATTTTTATCATTTTTATATGGAATTAAATTGATGATATTGAGCAATAAAATTACTAATATATATTTATCAATATAATTGCTACTAATATATTCTCAGGTATTATTTATAATTTAATTTTACTATTTGGAGGAATTTTACACAAAAAGGTTACTAAACAAATATAATGGTCTTTTTTTAAATTATAAAAAGTTGTTTAAATAAATAAGGACAGAACAGAAATTTTTTTAAATATTATTCATTGTCTGAAAATTATGAGGCAGGCTACCAGAAAATTAACGATGGGTTTGTTAAGGAAAAAACTTTAAGGTCTGTCTGTTAAGGAAGCTGTAATATATTTTTATAATCTCTACCTGTTTTATTTGTACATTCTTCCTTAATCATAAATTATTTATATAAAAAATATAGATTATTGTATAATAATATATAGTGATGTATAATAATATGTGTTGTTGTATATTAATATATGATTATTGTATAATAATATATAATAAGCTATTTTTATTACCATGAATGACGCTGCACTTGGAGAAATCAAATATTTCGAATTAATTATAAAATGAAAAACAAGACATGGTGTATCATCATTACGTTATTGAAAAGCCACCAGTTTCTTTTTTTAAAGACAAATAAATAAAACTAAACAAACAAATAATAACGAACTGATATACACCATACCAATGCAAAGCTGTTTGCTTAACACTAAAGCAGTCTGACCATATGTTGACTGCTTTAAATCATGTCCCCATTCCGAATGCCATTACTCTCAGCAAAATAATCAACTGCATCGGAAACAGAGAGAGACCTTTCACTTGACAAACTCAATAAGCCTTATTAATTTTCAATCCCATTGCCCAAAACCCCTTTGACCAGCACCGTTTATTCAGAGTCCCGATCAAAGCCCTGTCCTCGCCTATTATGCCCTGTCCACATACTTCGCTATTAGCCTCCCATTTAGGCCAGAACAATGGGCCGATGCGTGGTTTGGACGTCCACTCCTAGGGCTCCATTGTTGCGTTCACTTTGATTACTCCACCAACGCGCCGTGCGTTGTTAACGGGAAATCCGTCCAGCATAGAATATTGGACTCCCATGCACACAAGGCAAGGCCTCCTCTCTCTATCTGGCTGCATAGTGGAATTGGTGTTGAGGAGGAACTGGATGGAACTACAATGGGGAGCACTGCTGCTAATCTGGGATCTAATATGGTGCTTCATTCTGCACCAATTACTGGGGGCGCATAGTTACCGCGAACAAATCTGGGGCTTTGATTCGACACCGGCGTGTTTGGCGGGGCGCAGGCCTCTTCTGCTTAATGTCGGCTGCGAATTGGATCGGTAAACAGAATTACGGGGATCACGCACGAATTGCTGCGGTTAATATTCATGCACCGCATCCCCTTGCAGATGTTCTAGGGGATGAAAGTTTGGTCTGCGGACAGGTGAACGAGTAGACAATGGAAATAGGACTATATACAATGCCCAAGTAAATATGAGCCTGAGTGATGTACCACAAAGGTATAGCATATTAAAGAGATAATATATCATGAAATTTGTCAATGTTTTTCGGTAATTTCATTACAAATCATACACTGTTATATATTTATAATTATTCTTATATTATAAGGAAGGTATACGATTTGAAATGTAATATATTCTTGGGGTAAAAGTTTAGGGAGCATGTCTGCGAACAGGTGAACTAGTAGACAATGGAAGTAGGACTATATACAATGCCTAAGTGAATATGAGCCTGAGTGATATTTCACAAAGGCATAATAGATTATAAAGATAATACATCATAAAGTTTTTCGAAAATATCACTACAAATCATACAGTGTTATATATAATTATTCTTATATTATAAGGAAGACATTAAAGTAATATAATATGTTCTTGGATTTGAAAAGTAATATATTCTTGGGGCTAAAGGTTTAGGGAGCATCATGTCTGCAAACAGGTGAACAACTAGACAAATGGAAGTAATGCTATACAATGCCCAAGTGAATATGAGCCTGAGTGATGTTCCACAAAAGTATAATGGATTATAAAGATAGTAAATCATAACGTTTTTCGAAAATATCACTACAAATCATACATTGTTAAGCATTTATAATTATTCTTATATTGTAGGAAGACATTAAAGTCATATAATATGTTCTTGGATTTGAAAATTAATATATTCTTGGGGATAAAAGTTTAGGGAGCATGTCTACACACAGGTGAACAACTAGACAAATGTAAGTAGGACTATACAATTCCTAAGTGAATATAAGGATGAGTGATATTCCACAAAAGTATATTAGATTAAAGAGATAATAAATCATAAAATTATTCAATGTTTTTCGGAAACATCATTACATATATTGCTATATATTTATAATTATTCTTATATTATAAGGAACACATACGATTTGAAATGTAATATATTCTTAGGGATAAAAGTTTAGGGAGCGTCATGTCTGCGAACAGGTGAACAAGTAGACAATGGAAGCAGGACTATACAATTCCCAAGTGAATATGAGCCTAAGTGATGTTCCACAAAAGCATAATGGATTATAGAGATAATGAATTATTAAATTTGTCAGTTCTTTTCTGGTATATCATTACAAATCATACATTGTTATATATTAATAATTATTTTTATATAAAAATGAAGACATATGATTTCAGAAGTAAAACTTTAGACAGTTTATATTCAAAAAAGATGTTTAAGGAAAACTTCAGCAATGGAATAGCACATATGGAGTAGATTCATCCTTACCCTGCATGCATAATGAGTGAACCTTCTATAATGCTCTCACATTTAGAACGAGTAGTTCCAGAGATAGTATTTGCGGGATTTCATATAGCTTAATGCAGGTATGTTAGGTTATCTCATAACAAAATGTCAAATTTATTCGTAACGATATATATAAAAGCAAATTTATTTATTTTAAGAAAACAATCTCAGACAGAATAATTAGATACTAGAAAGAGGAGATTGTTTCATTATCAGACACTATTCAAATACAATAAATCTAAATAAACATTAGATTAACCACATGTGAGACAAATAAGAAATTATTTGTGTCGTAGTTATTTATATCTACTTACTGACATTTATTCCTTTATCAAAAATAAGATAGCGCTTTACAGATAAAATAAATGAATTTAGGACAAACGAATCTTTATCAGTATATTTATCAAATATTATTTAACTGCAAACATACAACGGTTTCTTATTTACAAATAAAACTCATCAACAGTAGTGTTACCTCATGAATTTGTGTGTGTGTAGGTAGATATGTTGTAGAATTATCCTTACCCAGGGTTCACAATGGGGGAACCTTCTATATTGCTCTCACATTTAGAACTAATAGCTCTAGAGGTGACATTTGCGGGACTTCTTATAGCCTAGTGCAAAAATGCTTGTAGATTTATAGTATCCCTCATTAGTATAGACAGCAAATTTGGGTTATACGTTTTTTGTCAGGTTTCAAATTAAGCTCCTTTAGTATCAAAATCTATCCCTCTATTAGCTAGATCATTCCAAGTCCATATGTAAAGAACACAAGAGAAAAATTCCGAAATGAATGTATGGAGGATTAATATTCCACACGATGCGTGCTTACAATAAGGTATAAAAAAAACTACAAATTATTTTTAGCATATCATTATAAGCTATATTTTTATTCTGATTCTTGTTACATGTAAATGTGCTTATAACATATTTGGTGAATATACCTGCAAACAAATGAACAAAGATACAAAAGAAATAGAAGTATACAATCCCTAGACAAATATATGAAAGCCTGTATATTTTGCAAATACATATTAACATTAGAAGAATAATTTAATGTTTTTTCTCCTTCAAATGTTTCCTAGAACATAAATATTGCATGTATTGCTATAATTTAATAGAACAACGAGAATCAATATCATTAGTCAGTATTCAGATAAAAATACATAACATTATCCCATAATATTAAGTGACAATAACTGTAAGTATAAAACATTTTATTTTTATCTTTTATAAAATGACATCCAAAATTTTAATGACAAATAAATATATCTTACAGAATGTTATATAAAAAATCAATAATATAGCTAAGGATCAAATGCATACACCCTTAGAGATGCACGTGTAGCAATGTATGCACGTAAAAATGAAAATGTGGAAAAATGTGGTCAGTTCCCACTTAGACCCAATTGGTTTTTTGTTAAAAAATTAGTATTTCAATGAATTCAATTTTATTATCAAGCTTAAATTTATTGATTAAGAAGGCGTTTTTATAGGTTTAGCTTTATTAAATACTCATCGAAATATTGAAGTTGATATAAACGATGTAATTTATGAGTTGTCAAAAGAAAATTGTATTTTAGTTTTTTTATATGTAGTTTTATTTATTTATTTAGAAATTACATTTTTAATTTTGTGTACTCTTTCTTAGTTTTAATGTTTTCCTTTTTTATGTATTTGAACCAAATGAATACAATGAAAAATTATTAATGAAATAATTAATATATGGAATTTCATCTTCAGATACCTTTTCTATTATTTATAGTTTGAATTGAATTGAATTTTCATAAATGGTTACATTTTATTTTGTTTAGACTCTCCCTCTGGAAAAATTCTGTGTAAACGCCTTACAGAGAATATTATGTTTATCACTGAAAGATAAAAAAAAATTTCATTAATACAATTAAATAAAAAAATAAACTTAAGAAAAACACATAATTATCTTTTATTCCATCTAATACCAATTTTTCTAATTAATTGTTTATTGTTTTCAAGAATACTTCTAAGTTATTAACCTAAGACAAGAAATTTACTTAATTTTGTAATTTGAACCACCAAAAATCATTAGAAAAAATAAAATACTCAACTATATAGAAATACCATTAAACTGTTAATCATAATATTTATTAAATTCCTTGCATACATCATTCTCATTAAAAAAAATAGGAATCAATTTACTTCAATAACAGTCCCACAGTCCAACATGAAAATCATTACGAGTTCAGAAGAAAAATTGATTTCAAATAATGAAAAGTAGAACATTTTGAACAATTCATCAATCGAAAGTAGATAGATTGAATAGGCTGCACTTTAATTATGTATGTAAATATATTAAGTATTACTATCAATAGTAAATAATAAATATAAAACAAATTTATTCATTGGGACAGAGTCTAAATCAGATTATGGTACCTACGATGCAATTAAAGTATTATCCACAGTAGTAGAATCATTACAGCCTTTTAGTTTAAATTGAATTTCATAAAAATAAGCCCTTTATAATAAGCACCCCTCTTAAATAAGCCCTTTCATTCGTTACAAAAAGAAATTTTTCAAGTATTATTTAGCAGCCAGGTTCATTAGAAAACGAACTACTAATGAATTTAATATATAATAATATATTAGTATACTTAAATTAATAAATTAACTAGCAATATACTTCGCTATCAGTGGGCTGGCAACAGTGTTTCCTAATATATTTTAAGTGAAATATAATTGAGTATTGAGTTGCTATAAATCATGTTGTTTAGCAACTAAATTATAGATCACTTTAAATCAAAACATTCATTCCATTGATTCCCTTGTATTCAGTACGAGAAACATAAAAGTTTTGTTTGAATAAATGAAAATTTAAGAAAATAAAACGTTTTTACTTAAAACTATGGCTTACTTAACAAAATGAAAATTGCCACTATGTTAGTGGTTTAAAAGGCATATCACGCTTGTTTATTTCTTATCTTCAACGTAAATTAAACCAGCTTTACAATCAATACAAGTTAATGATGTGCATAATCTTTGGCAAACTTGTTTGTTCTGAATACAAATCTTATAAACATAAGCAGCACTCATTCTCATTGGTTCTTTCGAAATGGAGAATAGAATGCTTCATGGACTTGAGCTACGAAAGATAATTGTTGGAGGGTCACATAACGATAAACTCATTATATGAGTGGCAACTGCGGTTCGCCTTCACATTGAAGGTAATGAAAGAATTCCCTCAGATAGGTCTTAACAAAATCTCGTCGAAATGGAAGTTTGTAGTGGTTCGGAATCCACTTTAAGCAGTAGATACCGGTCTCATATGACCGTAGAGCGTCACACAGCCCAATCAGACTTCTTCTCACCCTCTTCATTCCCAAACTGTAAAGGGGCAACTAGCGGTAGTAGTAGTAGTATTGCTGTTAGCTGATTTATATATCAGGCTCCATGACAAATCTTTGGTAACGAGGAATCTTCTGAAACTATTTCAAATTAATAAGAAATGAATTCACGCCATTACATTTTGCGCCACGAAAAACATAAATATATTGTATTCACATTGGGAATAAGGATAAGGTATTCAATTTATAAGTGTTCCACCTCTCTCGTGGAAGATACTAAGGCTACCAATAAAAGTGGCTCTTTAAATGCCAAGTGCAGTCTGCCCGACAAAGGGACCTATAAAGAGCGGAAGGGCTCTTTCACCTCAGCCCCGTGGGGCTGGCATTGAATTTCAATCGCATTGTGAGCACCGCCGGGGGGAGGGCAGGGCAGGGCGGGAGGAGGTCGGTTTGCGGTAATTAGAACCCGAGGCACCGGACAGCGCGACCGCCTTGCGAGCTGCATTGTGTAAATGAGTCGGATTTCAGCATTTCATTCCGCCCCGCTCCGGGCCAGCAATTTCGATTCCCGTATCCGCGTAAACAACTTTTCCGCATCGACTTTAAATTTCGAGACAAAGTAATGGACGCTCGGCTGCATCGCATAGGCCGTGGGCTCTGGGCTGATATTGAATTATGGGGCGCAATTGTACGGCCTGCATTGGTATTTTTGTGCATTCTTCGGTACACAAGCGGGCAGCTGCATATAATTAAAATCTCCAGATGCTTCGGAGAAAAGGGTGATTTCGATTTAACCAGGGAAACGGACGAATTAAAATATTCGACCGGTTGGTCGAGCTAGTCAGTGAAATTTGGTTAGGCAATTCGTTTTAATTGTGCCTAGTCAGTCAGATTCGCTTTCATGAATAAGATCCCTCTTTTCGGGGGGTTCAAATCAATTCCTCTTTTTATCTCTTACAATTTAAAAAATTACTTTTTTTTCATTACTTATAAAATAATAGGTCTTTATTTCATGTTATAAAATAATAGGTCTTTTCTTTCATTTTATAAAATAATGTGTCTTTTCTTTCATTTTATAAAATAATAGATATTTTCTTTCATTTTATAAAGTAATAGGTCTTTAATTCAGTTTATAAAATAATAGGTCTTTCTTTTAGTTCATAAAATAATAGGTCTTTTCTTTCATTTTATAAAATAATATGTCTTTCTTCTAGTTTATAAGATAATACGTCTTTCTTTCTATTTATAAAATAATACGTCTTTCTTTCGTTTTATAAAATAATAGGTCTTTCTTTCGTTTTATAAAATAATAGGTCTTACATTCATTTTTATAAAATAATAGGTTTCATTTTTATAAAATAATAGGTTTCATTTTTATAAAATAATTAGATGAGACAATTTGAAAAATATAAAGAAGTTTATTTTAGTTTAGTCTATCGCTCTACGGTCCTTTTGTGCACATTTTCAGGCTAATTTGACCGGAATCTACAGTTTAACGTGGATTCCGAACCACTAACAAACATGCCACCGCCAGGATTCGAATCTGAAGCCTGCGATACCAAAAAAACATATATGGAAGAATTTAAAATTAGTCCCCAATCTGTTATGTCTAATTACTGCTATATGTATTATTAAGTATTAAAAAGATAGCTTACTTAAATATCTCACCTATGTTTTTTTAATATATTCTCTTTCATACATTTTATTAATAATACCGGTAGCAAAGATAATACAAAAAACTTCATCAAACTATATCAAAATGTTAAACCAATTCGACTAATAATTTAAAAATTAAAAAAAAAAGGCTTTCATTCATGAATTGGTAAATATAATTGTGATAGAGGACAAATTTTATTTTACTCATAAAATTTTATAAAATCGTTCTAAGTTAGTCTGATTTGAACTTACAGTTAATATTTTTTGTGCAAGCAATAACTTAAACATATACGTTTTTGCAAGCATTTACTATAACAACTTAAACATTTATTTCACCAAGCACCAAATTGTACATAAACTGCATCTGCTGTAAGAAGTGTATTTGGTCTTTCTCTCTCACTTTGAAAGATCTTTCTCTCGAATTTGTTCTCTTTGAAAAAGCAAGGCTGACGAGATGACTTATTCTTCTGGACGTTGCGTTTTGGTGACGTTTACAGCAAATTTATAAGAAAGCATTTAATTCATTGTTCAAGAAGAGAAACTTTGATTCCCGCTGTTGATGTATGATAGAGTCATTGAATTTGAAAAACAAGTAAATTCAATTAACATTATGGCAAAACGTCTGGACTCAATGGATTGTCTCTTTTTGAATTTTTTGGATTTTCTCCACATAAGCAAATAAGGTGCAGTTAGCAATAAATATCATCCAACAAAACATAATTTCCGCCTTTTCTCTCTTCTTGCGACTGCAGTGTTCTTCTCCTTTAGTAACAGAGGTCTGATGGCCAATTGGCTAGCGTTCTGGCCGTTGGTATCACAGGCTTTAGGTTCAAATTCTGTCGATGGCAGGGATGTATGTTTGTGGTTCAGAATCCACTTTAAACTATAGGTCTCTGTCTAATTAGTGCAAAGTGTGCACAAAATGGCCGTAGAGCGACAAACCAAACTTTTATTAATTTTTTAGAATGTCAATAAAGAGAAACGCATGTTCTTTGAATGGCTTTGGCAAGAAAAAATATTTATTTTACAAAACCACAAGCCATGCATCAGCCCCAACTGCTGCCAGAAGTTTCACTCATTTTCCAACCCTAAAACGCCCCTGTACGAAATGTCACGTAAAGTAATTCAATCGCAGGGGCTTACATTTATGAGAATCACAGCCTCCAAATTGAATTTGAAGTAATTTTCTCTCTCTCCAAGAGAGACGTGAGATCTGCCCGCGAAGACCCGAACGCCTTGCATATTCTTTGAAGTATAAAAGGTCGACTTCATTAAGTTGAATTATGTACATTCGAGTGCGAGGCGCGTAAAAGTCGTGGCCTTGCGAGAAATTCTCTGAACTTTTAACGCTTTTGCAGATTTTAACTCCTCTGGGCACCGACGAATATTCGCAGATGCAGCTTGTTAGATAATAAGATTTTTAGGAAGGGGCTTGGTTTTCTCCGCCTTCGTCCTCCGAGGTGAATTCAAGTCGAATTTTGACTTCTTGATGGAGCCCCGAATTTAACGCACTTGTTAAGTTTTGAAATTAGTGTTGAGTGAGTGAAGGCACAAGCTTCGGATTATGGAATTAAAGCACACGCATGTAAGTTATTCATTTCATTAAAGAATAATATTTTCAGTTTTAAGTATTTTTTGTAGAATAGAAAGGATCTCTTTTGAAAAAAAAGCCTTATTCTACAACAATAAGAACCAAATATACAGTTCTTTCCTCTTTTAAATATTATTCTATATAATATACATTCTGAAGTACAAAGTATAAACATCTTAAGCTGTATAAACATCTTTCGTCTATGTTGGAGATGATTACTATAAATTCATGGTTTGAAAGTTCTGGGCAAGGAGGAAATTGAGAACCTTAAATGCTGTTCCTGGAGATAGTCGCTCCAAATGTATTTCCACCACATAGGTGATGCGTAACTCTCTTCTCTTACTCCGAATTTGCGACATATCTACTGTTGTAGTAACAAATTCATTCCTTAATTGCTTTTAGAATAGCATTAAAATACAAAAAAAAAAAACCCATAAATTTCAGAAATACAAGACAATTTTTTCAAAATAAAACAACCTATTAAATAATAAGAAATTAATGACTAAAACACTTAAAGAATAATTTAGTACTCTAAACATTTAATGAATAGCATATTAAACTAAACACTTAATGAATAATTTACTAATTAAAACATTTAAAGAATAATTTACTAAACTAATTATTAAACATTAAACTAAAGAATAATTTACACTTATAGCCCTGTAGTAAAAGCAAAAGTACGATTTTTTTTTAGGTACGACATACAGACACTGCTTTAGAAAACGAATCAATTCAGTGGAGATTATGACGAAGTCCTCCCATAGCCATCCCTGTTTGTATTTTCGTAATAAATGTTCCCAATATGATGTATGGTTTTCATATATGTTTCCAATGTGATATATGCTTGTCATATATGCTCCAAGTATTTCATATATGTTTCCAAAGTTCACCCATTGTTATTTCTTGGTTGCATTTAAGTCATATATGTTTCCAAAGTTCACCCATTGTTATTTCTTGGTTGCATTTAAGTCATATATGTTTCCAAAGTTCACCCATTGTTATTTCTTGGTTGCATTTAAGTCATAAATGTTTCCAAATTTGTTTGTATATGTTTCCAAAGATCCTACATGATATATTCTCATATGTATTTCCAATAGGATATACGATTGTCATATATGTTCCAATATGATATATGATTATATATGTTTCCAATACGATATACTATTTTAATATATGCTCCAAGTATTTCATATATGTTTCTAAATATGTTTGTATATGTTTCTAAAGCTCTCCCATTCCATTGTTGATAAATCTGTGGTTGCATTTAAGTCATATATGTTTCCAAAATGATATATGATTGTCATATATGTTTCCAATAAGATATATGATTGTCCTATATGTTACAGATGTTTCATATGTGTTTCCAAAGTTCTCCCATCGCTATCTCTAGTTGCATTTACAGACATTTACATTTGTCATGCATATTTCCAATATGAGAGAAATTCTTGAGGAAATCGTGGAAACTTCTAGAAGAAATTACTCTCCTTTTCTTCCTAATGATTAAATATAACATCTACTATTGATGAAGATAAATTTGCTACAACTCTACAAAACCAATTCAAGTACCTGCATTTTAGAAAAAAAAATTTTGACAAACAAACTGTTACAATTTTTAGCATTTTAGATCTTAAATATTTTATATTAACAACATAATTTCATAAAAATGTTGGGACAACTCCATTAAAATTTTTAACAATATTACTTAGTATATTAAAATTATGTATATAAATACATATATGAGATAATTTGTTAAAATTTAAATGATAATTGTTAATTCATCATCTAACTCGTAATTATCGGAAGTACAATTCTTCACATATAATTTCTATTTTTCAGATATCAGTTTTATATTTACAAAATAATTTTTCTTTCTTTTCAATATGTTTTCAACGAAATTCATATAATTTAAAATAAAATATTACCGCAAAGAGATATTCAAAAGAAATTGATATTTTCTTTTATTAATTAAATATATACTTTTTACCTCCAACATAGCAACATAGTATTAAAAAACAGGCATTCAACTAAAAACAACTTTTTGCGAGTTATTATTACTATCAATAAAAAACAAATCTAGCCGAGATTATATCCGGATTTAATATTCACATTTCGCAGCGGAGTTAAATCAGAAAATTTGAAAGCATTTCACCTGGAGCTACATATTAAATAAAACTGCTACTTTAAATAAAAATAATAAAAAAATTATCAAGTGAGATTTTTTTTTCTTCATTCAAACGACAGTGGGGTTTTGAGTAAGATTCATTGTTGATAAATGAAATTAATCAACGATTCCCAACTGAAAAGAGGCGATAAAAAAAAAATTGAAAGGAAGAAAAAAGTTCAAAAAATGTTCGCCGAAAAGAAACGACTGATGTGTGCTCTTGTCTAGAGAAGAGACCGACATATATCCCGAGGAATATTTCTTGTGAAAGATTTTTTTATAAAAGATGAAAAGTACTGGAAAAATTACTCGACTCTGATTTTTTTTTAAAAAAAACTAAAAGAGATTGTATAAAGAAGGAATTCAATAGTTTTGAATCTCGTTTAGGTATTATCACCCAAAAATAGACGGAATTATTAAAAGTGATTATTTTAAAAACTTTACTTTTAAAACATGTAACTATATATACATATAATGGGCCGAGCGGCTAGCGCTCCGCTGCTCGGTGCCCCAGGTTTCAGATTCGATTCCCGGTGGTGCCATGGATCTTTTTAGTGATTCGGAATTCACTTTAAACCGTAGGTCCCGGTCTAATAGGATTGTTCATATATATATATACAAATATATATATATAAATAATGGGACGAGTGGCTAGCGCTCGGTACCACAGGTTTCGGGCTCGAGTCCCGGCGGTGCCATGGATCTTTGTAGTGGTTCGGAATCCACTTTAAATTGGGCATCCCGATCTAATAGGATCGTAGGGCGTTGTGTGGGGGAGTGTTACTTGTGTCTATAACATATTTTCAAGCTACACGTGCCACCTGAGTAGTGCTAAATGAGTAACGGCGGTGTAACCCTTGCCTTATGGCATAAAGATTAACTGTCTCTGTATTGCCCGCTGCATTAGAACAACAATATATATATATATATATGAAACAGATATATCAAATAATTTGTTAGTTTTAATAATTATAATTTAATTCACCATCTAACTTGTAATTATTGGAACAACAATTCTTCACATAAAATTTTTATTTCTCAAATATTAGTTTTATATTTTAAAGAAATAGTTTTCTTTTCTTTTCAACATGCTTACTACGAATTTCATATAATTTAAAATATTACCGCAAAGAGCTATTCAAAAGAAATTGGTATTTTCTTTTATTAATTAAATATATACTTTTTACCTCTAACATAGTATTAAAAACAGACATTCAACCAAAAACAACCTTTTGAGAATTATTATTATTATCAATAAAAAACAAATCTAGCCGAGATTATATCCGAATTTAATATTCACATTTCGCAGCGGAGATAAATCAGAAAATTTGAAAGCATTTCACCTGGAGCTACATATTAAATAAAACTGCTACTTTAAATAAAAATAATAAAAAAATTATCAAGTGAGATTTTTTTTTTTTTTTTTCTTCTTTCAAACGACAGTGGGGTTTTGAGTAAGAATCATTGTTGATAAATGAAATTAATCAACGATTCCCAACTGAAAAGAGACGATAAAAAAAATTGTAAGGTAGAAAAAAAAAAGGTTCAAAAACTGTTCGGCTAAAAGAAACAAGCGATGTGTGCTCTTGTCTGAAGAGGAGACCGACAGATATCCCCAGGCATATTTCTTGTGAAAGATTTTTTTATAAAAGATAAAAAGTACTGAAAAAATTACTCGAGTCTGCTTTTTAAAAAAAAAAAAAAAAAAAAAAAAACTAAAAGAGAGTGGTATAAAGAAGGAATTCAATAATTTTGAATCTCGTTTAGATATTATTATCCAAAAAGAATTATTAAAAGTTATTATTTTATGATCTTGGTTATTTTATTATCTTAAAATTAAATTTAAAACTTGTTACTATATATATATATATATGCATAGATACATAATATATGCGTTGCCTGCTCTGGCGCTCGATACCTTACAGGTTTCGGATTCGAATCCCGGCGGTGCCATGGACATTTGTAGTGGCTCGGAATCCATTTTAAACCGTAGGTCCCTGTCTAATAGGATCTTAGAGCATTGTGTGGGTGAATGGGGAGGGGAAGAGTGTTGCTTGTGTCTATAGTACATCTTCAAGCTACACGTGCCTAATGCTAAATGAGTAACAGTGCAACTCTTATCTAATGGCCTAAAGGTTAACTGTCTCTGTATTGCGAGCTGCATTAGAACAGTAATATATATATAATATAATATATATATATATATATGTCATCATTTGTGTGTGTGTGTGTAAATATATATAGAGAGATAAGTACAGATATACACTCAAGAGCCAAAACATTATGACCACCTGTCAATAACGAGTTGGCCGACCTTCGGCGCGTAATACATCTTCAACCCGTCTTGGCATGGATGCCACAAGTCCTTGGTAGATGGCCGGAGACAGATTGTAACAGATGTTTAAGCAACGGTCACGCAAATCCGAGATATTGCGAATTGGTGGTCTTTGAACTCTGAGCTGCCGTCCCAGGACTTCCCAAATGTGTTCTATCGGATTGGGACCCGGTGAGTTAGGCGGCCAGGACATTAACTAGAATTCAGCATCATGTTCTTGGAACCACTCCAACACAAATTGTGACAAGGGGTGTTGTCCTGTTGGAACATTCCATTTCCAGCTGGAAAAATGCTAACAAACAAAATGAAATATAACAAACAGGTTTACAAAATTGTTAAATTGGAAAATTTAAAATTATTAATGAATTTAAAATGTCATCAAATTTTTTAATATATTTTCAAATGCTGACCACTTACACTTCTTTGATAACACCCGTGTGAATTATCTTAACTTGTTACTTATTGAGCTATCTATGCTTGTTGCTTGTTAACTTGAACTATCTAAACATTATACCCATACATTATCTAAGCTTGTTATTTATTGAGCTATCTAAGCTTGTTGCTTGTATCTAAACGTGAACTTATTGAGCTATCTAAGCTTGTTGCTTGTATCTAAACTTGAACTTATTGAGCTATCTAAGCTTGTTACTTGTATCTAAACTTGAACTTATTGAATTATCTAAGCTTAATCTTCTAACTTATTGAATTGTCTAAGCTTGTTATTTATTGGGCTATCTAAGCTTGTTACTTATTGAGCTATCTAAGCTTGTTACTTATATCTAAACTTGAATTATCTAAGCTTGTACTATCTAAGTATTATACTCATAATATATATAAGCCTTTTGATGACTTATTAATGGGAGCACCACATGTGTTGAACACCACTGATTTCTAGGTTCACTCCACTTCAAAATGAACATCTCCAGTGAAGGCAGTGGTTATGTCCAGATATACCTCTCACCACTTCGAGCCCTATAAAATAACTTTACAGCCTACATGCAAAGTGCCCATACCAGGCAGAGACAAAGGAAGTTTCTGTAATACTAGTTTGGTTTCAAAATGAATTCTCTCAGTTTATGAACTTGGCATTCTTATTTAGTAAAGGACGTATGTTATGTATCTCAAAATGTCACATTTTTTCGTAACGGTATAGATAACAGCAAATTTATTTATTTAAAAAAAATAATCTCAGACAGAAGGATTAGATACTAGAAAGATGAAATTGTTATTTATTTATTTTTCATTATCAGACACTATTTAAATAAAATAAATCTATATAAACATTACATTATTCACATGCAAGACTTAAATAAGGAATTGTTTGTCGTGTTATTATCTACTTAATGCCATTTATTCCTTTATCAAAAATAAGATAACGCTTTACCAGATAAAATAAATGAATTTAGAACAAACGAATCTTCGTCAGTATATTTGTCAAATATTATTTAACTGCAAATATACAACGGCTTCTTATAACAAGTAAAACTCACGAACATGAGTGTTAACTTGTGATTTATCATACACTATTTAAATACAATAAAACTACATAAACATTACATTAATCACATGTAAGATGTAAATAAGAAATTATTTGTGTCGTTGTTATTTATATCTATTTACTGACATTTATTCCTTTATCAAAAATAAGATAACATTTTACCAGATAAAAAAATTTAGAACACACGAATCTTCATCATATTTGTCAAATATTATTTAACTGCAAATATACAACGGTTTCTTATTTATAACTAAAAACTACAACTGTTAACATGTAATTTTTATTTATTTATTTTTTTTTTTTTTTTGCTGAACATGAACATGGATGGATCTCATGTACCACTTATTTATCGCTCGAATAGCCTTCCGGGCATACTTCAGAAGGTAACTAGCAGGAATTTTTTTGCCGTAAGACGGAAAACCCAGAAACTCCACCAGGCGACCTCATTATCCATACACGCTTTTACACATTTTGCCACATATTGCCACAATCGCCATCGAGTCTTCATACTTCAGAACGTTGTGACACCATTTTTACTTCCGTCCTTTCCGCAAAAACAGCATGTTGCGAAATTTAGAAAGCGCTCATTCTTCGACTCCAAGGTACAGAATAGGTTCTTAATTACCCAAACTCCCTTCCTCTCTGAATGAAGACAGAATCAAATAGAAGTCCTAGATGACTTCCAAAGAGTCACTCTTTTGTTGACTGCAACAATGCCACCAGTGGATTCGAACCTCTTCATTCCTGTACGCTAGCGGGCAATATTGTTCTTGACCAAAATTTGGCCAAAATGTGAAATTTCACTATTTACCCAAAAACTGTTTAATCAAAAGTACAGAAAACATTTGAAAAAAAAACATATAAACACATAACTATTTTCATCATTATTTATATTCTATAAACATTATATTCCATACCAAATTTTTACATACCGATAAAATATATATATTTTTATGCAAATTTTTATTATCAAACACAGATTAACTCTTTCAAATACAAATTAAATAAGCATTAAACACAATTATTCCTCTCCATTATATTTGTTATTTATAAACTGGAAAATAAACAAGAACATGTTGCTCATCTTTAAAATAATCCTACAAAGTATTTAAAGTGTTTTTTTATTTAAACCAGCATCACAATCACTGCTTACACAAATACGTTTGAATAAAACATCAATTGACATATCCCATGATTCCCCATCACGAACACACCATCCCGAAATTAAACACTAAAAACACGTAATACAAAAAGCTATATAAACGATAATGGTAATAATGGTATATAAACGATAATAAAAAAAGAGAATATGTTCGAAAAAAGGGGGGAGAGCGAGAGAGAGAAGGAAAAGGAAAACCGCCAGAAGATTCGAACAAAAGTCCTGAAGAAGCAAATGTTATTAGATCTGTGAGATGCTGGAAGCAATAAAGAAACGCGCTTCCCTTTGTCGTCTCCTTTTCAGTTGGGACAATTCTCTTCATCTTCATCTTCAACTTCTTCCTCTTCTTTTTGCTCCTTCTCTTCTTGCGTTATTATCTTTGTTTATTTGCCGAGAATGAAGAGTGTTTAAGAGGAGAAAAAAATATATAAAAAAAGAGTGACTATTTGGAAGTCATCTAGGACTTGTGTTTGATTCTGACTTCAGAAAGGAAGGGAATTTGGGGAATTAAGAACCTAATCTGTACCTTGTAGTCGAAGAAGGAGCGATTTCTAAATGTCGTAGCATATTATTTTTGCGGAAAGGATAGAAGAAAATTAATTTTTTTTTCTCTTTCTGTCTTGTTAAGTTAAGAATTTTCAATAGAATAGCTAATAAAAAGTAATCAATAAATACGTAATATTGTATAATATTCATAGTACCATGATGATGAAATTTTTCTTAAAATCTAATTGGCTTTCTGGGTTAAATGTATAGAATTAAGTAGATTTTTTCCCCTACTTTATAACATTGTATTATTTGATCACTGTTTATATTTTAATAAATAAACGTGATAAGAATTATTTACATTACTGATATGTTTACTAATTATGGGAAAGAATTTTTAGATCTCCGCGAATCGCCACAATTGTCACTATCGCCATCGAGTCTTCATACTTCTGAACGTGGTGGCTGCAACAATGCCGCCAATGGATTCGAACCTGGCCCCTTTGCACATTAACTGGGGATATTGTCATTGACCACAATTTGGGCAACATGTGAAATTTAGGTCACTATTTTCTCAAAAACAATTTTTCAAAACTAGAGAAAAACATTTGACAATAAATAAACAAACAACTATTCTAATCTTTATTTATATTCTGTAAATATTCTATACCATGCCACATTTTACATATTGATCTTAAAATACATATATTAAGATTTTTCTGTAAAGTTTTATTATCAAACACAGATTAACTCTTTAACATCCAAATTAAATAAACATTAAACAAAATCATGCCCCTCCATTTTAATTTCCATTTCTTAACTTGGAAAATAAACAAGAACATGTTGCCCATCTTTAAAATAATCCTACAAAGTATTTAAAGTGTTTTTTTAAACTAGCACTACAATCACTGTTTACACATATCCCATGATTCCTCATCAGGAACACACCATCTCGAAATTAAACACTAAAAACACGTAATACAAAAAGCTATAGAGAACGATAATAAAAAAAAGAATATGTTCGAAGGTGAGAGGGGTGTGAGAGAAGGAAAAGGAAAACCGCCAGAAGATTCGAACAAAAGTCTCGAAGAAGCAAACGTCATTAGATTTGTGAGATGTTGGAAGCAATAAAGAGACGCGCTTCCCTTTGTTGTCTCCTTTTCAGTTGGGACAATTCTCCGCTTTTCTTCATCTTCTTCTTATTATTATTATTCTTCCTCTTCTTCTTTGCACCCTCTCCTCTTGCGTTATTATCTTTGTTTATTTGCCCGAGAATGAAGAGTATTTAAAAGGAGAAGAAAAAAGAATTATATAAAAGAGCGATTCTTTGGAAGTCATCTAGGACTTGTGTTTGATTCTGACTTCAGAAAGGAAGGGAGTTTGGGGAATTAAGAAGCTAATCTGTTCCTTGTAGTCGAAGAAGGGGCGATTTCTAAATGTCGTAACATGTTGTTTTTGCGGAAAGGATAGAAGAAAATTAATTTTTTTTTTATCTTTCTGTCTTGTTAAGTCAAGAGTTTTCAATAGAATAGCGATAAAAAGTAATCAATAAATACATATTATTGCATAATATTTAGTGCCCAATACTGGTGAGTCTTTTCTTAAAAATCTAATTGGTTTTCTGGTTTAAATGTACAAAACTAAGTAGATTTTTTCCTACATTTCAACAAAATTGTATTGTTTGATCGGTGTTTAAATTTTAATAAATAAACATGATAAGAATTATTTAAAATACGGATATATTTACTAATTGCGGGATAGAAGTTATAGATCTCAATTGTCACAATCGGCATCGAGTCTTCATACTTCTGAATGTGGTGACTGCAACAATACCACCAGTGGATTCGAACCTCGGCACTTCTGCACAGTAGCTGGGGATATCCTTGACCACAATTTGGGCAATATGTGAAATTCAAGTCGCTATTTACTCAAAAACTATTTATTTAAAAGTAGAGAAAAACATTTAAAAAAAAATAAACAAACAATAATTTTAATCATTATTTATATTCTATGCACATTCTATACCATGCAACATTTTACATATTGATCATAACATACGTATATTAAGACTTTTGTATAAAATTTTATTATCAAACACAGAATAGCTTTTTAACATACAAATTAAATAAAAATTTAAAAAAATTATTACTCTCCGGTTATGACCTCGGCACTCCTGCAAGCTAGATGGGAATATTGTCCTTGACCACAATTTGGGCAGCATGTAAAATTTCAGTCACTATTTACTCAAAAACTATTTATTCAAAAGTGGCGAAAAAATTAAATAAATAAATAAACAACTATTTTAATTATTATTTATATTTTGTAAGCATTCTATACCATACCACATTTTACATACTGGTCATAAAATACGTATATTAATATTTTTCTCTAATGTTTTATTGAATACAGATTACAAACTAAATAAACATTAAACAAAATTATTACTCTCCATTTTATTTGCTATTTCTAAACTGGAAAATAAACAAGAACATGTTGCTCCTCTTTAAAATGATCCTACAAAGTATTTAAAGTGTTTTTTTAAACTAGCACTGCAATCACTGTTTACACAAATACGTTTGAATGGAATATCAATTGACATATCCCATGATTCCCCGTCGCGAACACACCATCCTGAAATTAAACGCTAAAAACACGCAATACAAAAGGCTATAGAGAACGATAATTAAACAAAAAGAATATGTTCGAAGGGGGAGAGAAGGAAAAGGAAAACCGCCAAAAGATTCGAACAAAAGTCTCGAAGAAGCAAATGTCATTAGATCTGTGAGATGTTGGAAGCAATAAAGAGACGCGCTTCCCTTTGTCGTCCCCTTTTCAGTTGGGACAATTCTCTTCATCTTCATCTTCTTCTTCTTCCTCTTCTTCTTTGCTCCCTCTCCTCTTGCGTTATTATCTTTGTTTATTTGCCCGAGAACGAAGAGTGTTTAAAAGGAGAAGAAAAAAATATATAAAAAAGAGTGACTCTTTGGAAGTCATCTAGGACTTGTGTTTGATTCTGTGTTCACAAAGGAAGGGAGTTTGGGGAATTAAGAACCTAATCTGTACCTTGTAGACGAAGAAGGAGCGATTTCTGAATGTCGTAACATGTTGTTTTTGCGGAAAGGACGGAAGAAAGTTAATTTTTTCTCTTTCGATCCAGTTAAGTTAAGAGTTTTCAACAGAATAGCTAATAAAAAGTAATCAATAACTACGTAATATTGTATAACTTTTAGTGCCCAATCTTGACGGGATGTTTATTTAAAAACTAATTGGCTTTCTGGGTTAAATGTATAAAAATTAGTAGATTTTTTTCCTGCCTTAAAACATTGTATTGTTTGATCGCTATTTAAATTTTAATTCATAAACACGATAATAATTATTTAGAATATTGATATGTTTTATAATTATGGGAAATAAATTATAGATCTGAACGTGGTGACTGCATTAATGCCATCAGTGGATTCGAACCTCGACACTTCCGCACACTAACTGGCGATATTGTCATTGACCACAATTTGGGCACCATGTGAAATTTAGGTCGCTATTTACTCAAAAATTATTTGTTGAAAAGTAAAGAAAACCATTTGAAATTAAAACAAATAATTATTGTCATCATAATTTATATTCTATAAACTTTCCATACCATGCCACATTTTACATATTAATCATAAAATACGTATATTAAGAACTTCCTTTAAAGATTTATCATCAAACGTAACATAGCTTTTTAACATCCAAATTAAATCAACATTAAACAAACTTATTTCTCTCCACTTTATTTGTCATTTCTAAACTGGAAAAATAAGCAAGAGCATGTTGCTCATCTTTAAAATAATCCTACAATGTATTTAAAGTGTTTTTTTAAACCAGCATCACAATCACTGTTTACACAAATACGCTTGAATGAAATATCAATTGACATATCCCATGATTCCACGTCACGAACACACCATCCCGAAATCAAACACTAAAAACACGTAATACAAAAAGCTATAGCGAACGATAGTAAAAAAAGAATATGTTCGAAGGGGTTGGGGTGAGAGAAGGAAAATGAAAACCGCCAGAAGATTCGAACAAAAGTCTGGAAGAAGCAAATGTCATTAGATCTGTGAGATGTTGGAAGCAATAAAGAGACGCGCTTCCCTTTGTTGTCTCCTTTCAGTTGGGACAATTCTCCGTTTTTCTTCATCTTCATCTTCTTCCTCTTCTCTGCTCCTTCTGCTCTTGCGTTATTATCTTTGTTTATTTGCCCGAGAACGAAGAGTGTTTAAAAGGAGAAGAAAAAAAAATACATAAAAGAGGGACTTTTTGGAAGCCATCTAGGACTTGTGTTTGATTCCGTCTTCAGAAAAGAAGGGAGTTTGGGGAATTAAGAACATAATCTGTGCCTTGTAGTCGAAGAAGGAGCGATTTCTAAACGTCGTAACATGTTGTTTTTGCGGAAAGGATGGAAGAAAATTATTTTTTTTCTTCTCTTTCTGTTTTGTTAAGTTAAGAATTTTCAATAGAAAAGCTAATAAAAAGTAATCAATAAAATTGTATAAATTTTAGATTAATTAGATAAATTTTTGATTAAAAATTAGAGCCCAATGCTGATGGGATTTTTATTTAAAATCTAATTGGTTTTATTTGTTAAATGTATAACATTTAGTACATTTTTTTCCTACATTAAAACAAAATTGTATTGCTTGATCACTGTCTAAATCTTAGTAAATAAACATGATGATGATTATTTACAATACTGATATGTTTAGTAATTGTGGGAAAGAAATTATAGATCTCCGGAAATCCACACAATTTTCAAAATCGCCATCGAGTCTTCATACTTCTGAACGTGGTGACTGCAACAATGCCACCAGTGGATTCGAACCTCGATACTTCTGCACACTAACAGGGGATATTGTCATTGACTACAATTTGGTCAACTTTTGAAATTTAGATCGCTATTTGCTCAAAAACTATTTATTCAAAACTAGGGAAAAATATTTGAAAAAATAAATAAATAACTATTCTAATCATTATTTATATTCTGTAAATATTCTATACCATGCCACATTTTACATATTCATCATAAAATACATATATTAAGTTTTTTCTGAAGAGGTTTAATTATCAAACACAGATTAACTCTTTAACATCCAAATTAAATAAACATTAAACAAAATCAGTTTAGTTTCCATTTTAGTTTCCCTCCATATTAGTTTCCATTTCTTAACTTGGAAAATAAACAACAACATGTTGCTCATCTTTAAAATAATCCTACAAAGTATTTAAAGTGTTTTTTTTTAACTAGCACTACAATCACTGTTTACACAGATACATTTGAATGAAATATCAATTGACATATCCCGTGATTCCTCGTCAGGAACACACCATCTCGAAATTAAACACTAAAAACATGTAATACAAAAAGCTATAGAGAACGATTATAAGAAAAAAAAAGAATATGTTCGAAGGGGGGGAGGGAGAAGGAAAAGGAAAACCGCCAGAAGATTCGAACAAAAGTCTCGAAGAAGCAAATGTCATTAGATCTGTGAGATGTTGGAAGCAATAAAGAGACGCGCTTCCCTTTGTCGTCTCCTTTTCAGTTTGGGACAATCTTCCGCTCTTCTTCATCTTCTTCCTCTTCTTCTTTGCTCCCTCTCCTCTTGCGTTATTATCTTTGTTTATTTGCCCGAGAACGAAGAGTGTTTAAAAGGAGAAGAAAAAAGAATTATATAAAAGAGCGATTCTTTGGAAGTCATCTAGGACTTCTGTTTGATTCTGTCTTCAGAAAGGAAGGGAGTTTGGGGAATTAAGAACCTAATCTGTACCTTGTAGTCGAAGAAGGAGCGATTTCGAAATGTCGTAACAATGAAAATTTCGAAATGTCGTTCTTGCGGAAAGGAAAGAAAAAAATTAATTTTTTTTTCTCTCTCTGTCTCGGTGAGTTAAGAGTTTTCAATAGAAAGTACTAAAATTCAATAAAAAGTAATCAACAAATAAGTAATATTGTATCACTTTTAGAGCCCAATGATGATGGGAGTTTTCTTAAAAATATAATTGGTTCTCTGGGTTAAATGTATAAAAATTAGTAGATTTTTTCCTACATTAAAACAAAATTGTATTGTTTGATCGTTGTTTATATTTTATCTATTTAGATAGTCTATTTTGGATTATTTAACAATGAATAGTTTTTAATGTTTTTTTTTTATATTAATAACTTGACATTTTATTTAATATCAAAACTTTAAAAGTCATATGGTGGTCCAAGGCCGTGTGACTACTGGCAGATTTGAAAAATGGAAATTTTTTTACTAGGTAGGGTTTTTAGCCGTACGCCCAATGCAGTACATTCATATTAGGCAGGGACCTACGGTTCCGAACCACTACAAACATCTATGGCACTAACTTGACTCGAACCCTAAACCTATAGCATCGAGAGTCAGAGCTGTAGTCATTCGTTCATCAGGCCCCTAAATCCATTTTACTATTATAAAATATTTTACCTGGTTTAAATTTGTTATTATTATTTTAACAAATCATAATATCATGAATTTCTATTTTTTTTTTTTTAATTTCTATTTAACTATTAGATTTATTAAAAGAATCAATATTATTTAAAAAGGATATCAATCAGATATAACATTGCAATTGATAAATATTTAAATTTTTTATACGCTATGCAAACTTGTAAAAGTAAAAAAAATAATAATAAATAAAAAACGAAAATAAATAAATAAAAACAAGCTAATTCTCCCTCCATCTTTTTATTTAACAATTTTTTATAAAGTCGTATTTGGTGAAAAAAATATTCTTGACAATGTCTCAGAAAATTACAATTAAAGATTGTTATTGTAACATCTAAATCTAAAATTGCAATTTATGTATATAATATTATATGCATTATGCTTATAATATTTAAAAATGTATAATAGTATGCTTATAATATGTAACTTATAATATTATGCTTATTATATTAATTATTTTTCATCTCTTATTAACCAATTTGTCATGTATTTACACTCATGTCCATAAATTAAGGATAATGAAGTTCAGGCAAAGAAAGAGACAGAAGCAAAACAAATTTGACTTATTTGTAAAGTCAATTTATTAAACAAAGGTAAAGACCAAAAAAGATGCTATTTGTTTGACATAATTAATAAAAATTGCGATTTTTACTCCCTGGAGCAAATTTCAAAAAAGAACCTATTTACAAAAAACAGTATAACATGGTGAGTATGATGATTAATATGGATTATGTCTCCCGGACGATGCAATACAGGCCTTACAACGCCTAGGCACGCTGAGTATCAAATTATCAATCTGATCTTGGGGAATATTACACCACTCATCAAGCAATGCCCTCCGAAGTTTTAGTTGACAGGTAGGAGGGGGTTGACGGGCTGCAATTCGTCGGCCAAGCATATCCCACACATGCTCTACTGGATTCAAGTCCGGTGAGTATGCTGGCCAATCTATACGGGTGATATCCTCCAATTGAAGGCATTCGTCTACTATGTTTGCATGGTGAGGATGGGCGTTGTCATCCATAAACAGAAATTCAGCACCCATGGTGGCTCGAAACAAACGTACATGTTGTTCCAGAATGACATCCCGATAGATGTGGCCTGTCTTCGTTACACTCTGAACATGCAGTTCAGTTCTGGAACCAAGAATAATTCCTCCCCAAACGTGCCATCCTGCACCACCGTAATGGTGTCGTTCAATGGTGTTCTCTTGGTGGTAACGGGTACCTGGCGCTCTCCATATGAAAGTCGGCGTCAATCAGACTGCAAACTAAACCTGGACTCGTCGGAAAACACCACACCAGACCACTGTTGCGGTGTCCTCAATGCATGCATGCTCTCTACTCCAGGTTAATCGCAGGCGACAGTCAGTTGCGGTAAGTGGAACACATCTGACAGGCCTACGAGCATATAGATCAATGTGCCCTAAGCGTCTGTACACGGTCTGCCTTGAAACTGTCGTACCGGTAGCTGAAGAGAGCTGACGAGACAGGTCTGATGCTGTGCTCCGTCTGTTTCTTTTGGCAGTAACTGCTAAATACCGGTCCTCATTCGGCGTCGTAGCTCGGGGGCGACCTGTGCTGTAACATCTACTCACATTACCATCATCTTGGAATCGTTGCCGAAGCCTGGAGATGACACTCTGGGCGATTCCAAGTTCCTCGGATACTTCCAGCAGGGTACGTCCACATTCCAGTCGTCCGGTAATTCTACCACGTAAAAAAATCATCCAAATGCTTCCTTTGTGCCATAACTATGCGGTTATTGCACTGAAAGGCCTTTAAAGCGCTTGTGAACAATTTTACTTCTTTGCCACCATTCCTTATATACCCCTCTCTTACACTCTCGTCATTGTGACGTACTATCCGCGCCATCTGGTGGTTTCCTGTAATGTGCATATTCTTCTTCAAGATGTGTGTGATAATTCTACAGGTGAAATTTTCATTTTAGCGTTCAATTTCTGTGTGATTCTGAATTATCCTTAATTTATGGACATGAGTGTATTTGCAAATAATATTTGATCTCGTGAATAAAATTATTTCCCACTTTTAATGTCTGAGAAATTACATTCAAAGATTGCTAAAAACAAAAAAAAAATCATAATGAAAATTTTATGTTTATTCTGGGTAAATCACGATTTTCTTGTCTAAGGACGTAACTAAAAAGAATTACGTAAAACTGGAGTTATTAACTCGTACTATCTATAGTTACTATCTAAAATTTTCCAATTTGCATAAGGATAATTAAAAATGGTGAAAAACTTAAAAATGGTTTCTTTAACTTCTTGTCATGATCTGTATATATATAATTTTTATGAGGCTATTCAGAAATTTAGATTTTTAATGCAATGATTGCAGATTTAGCTATATTCATTAGTTCGTAATAAATGTATAAGTAACAACAACATTTCTATGTTGATGTATTTAAGAATATTTGAAATCGATTTTCATACTGTAATAACTGTAAATTTTTATTAAAAGATTTATATTGATCGTTTGAACAATAATTTTTGAAGACAGATGACCGAATAATAATTTTTGAAGAAGGCTACGAAGTAGATAATATTTACAAAATTCTTATAACATTTAATAATAACCAAGAAATAAAATTATTTAAATTACTTACCTATAGTCTTAACTTTTAAAATCTTAATTAATTATTTAAACTACTTATTATTTACTTAACTTTCAATTGCTATTTTTTATCACGCTTTGTACCATTTATAAATTTTAATAATAAAAAAAATTAACTTGCACCCGATTTTTAATTCTTAATAAATTTAACAATACAATATGAATTATCTCGGAAATAATATTATATCAACACCGATAAACATGAAACAATATTTAATTTTTTTACATTTTTTAATGAAAATGCTAAAGTTAAGCTCATATTTATTCACTTTAAACAAATTAACTAACTAATCCTACATAATTTCAGCGACATTTTAATTTTGAACAAATATATATATCTTTTTTAAATTTTTTCATCTGACATCATTTGAATTAATACTGGATTCAGAAATATAAACGAAAATACAATTTAAATATTTTACAGTCCAAATAAATCTTACGTTTCCAAGTTGACATTGAGGATAAAATTTCTTTTATTTACCGATTCCAAAGATTTTTTCTACAACTAAATGTATATATATATATATGAACTCAGTTTTTTAATCCCAAACACAATTTTCCGACTTCTATTGGAAGAGACAATACTATACATCCACCCATCACCGAATCATCACAGAAGAACCCTCACCTAATGTTGACCCAACTAATCTCGCCCGCTCTGTTATTTGTCAAAATTCCATTTGCTATTATCCCCTGTACAAATATCGCCAGCTTCCTCCTCTCTAATGAAATCTACCATAAATCCTAATCCCACAGAACTTATCTCTCCCCCGACATACTCTACTACTTGTCGTGCCCAGAAAAGTTCATTAAATCTCGAAGCAGCAACAGCAAATGAAATAAACCCTGAAGAGTGAAAAAGAAACTATAATATGATAACACGAGCATTTGCCGAAGGAGGCATCCAACTTAATAACAAAACTGGAGGGCATATTTCTGTTTTTGGGTTCATCGTTAATGAGATATCAATTATCATTAGCGGGAAATCCTGTTTGCTTAAGAAAACATTTATCAACAGACGTTGATGAAGATCAACGGCAAATGAGCTCCTACTCTTCTTCTAGGATCTCTTGTGAGGTTGGTGGGCTCAATGCAAATTTTCCAGTTGATCAAAAGGAAAAGGGAGAGTGTTTACAATAGAGAGACGTAAGTTAATATGTTGCATTTTGTGCTTTTTTCAGCATTTTTCAATTGATTTCCAATTACTGGTCATTTAATTGATATAAAGCATACTACTGTACCCAAAGAGTAAGACCAATTTTTTTTTCAAAAAATCTTTACTTATTCTTCCGAATTTATTTCATCGTCTTCAAAGTAATCCCCTCCGGACACAACGCACTTATGCCAACGTTTTTCTAATCATCAGTGCATTCTAAAAAGTCAATCGGCAGGGATGGCCTTCAAAACACACGGCGATTCAAGTTGAATCTCTTCAGTCGACTCAAAACGGTGTTCCCGGAGTCGTCTTTTGAGTTTAAGGAATAGAAAAGAAGTCACACGATGTGAATACAGGGGTTTCGGAACGATATGGGTTTCATTTTTTGGCGAAAAAGTCACGAAGAATCCATGCAGTGTGAGCTTCCGCATTCAGTGTTTTCGGTACCCATTGAGATTTGGCGCGTTTCAGGCCCAAAGTGGAATTGACCGATCCTTTTGAAATTACAACATCATCAACAAGGTCTGTAATTGTAAATCGACGGTTTGCAAGCACCAAATCTTTAATTTTTTCGACGTGAGCTTCGTCGGGGGAGGTGGATGGTCGAACAGAGGGCTCTTCGTCTTCAATGCTCTCTCTCTGCCTTCTTTGAATTGTTTATACCACTTCTCAACACTTCTTTCCGATATAGGAATGCTCACCGAATGCCTTCTGCAACATTCTATACATTTCAGCAAACAAAATTTAATGCAAGTTCTTTTCGTATTAACAAATATCGCCAACTTCCTACTCTCTAATGGAATCCACCATAAATCCTAATCCCACAGAACTTATTTCTCCCCCTACACACTCTACTACTTGTCCTGCCCAGAAAAGTTCATTAAATCTCGAAAGCAGCAGCAACAGCAAATGAAATAAACGTTGAAGAAATAAAAAGAAACTATAATATGATAACATGAGCATTTGCCGAAGGAGGGGGACTTCCAACTTAATAACAAAACTGGAGGGCATATTTCTGTCTTTGGGTTCATCGTTAATGAGGTATCAATTATCATTAGCGGGAGATCCTGTTTGCTTAAGAAAACATTTATCAACAGACGCTGATGAAGATGAACGGTAGATGAGCTCCTTCACTTCTTCTTTTCGCATCTCTTGTGAGGTCGGTGGGCTAGATGCAAATGTTCCAGCTGGGCAGTCGAAAAGGAAAATGGAGAGTGTTTATGATGGAGAGCCACAATAGGCGTCAATGTAACTCAAGTTTATATGATAAATGTAGTACTTTTTTCAACGTTCTGGTATTCTTCACTTGATTTTAATCACTGGTAATTTAATTTGTATAAAGTACATGTCGAGTGTTTCTCGAGTCTAAATCTTCAAGTCGAGTCTTCTAAACTTGATTTACATTGAAGCCATAATAGGCGTCAATGTAAAACAAGTTTATATGATAAATTTTGTACTTTTTTTCGGCATTCTAGTTGCTCAGTTGATTTTCAGTTACTAATCATTTAATTTATATAAAGCATATGTAGTTGAATGTTTCTGGAGTTTAACTAAATGTTTATAGAAACATAACTGAAAATCTCAAATTTAAAATCAATACGACATACAAATACAACATTCAAATCTATATGACAGACAAATACAACATTCAAATCAATATGACAGACAGATACAACATTCAAATTAATACGACAGATAATCAATACAAATTATTAATGATGATGTCATCCACCTGAGTTAGATTATAGCTGATTTTCCACCAGATATTCATACCAGATCTCACATCGTAGAACACCAGTCAATCGGATGTCTGATCTCTTGCCCATTTAAGTATTAGGAGTTATACAATACAAATTTTCCAGCTGGGCTGTCGAAAAGTAAAATGAAGAGTGAATTATTTATTCAATGCATATTTGATTTAAATATATAGATGCTCTATATCAATAAGAATTAAATCTTTAGACATTTTTTTAATAACAAATGTTAATATGTTATGTAGTTTAACACATTTATTTATTTTTTTTTCCCAAAGAAAAATAACTAATTAATTAATTTTTTTTTACATTTCACTTTTAACTTAACATTTTCAGTACTACACTCATGTCCATAAATTAAGGATAATTCAGAATCACACAGAAATTGAACTCTAAAATAAAAATTTCACCTGTAGAATTATCACACACATCTTGAAGAAGAGTATGCAAATTACAGGAAACCACCAGATGGCGCGGATAGTACGTCACAATGACGAGAGTGTAAGAGAGGGATATATAAGGAATGGTGGCAAAGAAGTAAAATTGCTCACAAACCTTTTAAAAGCCTTTCAGTGCAATAACCGCATGGTTATGGCACAAAGGAAGCATTTGGATTATTTTTTACGTGGTAGAATTATCGGACGACAGGAATGTGGACGTACCCAGTTGGAAGTATCCGAGGAACTTGGAATCGCCCAGAGTGCCATCTCCAGGCTTTGGCAACGATTCCAAGATGATGGTAATGTGAGTAGATGTTACAGCACAGGTCGCCCCCGAGTTACAACGCCGAATGCGGACCGGTATTTAGAAGTTACTGCCAAAAGAAACAGACGGAGCACAGCATCAGACCTGTCTCGTCAGCTCTCTTCAGCTACCGGTACGGCAGTTTCGAGGCAGACCGTGTACAGACGCTTAGGGCACATTGGTCTATATGCTCGTAGGCCTGTCAGGTGTGTTCCATTTACCACTACTCACTGTCGCCTGCGATTAACCTGGAGTAGAGAGCATGCATTGTGGACACCGCAACAGTGGTCTGGTGTGATGTTTTCCGACGAGTCCAGGTTTAGTTTGCAGTCTGATTCTCGCCGGACTTTCATATGGAGAGCGCCACGTACCCGTTACCACCAAGAGAACACCATTGAACGACACCGTTACGGTGGTGCAGGATGACTCGTTTGGGGAAGAATTATTCTTGGTTCCAGAACTGACCTGCATGTTCAGAGTGTAACGATGACAGGCCACATCTATCGGGATGTCATTCTGGAACAACATGTACGTTTTTTCGGGGCGCCATGGGTGCTGAATTTCTGTTTATGGATGACAACGCCCGTCCTCACCGTGCAAACATTGTAGGCGAATGCCTTCAATTGGAGGATATCACCCGTATGGATTGGCCAGCATACTCACCGGACTTGAATCTAATAGAGCATGTGTGGGATATGCTTGGCCGACGAATTGCAGCCCGTCAACCCCCTCCCACCTGTCAACCGGAACTTCGGAGGGCATTGCTTGATGAGTGGTGTAATATTCCCCAAGATCAGATTGATAATTTGATACTCAGCATGCCTAGGCGTTGTAAGGCCTGTATTGCATCGTCCGGGAGACATACTCCATATTAATCATCATACTCACCATGTTATACTGTTTTTTGTAAATAGGTTCTTTTTTGAAATTTGCTCCAGGGAGTAAAAATCGCAATTTTTATTAATTATGTCAAACATATAGCATCTTTTCTGCTCTTTATATTTTGTTTAATAAATAGACTTTACAAATAAGTCAAATTTGTTTTGCTTCTGTCTCTTTCTTTGCCTGAACTTCATTATCCTTAATTTATGGACATGAGTGTATTTCTAATCTTGTTGGCAAAGCACCCGGAGAGGAAGTTTATCTCGTGCATCTACTAGCATCTGAGTATCGGGTTTTCAGCTTAGAAGTGGAATCCTTCCATCAATCTATAATTATATTTCTTTAAATGTTTTAAATATTGTATGTCGCTAATTGTATGCATATTCTAGCACACTCATTAATCTCACTTGTAAATTTTAAAACATACTTTATTTAAAGATGCATTGAAAAATATTTTGTAATTAAAATGGAAACGATTTTATTTTTTACCTCCTCATAAACGAGCTTCATAAAATTTAATATTTTGTTTTATTAAATTTGTTCTTTTTATATCGACAACAACTATAGAACAAATTAGAAAAGCTATAAATATTTAATAAAATAAATAATGAATATGATAAAATAATGAATAAATAATAAATGAATATACTACATTTCTTTGTTTTCACTGGTTAAGAGTTTTGTAGTAAATAGTTATGAAAAAACTATTAATGAATATTAAATACTATGAGTAGACTTATCAAAAAATCAGAAAAGCTAGAAATATTTAATAAAATAGATAATGAATATGATGAAATAATGAATGAATATACTACAATTCTTCTTTTTCACTAAGACATTTGTAGAAAATAATTTTAATAAATGCTAAAATTTTTATTTAAATGTGCACATTATATATATATGCATCTCTGATGAGATTAATTATAATATATATTTCCAAATAAATAATTATTTTCCTTACTATATCAAAAGAATCAAATTTCCAGAGCTCCAAATGTCCCTCCCTCACTAATTCCTGTTCGTCCTTGAAGCCATCTTCATTACAGATTGATCTCCTCCAGAAACAGGAATACCAGATACCTAATTTAATACCAGATACTAAAATACATAATTTAATACCTGTACCTACCAGATTTAATACCAGATACCTCAGATACCTAATTTAATACTTATACCTACCAGATACCTAATTTTTTTTTAGTTCTACCTTTTTTAGAATAGTAATATAAGTATTTATGTTACAAATCGTAAAGTTATTTATAACATTAATAATAACACTAACATTTGTAGGACGAAATATTAATATTGATATATTACCTTTCTTTATTTACACTGTTAAGAGTTTTGTAGTAAAAAATTTTTACAAATGTTACAATTTTTATTTTAATGTACACATTATACACTGAAGTGACAAAAGTCATGGGATACCTCTTAATATCGTGTCGGCCCTCCTTTCGCCCGGCGAAGTGCAGCAACTTGACGTGGCATGGACTCAACAAGTCGTTGGAAGTCTTCTGCAGGAATATTGAGCCATGCTGTCTCGATAGACGTCCATAATTGTGAAAGCGTTGATGGTGCAGGATTTTGGGCACGAACAGACCTCTCGATGATGTCCCATAAATGCTCGATGGGATTCATGTCGGGCGATCTAGGTGGCCAGATCATTCGTTGGAATAGTCCAGAATATTCTCCAAACCAATCGCGAACAGTTGTGGCCTGGTGACATGGCGCATTGTCATCCATAAAAATCCCATCGTTGTTTGGGTACATGAAGTCCATGAATGGCTGCAAATGATCTCCAAGTAGCTGAACATAAACATTTCTAGTCAATGTTCGGTCCAGTCGCACCAGAGGACCAAGTCCATGCCATGAAAAAACAGCCCACACCATTACGGAGCCACCACCAGCTTGAACAGTGCCTTTCTGACAGTTTGGGTCTATGGCTTCGTGGGGTCTGCGCCACACTCGAACCCTACGATCAGCTCTTACCAACTGAAATCGTGACTCATCGGACCAGGCCACGGTTTTCCATTCATCTAGGGACCAACCGATATGCTCACGTGCCCCCGAGAGTCGCTGCAAGCGATGTCTTTCTGTCAGTAAAGGCACTCGAGTCGGTCTTCTGCTGGAATAGCCCAAGAAAGCCAAATTTCTCCGTACAGTTCTAACAGACAAGTCCCTTGAACGTCCCACATTGATTTCTGCGGTTATTTGACGCAGTGTTGCTTGTCAGTTAGAATTTACGACTCTTTGCAGACGTCGCCGGTCTCGGTCGTTAAGTGCAGGCGGTCGACCACTGCGCTGTCCATGGTGGGATGTTATGCCTGAAATTTCATACTCTCGGCACACTCTTGACACAGTGGATCTGGGAATGTTGAATTCCCTAACGATTTCCGAAATGGCATGACCCATTCGTCTAGCTCCAACTAACATTCCGCATTCAAAGTCTGTTAATTCCCGTCGTGCAGTCATCATCACGTCAAAACCTCTTCACATGAATAACTTGAACAGAAATGAAAGCTCTGCGAAAGCACTGCGCATTTATACCTGTTCTACGTGATGCTACTGCCATCTGAAAATTTGCATATTGCTATCCCATGACTTTTGTCACTTCAGTGTATATCTCTGATTAGATTAAGTATAATAAACATTTGGAAATAAATAATTATTTTCCCTACTGTATCAAAAAAATCTAATTTCCAGAGCTCCAAATGTCTCCTTTACTAATTCGTATTCAAAACAAATTTATTGATAGACTACATTTCTTTTTTTTTTCACTGGTTAAGAGTTTTGTGGAAAATAATTTTAACAAACGCTAAAAATTTTGTTTTTATTATTTCTTATTTTATTAATATTTCTTATTTTATTAAAAAAAATTTTAGTATATTTAAAAAATTTTAATTTAATTATATATATATATCTCTGATGAGATTAAGTATAATATATATCACAAATAAATAAATATTTCCCCTGCTATATCAAAAGAATCAAATTTCCAGTGCTCCAAAATGTCCCCCTCTTCACTAATTCCTGCTCGTCCTTGAAGCCCTCTTCATTACAGAGCCAGGAACAGAGACACTCCCCATTAAGAAAGACATACTTTAATGCGTCCGCTTTGTCTTCTTCGGGCGGCGGCGCATTTATGCGATTGGAAACTTTAAACATTAGCATCGCATCCGCTAAATTGCGCCACGTCTTAGCTCCCGTATTTATCAAGGCCCTCTCCTGAACGCGATATATTTTCCCCCAGACTGACTTAATGAGGGCCCTATTTTTCCCTCAGGCAAATCCGAGAAGGGCCCCCCCATTTCTAAATCAATTACGACTCTCACTAATTCTAATTTGGAGCGTTTCACGATGCCCTAATCCCGATTAAGTCTCGTCATTACTGCTGCTGCTGCGAGGACTTCTTTTTCCTCCCCCGTCCACCCCCGCGTTCGAAAACCCAAACAAATGAGAGCCACCCTCTCTTCCAGCGAGCCGATATTTCATTTCAGTGCACCCTCCAGGATTTGGCATTCACTCTCTCTCTCTCTGGAGGGGGAAAAGAGAGCTGCAAATAAATGTAGAGTTGCGGTTCAGAGGAGGGATTTTTGAGCAAGGACTCTCTGTTTTCTTCAGTTGGGTCCGTTCCGGTCTGCTGCTAGAGCCACCGCTTGATTTCGCCGGATGGATAAGTCGCCCAACAAATGGTTCGGTATCGGAAAAACGCGGTAAGTCGCGGCTTTGTTTACTCTGGCGTGCGTGCGTTTTTATAGGTTTTTTATAAAGTAGTTATGATAAAAAGATACTTTCTGATTAATAGAAGATTTTTTTATAAAGAAACGCATGGAGGCTCTATGTTTTTATGAACTTCTAAGCTAAACTTTTGATTTCCCTCTTTTTCCATTAATTTATTTTAATAATGTCGACATTATATACCTACTTCAATTTGATATTCACATACATTTTTGTGTGTCATAAGTCGAGTTTTATTTAATACTTAAAATAGAGCAAGTATTAAATAAAACTCGACTTATGACACACAAAAATGAATGTGAATATGAAATTGAAGTAGTTTTGTAGTAGTTTTGAAGTAGTAATTGTAGTTTTTATCTGCATTTTCTTATCATTTCAAACGATAAAAATTTATAAAATTAAATAAACATTTGTATTTAAAATGCAGTAAAATTTATTTTATTTATTAGTAATTATTATTTTATTTTATGAAATTTATTCTATTTAATAAATTAAACCTTTTATTTTTCTTATTAATTTTTGCATTTATTTTTAAAATGTATAAATTAAATGCATACTTCGTTTTCATATTCATATACCTTTTAATGTGTGTCATAAGTCAGGTTTTATTTAATACTTGCTCTGATTGATTTCTGTTTTAATAATGGGAAAACTTGTAAATCGTACTTTATTTACTCTGGCGTGCATACGTTTTTATTGGGTTTTTTTAAATAGTTATGATAGAAAGATACTTTCTGATTATTTTTTAATAAAGAAACTCATGGAGGCTCTATGTTTTTATGAACTTGTAAGATAAACTTTTGATTTCACTTTTTTTTTCTTTTAATTTTTGTAATGCAGATGTTATATACATACTTCAATTTCATATTCATATTCATTTTAATGTGTGTCGTAAGTTGCAGATGTTATATACATGCTTCAATTTCATATTCATATTCATTTTAATGCGTGTCATAAGTTGCAGATGTTATATACATACTTCAGTTTCATATTTATATTCATTTTAATGTGTGTCATAAGTCGAGTTTTATTTAATACTTGCTCTGTTTGATCTCTGTTTCAATACTTTTATATATATATTCTATCATTAAAAACAATTCAAAATTTGCTATTGTTTTATTTTAATGCAGTTATGATAGAACGATACTTTCTGATTAATTGAAGATCTTTTTATAAAGAAACGCATGGAGGCTCTCTATTTTTATGAACTTGTAAGCTAAATTTTTGATTACCCCTTTTATTTCTTTTAATTTCGGTATTTATTTTTTAAATGTAGGTATAAAATGACTTCGACTTCATATTCATATTCATTTTAATGTGTGTATAAGTCGGGCTTTGTTTACTCTGGCGTGCGTACGTTTTTTGCTGATGTTTTTTAAAAATAGTTATGATAGAGAAATACGTTCTGATTATTTTTTAGTAAAGAAACGCATGGAGGCTCTATATTTTCATGAACTTGTAAGCTAAACTTTTGATTTCCCTTTTTATCATTCTTCTTCATTTTTTTATTTATTTAGAAAAATGCAGATATAAAATGCATACTTCATATTCATATTCATTTTAATGTGTGTCATAAGTCGAATTTTATTTAATGCTCTGTTTGATTTCTGTTTTAATATTGGAAAAAACACGTGACAGAACGATACTTTCAGAAAGCATCGTTCTGATTGATTTCTGTTTTAATATTGGTAAGTCCTGGTTTATTTACTCTTGCGTGTATACGTTTTTTGCTGTTTTTTTTTTTTTAAAGTAGTTATGATAGAATGATACTTTCTGATTAATAGAATACTTTTAATACAGAAACGCATGGAGGCTCTCTATATTTATGAGCTAGTAAGTTAAACTTTTGATTTCCTTTTTTTATCCTTTTAATTTTTATATTTATTTTTAAAAATGTAAATATTATATACATATTTCAATTTTATATTCATATTCATTTTAATGTGTGTCATAAGTCGAGTTTTTAATATTTGTCTGTTACATTTTTGTTTTATTATTTTTATATATGCTCTTTTATCATTCAAAACAATTAAAAATATAAATTTGTGTTTTAAATGTAGATATTAAATACGTACTTCGACTTCATATTCATGTTAATTTTAATGTGTGTCATAAGTCGAGTTTTGTTTAACACTTGCTCTGTTTGATTTCTGTTTTAATATTTTTATCTATATTCTCTTATCATTCAAAGCAATTAAAAATATATGAACTTAAATAAACATTTGTATTTAAAATGCTTACTTGTATTAAAGCTTTTATTTCCAATTTTTTTTTTTCTTCTTAATTTTTTTTATTTATTTTGAGAAATATAGATACTAAAATTAACATCGACTTTAAACGTGTTTCATTCACCTTCGTCGTAAGTCGAGATTTATTTAAAAAATCTGTTTATAAGAAATGAAATAGATTTTTTAAATAAATCTCGATTTAAAATTGGTAAATGAATAAATAGATAAAAATATAAAAACAGAAATTAGAAATGTTTATTTTTTATTTAATTATTAAATTGAATTATTTTAATTGTTTTCAATTAAAAGCTTATAATAATAAATAAACATTTTTTTAAATGAATTGTATTTAATGAAGCTAAAGTTCTTTCTTCTACATTTTTTTTCACCCGTTTTAATTTAAGTGTTATTCTTTAAAATGTATTTAAAACAGACTCGACTCCAGACAAGATTTCGTTCCAATGTCTGTGTCGTAAATCGAAATATGTTTCCCTTATCTGCGTTTTAAAATTTTTAAAAATTAAATTTCTTTCATTTAAGGAAATAAAATAAAATAATTTATAATCTGTCAACTTACAAGATTTAATCTTTATGATAGAGTTCTATCCTATTCTTTCTATCGAAAGTCGAGACCTGTTTAATTATTGATCTATTTTCCTTTTAATATTTTTTTGTTATTTAAACTGCATGAATTTACATAAATATTCGTAAATTGTTTTTAAATACTTCAAAAATGTCAAGAAAAAAAATTTTTAGTCATTCAATTTCAAGGATTAATTTAATTTAGAGAAATATATCATTGTAAGGAAGGAATAAATGTTTTTAAGTAACAAAATTATTATGAAATAGCAAATATTTTAAATATTGATATGGCCATTGCTATAAATAGCCTATATTTTACTGTTCAATAAAGTTTCATATGTTTTCTTACTTATATTTTAAAATGTTCACTTTGTCCTGTAAGTTACAATATCAAAATTTTAATAATTAAGTAATATGTGTATTGAATTTTATTAGTAAGTAGTATTTTTATAGAATATTATTATTAAATAGTATTTTTATTTGCATATCGATTAATATTATTATAATGTCAAGTATAATTTTAACATTTTCTCGTTATATTTTTCAATATTTAATATGACTATTCATGATCAATTTTAACAGTTTTGCAAAAAAGAATTTAAGGGATAAATTTCAAAACAAATGATTCTTGGGGTATTTTTCCCCTTCATTATTTAGAATTTTTACTGGGGTATTTAAATGATACTGATAAATTGAATATTTTTAGGAAGCAATGTCAAAGCTGTAAACTTTATAATGTTGCTAATTATAATTTTTAATTTTTGACAATTTTACTTTTAAAAATGTCAGACTCTTATAAGTAATTTCTGATTTAAGAGGAAATTTCCATAATAAAAGATAAAATATCTATTTCAGAAGCCGAAATTGATGTTATTCTCGATTTGTTTATTTATATATTTTTTGTAGTTCGGGTTTCCTTATTTCTCAAATCGTTTAAAGTACATAAATTTACTTTTAGCATTTTTAAGCTATTTAATTTTACATACAACTAAATATATATTAACAAAATTTAAAGGAAATACATATAACTCGCGAATAACATCTCATAGTTCCTCGATTAGGGCAAAACGATTAATGTCTTGATTATTTTTTTAAATAAATAATTTTTTTTATTTGATTAAATAATACTGTAGCAAAACTGGATAGACTTCTTCTCTTACAAATAAATTCTTTTTTATTAAAAATTTAATGAAGAATAAAATTCAAATCAGCAATCTAAAAAAATTAAAAACTACAGAATTCCAAAAGATTTTCTTTTCTTAAAAAAATTAATTTTCACTTTTAAATAAAATTATCTTTGCTTTCTCCAGAACGATCTTTTAAAACAGTTTTATATTATTTAATTACATAATTATATGCTCGTGAAATAAATTTAAACAAGTATTATGCATAAAAAATCTCGTGAAAGAAATTTAAATAAACTAATAAGAGCTTCTTGTGAAAGAAATTTAAGCAATATAATAAGAGCATCTCGTAAAGAAATTTAAATAAACCAATAAAAATAGCTGATGAAAGAAATTTTTAAGAAATTAACCAATATGAATAGCTGATGAAAAAAATTAAAAAAATTAACTAATAAGAAATGCTTATGAAAGAAATTTAAAAAATTAACTAATAAGAATAACTGATGAAAGAAATTTAAAGACATTTACTAATAAGAACAGTTGATGAAAGAAATTTAAAAAAATTAACTAATGAAATAGCTATAAAGAAAAAATTAACTATGAAATTAGCTGATGAAAGAAATTTAAAAAATTAACTAATAAGAATATCTGATGAAAGAAATATAAAAAATTAATTAATAAGAATAGTTGATGAAAGAAATTTAAAAAATTAACTAATAAGATAAGAATAGCTGATAAAAGAAATATAAATAATTAACTAATAAGAATAGCTGATGAAAGAAATGTAAAAAAAATTAACTAATAAGAAACATTGAAAGTGGTCAAGGACGCAAAAATTGACCAAGGAAACGAAATACTCAGCTCTCAAAAACAATGTCCATAATTTTATGGTTAGATAAAAACCTTTTCTTCAGTAAAACAAATAGGGAATAAAGCAAATATGGTATAAAAGAGACAGTGAAGAAAATAAATAATAAAGATATTTCTTTTTTTTTTTTCCTTTTAAATAAAAGTGTTATAACACAATAAATATTTTTTGACTAATTGAATGAAATAAATTTCGTATAAATTGAATCTTTATAATAGGAACTAAATTATCAGATAAAATATTCCGAAGGAATTATTCTTCCATGCATTATGCATCATTACCTTTTTTGAATAAATAAAGTATTTTGAATAAAATTTCTTAATTTTAACAGATGAAATAATATATATATATATGCGAAATTATTAGATAATATCTAATAGTTCAGCATTTATATATATATTATTTCATCTGTTTAAATTAAGAAATTTTATTCAGAATTATTATTATAATACATAAATTAAATTTTTAGTTATTTAAATGATCCATAAATGATTTCAGTTTCATAATTCTGTTCGTCCTTCAAACAATGTATTTTTTAAAACATTCCTATAGATTTATAATTCTGGTTTTTAAAAAATGTTTATAACAAAATTTTTAAAACAACACTCATTTGCACAAATATTTTTTCAAATGCTACTTTTCATTTAGATAACATAAAATAAATACTACTGCTGAGATAATATGAAAAAAAAATTAAGAATATTTTTATTTATTTAGTTAGTTAGTTATTTTTTGAGAAATGCAAATGTTTATTGGTACATAATGCTCAACTCACTTGCAAACAGCTCGTTTGCATGTTTTATTTATCTGTACAGTTTTTATGTCTTTTTGCATATAGGCTTCAGAAAAATGCATGTTATGTTTTTTATATGACGTAACTTGCTCTGATCATAATAGTGCAATAACAAAAATTATGTGACTGTTTATTTATATAATGAGGTATGTAAGCTATGTAATGCCGCAATTAGCCTCTGATCTCCGAAGCAGAGTCTAATTGTATCATAATTATTAAATAATGGATTATGTACTAATTTTGAGGTATATATGCATACATACAGCAAAATAATTTTTATTAAAATTTTATAAGCAATGAGTTCTTTAAATGTTATAAATCTTTGGTTATTATAACTAACAACTTATTGATAAATTATATTATTGATAATTTTTTATCTTATTCTCAATTGCATTCGTTTTTTTTTTTAAATTTATTCTTGAGATACAACTTAATAAATTTTAGTTTATTTTCATTTTAAAATTTAAAAAATAATTCTTCAGACTGCATTTTTAGAATTATACATATTTTAAAATAAATTTGTCATCAAAGAAAGTAATCAAACTGTTGATTTTCTTATTTTTTTCTGTACAATTTCCCTTTTTAAAAAAATGGTTTGAAAACAATACAAATATAATTAAATTCATAAGGTACAAAAGAAAAAAATATCAAGCAAATAACTATTCATTTTGTGAAATAATTAAAATCACTATGTTTGATTTTTAAAAATCATGCTAGCTAAATAATAAAATATCAAATAATAGCGAACAATTTTTCAAATTATTTACAATAATACGGTTTCGATTTATTATTAAATCATTATCATTAATGATTCTGTTAATTTTTTTAAAAATCATTCTAAATTCTATTGTTTAAATGCATGCTATTGAATTTACACATTATAAAAAACTTAATGCATTATATTGAGAAAGATATTCAAAATGAGCACTTTGTGCAAATATACTAATCCCTGTGTTTAAAAGTAAAGCAGATAAAGTTGTAATGCAAATTTCAAATTACCATAATTTCTTGGATAATATTAAAACATAAATTAAATAAAATGAATTTGATCAAGATTTAATGTGTATTCTATGATATCTTAATTTATTAAATAACAAATAAATGTTATACAATTATTTAAATTTATTACTCCGTAAGTTGCATTTTGAATTTTCTATTCTCATATTAAATTAGATTTAAAATTAAAGCTAAAATATTCAATTGCGATTTCTAATTAAACTAAAATCCGTTAACATTATTCGTCATTTGCTGACAAAAGAGATTGCGAATTTCCATTCATTATCAAACGATAACCGTTTTAAAGTATGAACTGATTAATATTTTGTTCTGAATGGAAATCAGTTCACAAAGGATGTTTGCAAATTCGTTCGCTACAAAGACATAATAAATTTAGCGTGGCAAAAATTCAAGCAAGGAGCTATTTATTTATTTAATAAATCAATGAATTGTTTAAAAAATCATTCTAAATTCTGCTGTTTAAATGTATGATATTGAATTTAAACATGATAAAAAAAACCTAATATATTATACTGAAAAGGATATTCAAAATAAGAGCTTTTTCCAAAGATCATAAACCATGAGTTTAAAAGTAAAGCAGATAAAGTTGTGATGGAAATTAAAAATTATAATAATTTCTTAGATAATGTTAAAACATATAGATGTTGATTTAAATAAAATGAATTTGTTCAGTATCTTACTGTTGATTCTATGATATTTTTAGAATTTATTATAAAACAAATCAATGTTATACAATTATTTAAATTTATTACTACGTAAGTTGTATTTTGAATTTTCTGTTCTCATATTAAATTAGATTTAAAATTGAAGTTAAAGTAACAATTTGATTTCTTATTAAACTGAAATCCGTTAACATTATTCGTCATTTGCTAACAAAAGAGATTGCGAATTTCCATTCATTATCAAACGATAACCGTTTCAAAGTATGACTGATTAATATTTTGCCCTGAACTGAAATCAGTACACAAAGGATGTTTGCAAATATGTTCGTTTCAAAGACATATAAACTTATCATGGTAAAATTTCAAACAAGGAGCTATTTATTTATTAATAAATCAGTGAATATTTTTAAAAAATCATTCTAAATTCTGCTATTTAAATATATGATATTGAATTTACACAGTATAAAAAACTAAATGCATTATACTGAAAAAAGATATTCAAAATGAGAGTTTTCTCAAAACGCTCATAAACAATGAATTTAAAAGTAAAGCAGATAAAGTTGTAATGAATTAAAAATTACAATAATTTCTTACATATAGTTATTTAATTTAAATAAAAGGAATTCGATCACGATCTCAATTTGTATTCTATTATATCTTTAGAGTTTAATTTTAAAGCACATTATATAACAAATAAATATTATATAATTATTTAAATTTATTACTCCGTAAGTTGTATTTTGAATAATTTCTTAGACAATGGTAAAACATATAATTCTTTATTTAAATAAAATGAATTTGATAAAATTCTTAATGTATATTCCATGATATCTTTAGAATTTATTATACAAAAAATAAATATTATATAATTATTTAAATTGATTACTGCGTAAAATGTTTTTTGAATTTTCTATTCTCATATTAAATTAGATTTAAAATTATATCTAAAATAACAATTTCGATTTCTAACTAAACTAAAATCCGTTAGTAAAAAAGTATGACCGATTAATATTTTGCCCTGAACTGAAATCAGTGCACAAAGGATGTTTGCAAATACGTTCGTCCCAAAGACATAATAAATTTATCATGGTAAAATTTAAAGCAAGGAACTATTTATTTATTAATAAATCAGTGAATTTTTTAAAAAATCATTCTAAATTCTGCTTTTTAAATGTATGATATTAAATTTAAACATTATAAAAAACTTTATGCATTATACTGAAAACGATATTCAAAATGAGCGCTTTCACCAAAGATCATAAGCCATGAGTTTAAAAATAAATCAGATAAAGTTGTTATGCAAATTAAAAATTATAATAATTTCTTAGATAATGATAAAACATATATATTGTTAAGAATTTCATGAAGATCTTAATGTTCATTCTATGATATCTTTAGAATTTATTAAATAACAAATAAATATTATATAATTATTTAAATTTATTACTCCATAAGTTGCATCTTGAATTTTCTATTGTCATATTAAATTAGATTTAAAATTAAAGCTAAAACAACAATTGCGATTTCTAATTAAACTAAAATCCGTTAACGTTATTCGTCATTTGCTGACAAAAGAGATTGCGAATTTCCATTCATTATCAAACGATAACCGTTTTAATGTTATGACTGATTAATATTTTACCCTGAACTGAAATCAGTACTCAAAGGATGCTTGCGAATATGTTCGTTACAAAGACATATTAAATTTATCATGGCAAAATTTAAAGCAAGGAACTATTTATTTATTAATAAATCAGTGAATTTTTTTAAAAACCATTCTAAATTCTGCTGTTTAAATTATGATATTGAATTTACACATTATAAAAATACTTAATGCAATATACTGAAAAAGATATTCAAAATGAGAGCTTTGTCAAAAAAATCATAAGCCATGAGTTTAAAAGTAAATCAGATAAAGTTGTTACGAAAATTAAAAATTACAATAATTTCTTAGATAATGTTAAAACATATAATTCTTTATTTAAATAAAATGAATTTTATGAAGATCTTAATGTGTATTCTATGATATCTTTAGAATTTATTATACAACAAATAAATATTATATAATTATTTAAATTTATTACTCCGTAAATTGTATTTTGAATTTTCTATTCTCCTATTAAATTAGATTTAAAATTAAAGCTAAAACAACAATTGCGATTTCTAATTAAACTAAAATCCGTTAACGTTATTCGTCATTTGCTGACAAAAGAGATTGCGAATTTCCATTCATTATCAAACGATAACCGTTTTAATGTTATGACTGATTAATATTTTGCCCTGAACTGAAATCAGTACACAAAGGATGTTTGCAAATACGTTCGTTACAAAGACATAATAAATTTACCGTAACAAGGGTTTTCAGAAAATGATAATAATTTCGTTTATTCAAGAAGTAGCAACTTAATAAATAATACTAATAAAATTCTTTTACTTCGGATTCATAAGAATAAAATAAAATAACAAAGAAGATTACATCCTCTCTGTTTATGTTTGCCAAAAATTATATTTTATCTTTTCATTTCAGTATTACAAAGGGAAATTTAATACTATTATACATAAATTTAAATGAAAGCAGACGAATAAAATCATTGATAAATTCATTTGCCATTGTTGTCAATATCAGTTATGCGGTTACAATGAAATACCTAAGATTCTATTTATGTTTACAAATTATTCATGAACCTAAATCGCTTTCTCTTTCTTCAACAAGGAGAAAATCAAAATTTAATTTTCGACAACGTTCGATTTAAATAATTAAATTGAAATACTCCAGAAGTATTATTTTATTAAAATTAAACATTAATTCATTTATGGTAATATTGCGTTACTTTTTAGATATTTTATGCTAATTAATCAAAATATTTAAATTAGTAACAACTTAATTTTAATAGAATTTTCAGATTAAAAGTCAGCGATTCTAAAAATTAGTTAGCTTTATTTTAAAAAATTACTTCTTAAATTCCTAAATAGAAAAATTAAAAAATGTAACCATTTCAATGTATTTTTATTAAAAACGCAATCAATTGATAATTATTAAATAAAAAAAATTATAATTTTAATGTTTTGTGTTTACTCATGACTATCAATTTAAAAACAAAATAATTTTTGATTTGCATAAATTAAATTAGGTATGAAAAAATTGGAGCTATCATGTACCTGTATTATAACATTTAAAACTGCTTGCAGACAAATTTTCATTAATTGTGAATTTAACATTAAAACTACTGGATACTTAGTTAAGAATTTTTCTGTCGCTTTATTTTCGAGATATGATTAACAAAAATATAGTTGTGAATTTAAATTTAAAACTAATGGTTACTTAATTAAGCTTTTTTCTGCTGCTTTAGTTTTAAGTAACAAAAATATAATTGTGAATTTAAATTTTAAAATACTGGTGAAAATTTTCGTTGCGTTTTAATTTTATATTATATGAATTCATACTAAAAAGTAGTATTTAGTTTAATTAATTTGAAATTCAATAGGTGGAACCTTATTAATTACTTTATTTAAGTTAATTAATTTTAATTACATTTGTTGATAAATGTAGTTAAAATTAATATTAAATTCATATTTATGTCATATTATATTAAATATATTCCTGTTATATTAAATATATTAATGTCATATTTAAATATTTAACTCTGCATGATATAGATGTATTACAATATTCTTTGAACAGAATTGAAGCATAAATTCGTCTATATTTGTTATCATTATATATTTTTATCATTATATCTATATTCGTTATAATAGTTATAACAATAGTCTATTGTTCTGTTGTTTATTTCAAAAACCAAAACTTGAATAAACAATCTCATCATAAAACCTATAGTTCTAATTTAAAATAATCTAATTTTATTATAGCTTTTGTATTTCAAATAAAATACTTATACACAAGTATTCTTGTATTTATAGATAGTATATTTTAAAATGTTTGAACTTTTCAGAATCTGTAAAATGTTTGAGCCTTTTTTACTGAAACTTGCATATATAATCCCACCATAAAATCTATAATTTTAATTTAAAATAATCTAATCTTATTATAGCTATCTATTTAAATTAAATACTTATACTTATTAATAATTATATATAAGGATTTTCGTATTTATAAATTGTATATTTTAAAAAGTTTGAACTTTACAGAATGTAATGTAATCTGTAAAATGTGTGAGGTGTTTTTGTCAAAAGCTGGATATACAATCTGCCCAAACAATTTATAATTTTAATTTAAAATAATCTAATATTATTATACCTTTCTAGTTAAATAAAATACTTATACACAAGTATTCCCATGTCTATTCTTAGAACTGTTCTTTTAAAAATCAAAATAGTGCACAAATGCTAACAATTTAAATCAGATGCAAAATAATATCCAGTAGAATAGAAGACATGATTAAATTTTAGATTTAGTTCCATCTAACTCGAGTGAAATTCTCTTAAATCTTCCATTACAAATTTGCGTGAGCACGATTTCTGGAAATCAGGGGGTTCTTAAAATAGAATTAAGGATAATATGAACCGGATTGTTGCATTCGTGAATGAGATTGAATCTAAAGATATTTTTAAATTATATTTTAAAGCCTGCCTCTTTTAAATCACAACAGTAAATGAATTTAATTAATTCAATTTTTTTCCATTTAGTAACAGGAGTAAAAATATTTTTTAATAATAAATACTGGAAAATATCATTACATTTAAAAATATTATCAAATTTCTTGTATGTTCATAAACAGAGCTGCCCTTTTCCAAGTTAAATATTGAATAAAACACTTCTAAAATACTGGAATTATTTTCATTTTAAAAATTAATTAACTCAGTATAGAAATAAATAAATAAAAATAAATATAGAATAATTAAATTAATATAATATAATTAATTAAATTTAAATTAATAAATGTATATAGTTAATGAATATAGAATTTATTCTATAATAATAGAATAAATAAATAAATATATAGAAATAAATTAATTAACTTAGTATAGAAATTTGGAGTAGAATATTAAGATACCAAAAAATAGATAATGATAAAATTTATTCGTTAAAATTTTGTTCTATTAAGAATACAATTAGAAGGTGTTCTACAAAATGTTTCCTTTAAAATATTTTATTAGCAATTATATATATATTTTGGGTTGTTATATTAATAAATTATTATGCTGAGAATATGAATAATTGTGAAAAAATCACAATATTTTCATAATATAGAAGAACATTTTCATCTGAAAGATTTGAAATTATAGTGAATTGAATATTTTATAATATGATACTAAAAGGTAAAAATTTGCTGCTAATAATTTTTTCCTTTTTTCTAGCAATAGCATTAAATTTTCTCTCTCAAAACCTAAAGCATTTATTTTCCTAGACATAAAATAAAAAGTAATATGAAGTGTCGTGTTAACTTTATAAGTTATATAAAAATGTTTCTTGGCAAATTTTTAGTCAAATTTGGAAAAATATCTTAACACATTTGGTCTAACTATCTTAATATAAACTAACATATTTACGATTTATTTTGACAATATTCATAGTTTATCTACTTAACCAATTTAATTTGACTAGTTTCACATCAATTTGTTTCACACGTAATAAAATAATGAAATTTTTATTCTCAGAATAAGAAAATTTTAAAATCTGTTATGTCTAATCCTCGGTGTCCTGCAGCGTGGGACGGATATCGCATGAGTAGTCTGCTTATGGAAGGTGAAAAAGGGGAAATTTCTGTTGGGATGGAAGTAAAAGACAGGCGTGGCTCCGTATCGCTGAAGAAGTAGGGCAGAACGCCTCCCGAGAGAAATTTTAGGGGGAAACAACCCTGCATTTGCGTATTATATGAGAGAAAATCCGCAGAACTCCCACCAGGTAGTCCGATTAACGAGATGTTGAACATCACAAACGCCATCAAGTCTCTTTATTTTTTGAAACAGTGTCTGCAACAAAGCCGCAATCGAACTTCAGCCCCTAATGCTCACCAGCGGCGCCTTTTGCCACTTAGACACAAGTCAGACATTTTATCTAATCGAGAAAAAAAACCGTGAAAAATTCCTGGAGTTATTATACTGCTAGCAAAGACGACGATATAAAATTTACAATGTAAAATAATATAAATGTTCTAAAAAAAAGTAAAAACAAACTAAATTTTTTTTTTTTTTTTTTTTTTTTTTTTGCTATTTATACATTTATACATTTTTATAGTAATTGTTGTAATAGCGATTTAAATGATTTAGGAATCATTTTACCTTTGATGATGTTTGCATTCAAAAAATAAAATTTTGTGTTGCTTTAATAATTTTAATTTTCGGTAATAATTGCCTGACCTTTCCAACAACTGGATAAAATTGAATAAAATTACTTAAATTGTTGACACTTATTTAAATTATTACTTGAGTCTATCTGGATCATAATCATCTCTTAACCAGATTAAAGTTAAAATCTGTAGAAAAAAACAAAGAGTAATAAAATAACCTAACTTTGGCTACATGCTAACCAAATGTGTTAGCATGTAGCCAAAGATATCCAACCCTATATGTATCTATGTGTATATTATTAAGACTTTTGTATTTAAAAACAAAAAAAAATTTTTTGTTTGGTTTCATTTATATATTTAAGTTTCTTGCTTTTCATTTTTAACAATATTGTTAACTTTTCTCCAAAACATAAATAATCGTCTCTCAAAATATTAATAAGAATGAATATAACAATCACTAAAAAGAAAGAGCAAAACATTCGTACCCGTTACCAACAACACGTATGGAAATTTTTAAGTCGTTCCCTGACTAGACCTCTCCTGAAAATCAGAGTGGGGTTAAAATCTGATGAGGGAATAGGAATCGAGTCGCTGTGTTTGCATACTAATTAAGAATTAGTGGAGGGCCCCCCTTTTCCCACTTCTCGGAGCAGTGGACCGGCAAAACCAGAGCACGGCAACGGAGGTGTCAAAATCCTTTACCGCGCGGGGCGAGGTGTAGAGCGCATTTGTCATTAATTAACTTAATTATGGGAGTGCGTCGGGGGTATTTGCGCAAACGAACGTCATTGTCTCCGCTTCGACGCTCGCCTTCCATCCATCTCCACCCCCTTTCGTACACCCCCCACTCCCTCGTGGAACGCCAGACGATTATTTCGCTTTCTTGATCCTTTCCTTTTAAAAGATGAAGAGCGGGGGTGAGTCGTTGTCGGTGGGGGGTCGATGTATCCCTGCGGGAGGGGTGTCTAACCCCTGCGATCCGGAATTATTTTGCGATCCATGGAAGGAAAGGGTTAGCAGACGATTTCATAATAGCGGAGCGGGAGACGGTTAATGCTTGGAGAGGGTGGCTGTGGGTGGGGAGATGGGTGGGGGGTTTTATAGGATGAACAGAGCTATTTGGAAGAATGGTATTTTTCCGACGAAAAGACATCAGAGAGAGACAGTCGCTTATTGATTTCCGTGGAAGACATTCGATGGTATTAAGCCTCTGTAGTTAAGTGCAGGGGCAGTAGGGTTGGGGGTGGATTCGAATTCAAATGATTTTAAAATCATTGAATCTTCGACTGTGTTGTTTGCTTTCGAAAAGTTGAATTGGCTTTTGATCTCCTATTTAGGTTTCGGTGATATTTAATGTCAGTTCACGTTAGGCTGGTCTTTGGAAAATATGATTTGAATTATAGAGAAGAACCCTTTAAATTATTTGTTTTAAATTTTTAAAAACTCCCCAACAATATGCAAGATTTAAAAAATCAGTTTTCTATCTTTCACAAAAATTCGTGTAATTTTTAATATTCAAAATCATGTACTACTTTTTAAGTAGAATTAGGATAAAATTAATTTCTCGGTCTAAAATTTGAATCCTATCTGTCTACCCCATAACCTAATAATTAATTTCTATAGTTAATCGTTTTGTTATACATATGAACATTTTTCTATTTTCATTTTATTGAGTGTTTTGTTAATATATATATTTCAAAAAAAATTTTTAAAAATAACCTGTTCCACTAAATAATATTTTTCTACAAAATTTAAGTTTAATTTTTAATAATAATGATATTTTTGGCGATTAATTTGATAATTAATAATTAATTAATACTATTGTAATGATAAATATTATGACATTTATAAAAATATATCCGCTTACTTATATTATTATTATATTAAATAAAACTGAGAGAGCGGCAGAGAAACACGCTCACATTTCCTTGTTGAAAATACTGTACATATGTTTTTACTGCTAGTGCACAGCGTAGTAGGGAAAGTCATACTTCCAAACAGGTGTTAGATCAATGTCACCTTTGATTTATTAATTTCATAATGTTTTAAGATTAATAAATTGTATAGGTAGGTTTAGAAAATTTCTAAATATTAATGATAATTTTAAGACTGTATCTGTTGAAAAAACTGATTATTTTATATTAAAATTCAAATATTGTTAACAGATTAATAAAATGTATAGGTAGATCTAGAAAATTTCTAAATATTAATGATAATTTTAAGGCTGTATCTTTCGAAATAACTGATGATTTGATACTAAAATTCAAGAATTGTTTTTCTGGCTTTCAAATCCATTCTAAAACCCTTGTTGAATTTAGAGTGTAACATTTTATTTAGAAATTTCAGCACATAACTATAACTGCTACTATCGATATGCAAAGGGAAAGATCCTGTAAAATGAATTTAGTAATTCGTTTAGATTCTAATTGTATTGATAAAAATCACAAATCACTACTACAAAATGAAAAACGACTCATAGGTCTCTTTGGATGACTGCGAAGATATATATATATATAAAAGATAAAGAGTCGAGTTTTTAAAATGCCGAAAGCAACTACCTCATCATGAACATGATTTTCTTGGATATCTGGTATCTGTAAGGGTTCTTCTTTTTTTTTATTTATTTATTTATTTATTATTATGGAGGACTAAATCCGTGGAAGGCGTAATGTCTTCAGGGAATCCATTTGCATAATGCCGTCATAGAATAAAATTTATCTTGTCTTTTCTAATGTTTTCTAATACAAAAGTTATAAAATTATTATATTTATTAAAGAAAACAATATGATATATTTACACTGATTGTTTTGTTAATCCAAGAATACATATGATGCCTTAACTTGTCAATGCTGTTAATAACTATAATTTATTGAGAATTAATATAAATAGGAATTTTAATAAATATAGGTTATAAGATTTTTAAATAATTAATTTATAAGAATTTTATTAATTAATTTAGCCCATTTAAGATCGATATTGCAAAAACACAATACTACATAAACTTTGTTTTTATTTTTTGTGATAAATTTTTCAAATCTCTTTTATTGCACGATATAGAATAATCTTACAAAAAAAAATATTTTTATTCTCTCATGTTAATTTTTTATAATGATTAGTCATTCTTTTTATTTTTCTTTACTTTTGAGTAATTCTCGTAGATGCCATTACAGTCGAAAAAATTTTGAAGCTTTGTTTTTATCCTACCAAAATATAGTTATTGTAAAAAACGTAATATCCCTTTGCGTAACATAGGTTTAAAAAATTTCATTTATTGGAAAAGTAATATTTTTTATTGAGGTGGCGTTTTCGCAAAATTTTATAACTCGCATAAAAATAAATATTTGTTTTTCTATTTTTTTTATTAGTGAAATGATTTCTATATTTATGTGTGTTAATATTCATTATTGAAAATGTTTCATTCAGATAATATCTGAAGCAATCGATGTTATTTTATTGAGTACAGTTTTAAATTTTGGCATGACACAAACCAGAAAATGTACAATGACTTCTTATAACGAGTATTCATCAATCGATGTCTTGAGATTCTTGAAAAGTTAAAAAATAAGGAAAGAAACAATAACATAGATTAACACCCTGTAACCAAATCAGTATGTTAATGACAAAGCATCACATAACATATTATCCCATAAAAATATTGAATTTTAATATTAAATTAATGATTATGTATTTTTTTTTTTTATTTAACTAGAGAAACATGATGTTTCTTGTTTTCATTATTTATCGAAGACCAAAGTTTTTTTTATCATGTGTGAACATGATGTTGTCCTGGTTAGGGGTCCGAAAATGAGGGCCAAGCAAATAAAACACAGTTTCAAATTTTGGCAGAAAATGGTATTTGGGCCCCTTAACTCTTGAAATGCTTTATGAATTACTTATTATTAGCTTTATAAATTATTTTTAAGGAATTTTCTGGAGAATTTGGCTTTTATTTGAAGTGTTTTGTATAGCCAATAGCTATAAGTACTCGTAGTGAGTTGATCAATTCCTTCTTGAAGTTTCACATTTATCACTTTTGTCAATTTTCCATGCTTATGGAGCTCGGAAAATTGCTGTATAGTGTTTCTTATTGTATTTGGAATACTTCATTCTTTCATTTATGCATAGAATTTTCAAACTTTGATATATTCTCTTGACTATTGAATGTGATAGTGACTCTTGTAAAATTTGGAATACTTCATTCTTCGTTTACGCCTAGAGTTTTGAAACTTTGATATATTCTTTTGGGTATTGTATAAGATAAACATTCTTGTAGAATTTGGAATACTTCATTCTTCATTTATGACTAGAATTCTTTTTTTTGAATGCGATAAACTTTGAATTTGTATAATTTTCAAACTTTTGGTTGTTGAATGTGATAACGTTTCTTGTAGAATTGGTAATACTTCATTCTTAATTTATCTTACTTTTGTATATTCTTTTAGAGATTCTTGAACAATTCATTACTCATGAAATTCTTGATCTATTCAACATTACTATATTCATGTGACTATTGAATTTGGTCATTCTTATAGTATTCCAAACAATTGTTTTCTATATCTTGTGCATTATTAAACATTGGCCTATTCCTGAGTTTATTCATCCATTCTCGAATGTTCACACATGATAAGTTGAAATTTTCCGAGCATTAATTGTTATTTTTTTTCAATTATCTTGCAACCTTATAAAGTAAAAATTTTATATTGTATTGCAAAGATGCCATCAAAGTAATGGGGGGCTCACATGTAGCCCATGGATGAATTTATGGCCATTATCCCAAGGCCCATGAACCCATGGATCATTAGACCATATTTGTATATTTTATGAAACATATACAATATTTAATGATAAGATTCTCATAAGTCATACTCTTAGTGTCATTGTTGGGGACATTAAGTGTCATGCTTAATGTCATACTTTAAAATAATAATAATGGCATTGATAATAATAATTTTAAAATATTTATTATAGCTTCTCAATTCTGTTATTGCTATCTATATTATTCTTTCTCGTTCATCAAAAATAATAATAATAATAATAATAATTTAGCCTATTTTTGTATTATTCATATTAAGCTCTAATTTAGCGTGTCCAAAAATTTACTAATGCTAAATAAAAGTTAGAACAAAAATAATTTTTAAAAGTGTATAATTATAAGAAAATATAAATCAGAAATAAAGTAAATAAAATAATTCATATAAAGCGAGTATATTTTCTTATAAATCTTCATATATATATCTTCATATAAAGCTCCATATATATCTCCAGATAAAGCGAGTATAGCTTCATATATATCTTGATATAAAGCTTCATATGTATCTTCATACAAAGCTTCATATGTATCTACATATAAAGCTTCATATGTATCATCGTATAAAGCTTTATATATGTTTGTTTGTTTGTTGTTTCTTATCCCACTTGGCTGGCCAAGCCCACAAGCCCATAAGCTTTATATATATCGTCATATAAAGATTCATATATCTCGTCATATAAAGCTTCATATATATCTTCATATAAAAATTCATAATTTTCATATAAAGCGAGTATATCTCGCATATATAAAGATTATGGATATCTTCATTTGTAGCTTCATACAAAGCTTCATATGTATCTACATATAAAGCTTCATATGTATCATCGTATAAAGCTTTATATATATCGTCATATAAAGATTCATATATCTCGTCATATAAAGCTTCATATATATCTTCATATAAATATTCATAATCTTCATATAAAGCGAGTATATCTCGCATATATAAAGATTATGGATATCTTCATTTGTAGCTCCATACAAAGCTTCATATGTATCTACATATAAAGCTTCATATGTATCATCGTATAAAGCTTTATATATATCGTCATATAAAGATTCATATATCTCGTCATATAAAGCTTCATATATATCTTCATATAAATATTCATAATCTTCATATAAAGCGAGTATATCTCGCATATATAAAGATTATGGATATCTTCATTTGTAGCTTTACATATAAAGCTATCATCGTATGTATTTATAATATATAAAGCTTCATATGTATATCTTCATATAAAGCTTCATATATATCTTCATATAAATATTCATAATCTTCATATCTCGTCATATAAATGGATATCTTCATTTGTAGCTTCATACAAGCTTCATATGTATCATATTAGCTTTATATATATCGTCATCTTCATATTTATAGTATATCTCGCATATATAAAAGATTATGGATATCTTCATTTGTAGCTTCATACAAAGCTTCATATGTATCTACATATAAAGCTTCATATGTATCATCGTATAAAGCTTTATATATATCGTCATATAAAGATTCATATATCTCGTCATATAAAGCTTCATATATATCTTCATATAAATATTCATAATCTTCATATAAAGCGAGTATATCTCGCATATATAAAGATTATGGATATCTTCATTTGTAGCTTCATGTAAAGCGAATATAGATTCATGTATATCTTCATTTGAAATTTCATATAAAGTCAGCATGTCTTTATATATAGAGAGAACTTCATACACAACGAGTATATATTCAGATAAAGTTTCATATATATCTTTATATAAAGTTTCATATATAACTACATATAAAGCGTATATCTTCATATAAAACTATATATTCATATAAAGCGACTATATTTTCATATAAAACTTCATATATGTCTTCATATAATGCTATGTATATCTTCCATTCTTCACTTCTTATATCTGTATTAAACAACTTTTGCTGTTTTTAAATGAGCTTTTTGAAGAAATAAATAAAAAGAAATGTATTTAAATTAGAAAATAAATACTTGTCAAATCTATAATTAACTTTTTAACTTTCAATTAACTGAATTCACATTTTAAATAAATGTAAAATAATTATTTAGTCATTAACGAAAGTCATACGAATTCCTCCAAGAAACAGTATTAATTCTATTTCAGAGATAATTCTTTTAAAGCTTCGTACATTAATGAGTTTCCTAACAATTAATTGTTTTCTACAAATTAAAACTTTATTACCATTTTCCAGTCTGTTTTTGAACAAAGATTATAAATGTTTTATTCTATTTTTAATTGTAATTTGAAAGAGCAAGAGCTTTATTAAAACAGAATTTTAATTCATTCTTCTACTTTCGTAATGATCCTTTTTAATTGAAGTCAAAAGTGATTTTTGAGTAATGTCATCATAGAATAAATTTATTTTGTCTTTTCTAATGCATTATAACATAAAAATTAAAGTATAATTATGTTTATTAATAAAAGCAATATATTTTTTTTTAACTTTTAAATATTCTATATATTAAGTATTAAAAAATATATATTTATACTGGTATTCTTATTAATCCACAAAATTCAACTGATTATTTTTCTCCACCAACGAATTCAAATTTAAAATGATTTTATATCCACCATAAATTTATTATTCATTATATGTGAAAATAATGAATAGTAATTTATTTAATTATTAGTTATTAACTGCAATTTATGAATTGTTCATAAATTACAATAATTCATAATTAATTTCAGTTCCTAATTAATGTAATTCACTAATTATGAATTGTAATGAATTGAATTGTAATTAATTAATTATGAATTGTAGTTTATTTAATTTATTACATTTATTTTACATAAAAAAAAACATGATTATTAATTACCTTTATATTGGAAATAAAATATTTTAATCTTTCTTTAAAATGTGACTAATATTCTACAATCTAAAATAATCAACATCAAAACAAACAAATGTTTTTTTAAAAATAATATTTATTACGTTTTATTGTCATTTTTAATAATTTATATCTATATACAGTGAATTTCATTGTGAAAAAACAGTAAAATAAATAATTTTTTAATGTCTATTAATTTTGAATAGAATTTTTAAATAATGATATTTGTAATGTTAGCGGTATAGTTACTTATTTGTTACTTCCCTAAAATACCTAACCTTAATTTCGTGATTACAAAATGTCAATAGAACATAAGAATTATTTATTTTAGAAGAGGCTAGAAGTTCTGGTTCTGGGTTTAATTTAAAAATGGTTGCCAAAAAAAGTTCATTATAACCATATTTCATAGTTTCAATAGAGGCTGAATTTTATTTTTCTCTCGTTATATAAAATAGATGTAAAGAATATTTTCCATATTTTCGATCAAGGATCAGTGATATACAAGGTGAAAGCCGCGGCCACATGTGTAACTTGATAGCAGGTTGCAACACACATAAAAAAAAAAAATCCTCGCAGGCATATATTCCATCTTTTTTACATGTAACATACACAAAAAAATTAATATAATATAATAAAAAATAAAGAATTTGATACTTGATATTACATTAATGCTCATGGCTCGATTTCTGAAATAATTAAGCGCAGGAATGATTAGTCGAATAGTTTTTATTTATGCCTAAATATACACAAATATTTTCATCTTATTAAGAGTAGAATTGCAATATAATAATAATAATAATAATAATAATAATAACAGTAATAATAATAGCATTTACATGTTAACAAAAAGTGTTTTTTTTTTTTTTATAATCTTATAAAGAGTTGGACAAAATGAATTATTTGTTTCTCTTCATGAAGCGTATATAAGATTACCCGTGTGCTCTATTGTTATATATAGATATAAGGCTTTACTCTGCTTTCTGAAAAAAATCCTCTTACTATAGGTAAAATAATGATTTAAATCTATCAAAAAACAAAATCTATATACTTCTCAAAGTTTGTGAGAGAGAGAGAGAGAGTCTATGCACGCCGACAATTTACATCCAAATGTCAACAAAATTGGTAAGGATACTTCTAATACAAAATCTAGAACAAATGAAAAAAAAATTTTTTTTTTTTTTTAAATTAAATCAATACTCGTTAAGACATTACCCAATTAGGTTTACGTCAATTTGGAGACTTTTTGTCGTTGTTGAATTTTTCATGGTTGATGTAATTTTTTAGGCTTTGAACTTTTCACAGACAGACTGAATAAAATAAATAATGAAATAAAACATATTAATCGATGAATTGCAACCACTTAAAATTTTATTTAAAAAAAATTATGATGCGATTTTATCTATAAAAATGTCCTGACCAAATCACATTTTAAACGGCAATTATATTTGAAAACTTTTTGTGGTCGCCAAATGGGAAATGAACTGTTTTTGGCACACAATGGATGTGTAAAATACATACAGTCAAGTTTGCATTCTTCCCATGTCAATAAGCAGTCTTAGATTTCGTATTTTGATAGCTATAGAGATGAGGGTATTATTCTTTTCTTAGGCGGCATTGCAAATTATTGTTAAATTTACAATATCGTCTAAGAAAAAAAAGGGGAAGTAGGCGATAGTAGTATTCTTTTCTTAGGTGGCATTGCAAATTATTGTGAAATTTGCAATGCCGTCTAAGAAAAAAAATGGGAAGTAGGTGATGGTAGTATTCTTTTCTTAGGTGGCATTGCAAATTATTGTTAAATTTCCAATGCCATCTAAGGAAAAAAATCCAATCAGATGCTAAAGCTGAAGAAAGCGAAGAAGCTGCCTTGAACAGACGTAAATCTAAATAATTAATAAGTCATGAAATGCCGGATTATATGTGCTATTCTTATTATACTCTTAAAAACAAAATTCTGAAAATTCATCTATATCTGTTTCAAATACCGTTCGTAACTCTTAACATAATCTCCCATTCTGCAATTTATTTTTCTGTTCTCACATCTATGCCTGAAAAACAGTGACAGTGCACCATTGTTTTCCAGCAACGCAGAAATAATGGTAGAAATTTGTCAATATAATTACAAGACTCGGGAACCAGTACCATTCTGCCACCGTATTTTTCATCAAAAGCATCTATTATAAGAGGCGGTATCTTTAATTATTCGCGCAGGGGGAAGACGAGGAAAAAGCTACTAATCAAAAGAAAGCAGACACCGCCCGCTGTAGTTTCCTGCAATTATTCGATAAAACATTTCTGCTCTTGTTCCGAAAGTAATGAAAGGGATGAATCCACCCTCGCAGAGAACATAATAACAACAAAAAAAAAAAAAACCGGTTGCTATATTACTCCGTAAACGCCACCTGTTTTCTAGTAACACGAACCCGGGCATCAAACTCAATGACCATAAATACTAGAGAGGGTAGATAAATCCAAAAAGAATCTTTTAAAAAAAGGGAAGCCGTCGTCTTTGATGTCCGTGGACCACACACGTTACACACAGGATGGCATGGGGGATAGGTAATCTCATTACTTGGGATTCTTCAGAGCAATGAAAGCATATTTCCTTTCCATTCCTTTTCAGTGGTTTGGAATGAAATAGAACAGAATAAAAAATAAAAAAAATAAAAATACCCCGCCCAATTTCGTCATGTATGTCTCGCTGGACCCTCCCTAGTTGGTAGAATGTAAAGGGACAAAAAAAAAATGGTTAGGGGATTTCATGTCTCGCCTATTGAATCTCTCGTATGATCCAGCTATCAGATAATGTACGGAAAAAAGCAAACTGAGTATGCATTACTAATGCACGGATAGATGCCAAGGCTGCTTATTTATGATAGAATAATTCCGTAAATTTAGACGTCGGATGAGGTTGGTAATAGAATGGCGGTGTAAAGTTTCGCTTAGTTATGTCCCCAGGGATTTTACAGAGGAGAATTATATGAATGATTATGAAGGTTATTAACTTGGAGCTGGTTTAATCTTGAAAAACTACTAAATGGATCATTAGAATGGCGATTTTTTTTTTTTTTTTTTTTTTTTTTAATCCTTCTTAAATAATGCCTATAAAATTCATAAAATTAAAAAAGAGTAAAAAAAATTTAATTGCATAATAAAAATTAAACTATTTTACCTGTGTAGTAAAATTGAAAATTAATTTTTAAATAATATTTATTTTAAAAAACCATGCATAATAACAACAATAATAATAATAATAAAAGGATATATTCGACATTTTTAATTTATTGAAATGCAGTTATAATTTTTTATTTATTTTATTTTTTATAATTTTTTTTATTTATTTTTTATTTATTTTTTTTTCCCCCCCTTTCAATAAAAATTATTCACGATTTTGATAGTACACTCTTACTTGTCTCTATATAAAATATTAACCATGTCTAACCATTAACCGAATCAAAATAGTTTGAATTTTTTTTCAGTAAATATATAATCTTATTTGATAATTTTATTGCTTAACGACATTATAATTCTATGTAAATATTACCTATCAAAAAAATTGTCCATTGTAAATGATACTTACTGAAAACTGAATGAAATAATTTTTTTTCAAATATATAATATCACTCGACAAAAAAATTTAAGATTTCATGGAATTTCGTTAGGTACATATATTTATTTATGTATTTGCTTGTTTATTAAATATTATTACCGAATTCTATTGTAAAACAAATTAACACTATTATTTAAGTGCTGCCAAATTAAAATATTATAACAGAAATATATAACGTACTATACTCTATATATATACATACACAGAGTATAGTATGTTATGTATTTCTGTAATATTTTTATTTGATAGTTCTTAAATAATAGTGTTAATTTGTTTTGTTTATATATATATATATATATACATAGAAAATTGTTTGTTATATATTCATGATGTAATATATTTTAAATTGAAAGTACATAAATAATAGTGCTGATTTGTTTATACAATAGAATTCGGTAATAATATTTAACACAACAAGTAACTACATGAATAGATATTGTACCTAACGATATTGCGCAAAATCTTACTTTTTTTTTTTTTTTTTTTTTTTTTTCAAATTAATGATCATGTTTTTTATAATAAACAATGCCTCATAAAAACATTTTCAACCATTTTACTTTATAAATTAATCCGGTTTTGAAATGGTTAATTAAAATCTTTAAAATTTTATATTTTTGATCTAAAAAAAGCTTATAAATCGTAACTTATTTTTTCTTATTAATAAACTTATTAAATGTAGTGTATAGTTAGTCATATGTGCCTCTGAACAATACGCAATTTTTTTTCCCCGTTGCAAGTTTAGTAATAATATAGAAGTATTCCACAAGATGGCGCTGCATTCGAATAATCTTACAATATAACAAACGCTTAATCAATCTTACAGAACGTTACACGTTATGGCGCTGTTTTTTGAAACTAGCGAGCAAATGTGTTTGAAAAATTACATTTTTTTTATAGCTGCTATTAAACACTTGTGATATAATCATAGTTCATCATAAACATGTAAATAATAATTTATTAAGTACGTAATTTGATATGATAAATTTTTATGGCAAGTTTTAAACAGAAAAATTTGATTTTTTTTTAGTGTAATATGTATCATAAATCTCAGCTTTATCCAATTTTATAAGAATATTAATTAGTTTTTTAAACTAATTAATAATTTTTAATTCCAAGAATAAATAAATAATAAAAATTCTGAAATTTATTTAAATTTTATAAATAACATGCAATTTTAAAAGTATTATTACTACGTACATAGTTTCATTTTTTTTTTTTTTTCCAGCCCAATTTCTTTTAAGTATATAATAAAATAATCTCAGTGTTTTAGAACATCATTTTTCTTTGTTACATTTGGCAAAATATAAATACCAAATTAAAAGGGTTTATTTATTTATTTTTTTCAATATCATTGAGATACTTTTTGTTGACTTATTTACAACATCACATTTTGTGTAATGTTTTCCCATCTAAACATGTGGCAATCAATTAACTTTTTCATCTATTGAAAAAAAAAAATAAAGGAAAATATTTTTAATAAAAATTTACATAATTTAAATTACAAAAGCAAACCCATTATAAAGATTTTAAAAATAAAAATATTTTTTGACATGAAATGGAAATCCATGAAGTCCATATGTATATGCGTAATTATACAAATGAAAGTTAACAGATTAAGGCATACAATAATTACATAGTAAAATGAGACACAAGGCCTAACTAGATGGAAAAAAAAATGCTTAATAAATTTTCATTCCAGAATTTTTATAATGCGTCTCATCATTTATAAAACTAGCAAATACTTCTTAATAAAGACACCAGCAAAAGTTTCATCCACAACATTGACTCAACGATTTCAACATAGAAAGTAAGAGAAATTTGTTCATTTGTTTACAACTAAACAGTTGATTTACGACTCATAACTGTCACTCAAACGATTATTTATTTGTATTTTTGTGATTCAAACATAAATTTATGAAATCACATGCAGGAAATATAGGGCATGTACATTTTTTTTTATTACTCTGATGGCTATCAACCCAATAAGAATTGACAGATCTTCAAACTTAGCAACAACACTTCTATAATTTTCTCTGGTTTATTTAGTCGTTTTTAAAACTGAAGAAAATTTAAGAAATATATACCAGCAAAGATTTATTTCATGCTGTAAACCTCAGATCATAACATTGTAATTGTGATAAGAAGGTTTATAATTTTGAATAGCAGTTTATATTTGGATCACATTTAAGCATGTCAAACAGTAAATTTGTCAGAGTCGCGATTAAATGGAGTAAACATACTATAGAATGAAGATAACTTCTATTTATGTTGATTACACTAAACCCAAGCTCATTGCAAAATTTAGAAAAACAATTCCTAATCAATAAACTAACAAAGATTACGTAAGTAAATTGAAGATCATAGCATAGTCAATCTGAGAAAAATTGTTTACTTGTTTGTAACAACCTCCTCGGCAAGGTCCCATTAAACCTTCAGCCAAACATCATTTATTCACATTTTAAATAAATTTACGAAAATCGCAGGCAATGAGGGATAGATTGGAAGATATCTTTTATTTACGCTGAAGACAATCAACCCAACTAGAGTTGACAGATCTTCAAACGTAGCAACTACACTTCTAGAATTTTCCCCGGTTTATTTAATCGTTTTTAAAACTGAAAAAAGTTAAAGAAATCGGTTCAAGAAGTACACCAGCAAAGATTTATTTCATGATGTCGACAGGGCCGGATTTTCCTATTGGCTAACTAGGCTTCAGTCTAGGGCCTCAAGATCAAGAGGGCCCTACATTCAAATTGTTAGCAAAATTAGAATTACACTATTCTAAAAACAGTAAACACTAAAACACTGAATGGAAAATAAGGAGAAATTCTACACACATGAATAATAAACAAACATAATAACTAATTTACAAACTTAAAAATGGAAGGTGTAAGGACCTCATAGTGGAATAGCGTAGGGCCTCTTTTCATCTAAATCAGGCCCTGATCGCAGATCATAACATTGTAATTGTGATAAGAAGATTTATAATTTTGAATAACAGTTTATATCTGGATCCCATTTAAACATGTCAAACATTAAATTTGTCAGTCTCGTTTAAAGGCAGTATGCATAGAATGGAGATAACTTCTATTTGTGTTGATTACACTAAACTAGAAATTTAGAAGAAAAAAAATGTCTCTAATCAAGAAACTAACAAAGATTACCTTAAGTAAATTGAAGATCGTAACATTGTCAATCTTGGAAAACTGCTTACTTGTTTGTAACAACCGCTTTACAAGCTCCCATTAAACCGTCGAGCCAAACATTATTTATTCGCATTTTAAATAAATTTACAAAAGTCGCAGCCAATGGGGGAAAAGATAGAGTGGAAGATATCTTTTATTTACGCTGAAGACAGTCAACCCAACTAGAGTTGACAGATCTTCAAATGTAGTAACAACACTTCTAGAATTTTTTCTGATTTATTTGATGATTTTTAAAATGGAAAGAAATCGGTTCAAGAAGTACACCAGCAAAGATTTATTTCATGATGTAAACCGCAGATCATAACATTGTAATTGTGATAAGAAGGTTTATAAATTTGAATAGTCGTTTATATCTGGATCCCATTTAAACATGTCAAACATTAAATAAAAGGGAAGAGACATAGAATGGAGATAACTTCTATTTATGTTGAAGACACTAAACCCGAAATCATTACAAAAAAAATTCCTAATCAAAAAAGTAACTAGCAAAGATTATCTTAAGTAAATTGAAGATCGCACAGCATAGTCAATCTAAAATAACTGTTTACTTGTTTGTAACAACCGCTTTACAAGCTCCCATTAAACCGTTGAGCCAAACATTATTTATTCGCATTTTAAATAAATTTACGTAGAAAGTCGCAGGCAGCAAGGGGGAAAAGATAGAGTGGAAGATATCTTTTATTTACGCTGAAGACAATCAACCCAACTAGAGTTGACAGATCTTCGAAAGCTCGTTTTAGCGTACAGACAGGCAGGGGTGAGGAGATAAGTCGTCTCACTCACTCTTCTTTAACTTTACTTTTTTTTTTTATTATTATTATTCCTGCCTGCTTTATTATTTTTTTTTTTCCTCTTCTTTTCGGGGAACTACTACTACAGGATAGACAAGGGCTAAACCACATGTCGACTCAGCGCTACTCCCCATAGAATAACAAAAAAGACCCCCTCCCCCTTCCCTTTTCTATCTCAGGCTGGATTGCCTCCAGATTGCTTGAGGAGGGATGGGGGCAGGAATCCCCCTGGGGGATGGCAAATTTCCGGTTCCCCTTTTCAAAAACCTCGCGTTAATTCTTGCAATTGATCCGGTGGGGGGGTTGCCCCGTCCCCTATTAGACCCCCGCCTTTCGTAACTGGAAACCGGAGATTCCTCGATGGGTAGGCAGGCAGGGTTTTAGAGCTTGCAGAACGAAATATTCTGGACTGGTACATCCACCCTCCATTCAGCAAGAAAATCTGCCCTGTACATTATATCCCCGGCATTACGCTCGAAATAACAGTTTCGATGAGCGACGTTCTGGCCTTTTTTTTTTTCTATAAAAAAAATAATAATAAATAAAATAAAATAAAAAAAGGGGGGAGGTGGAAAGAAAAGAATATTGCATACTACAGAACAGAATAAAAAAAAATATGAAGTGTAGTGTAGGTGTCTTTTAGAAAGCGATCCCAACAGGAGAACGTGGATTATATTGCCTTCCCGTCATGTTTGTTATTAGAGGTCCCCGGCTAAGGGGGGCACATCGGACTAAGGGCCAATCTTTTTCGGATATAATTAATTTTCCCCGCTTCTAATGCGGGTTTTCAAGGCAACACCCCCTCAGCTGTTTCCTTTGATGAATGTTAAAGTGTGTGGGGTCACATTTTTTGGGTTAGTTTGAGTGTTGTGCTCCAATTAGTTTTTAACTGATAACGCGATAACATTGTCAAGAAGCAGATTAGTACAGAAGTTTAATAAATTAATACCTCTCATAATAGAAAATAACACATAAGTGATATTTTTAAGTACCCTTTTTTATTACTATAATTTTAACATAAAAATAATGATGATCTATTTTTAAAAAATTTCTTGCTGACTATTGACTTTGTAAACATCACTTTTCTCTCCTCTATAGAGAGCGGCCAAGTGGCTAACGCTCTGGCCTTTGGTATCCCAGGCTTCAGGTTCGAATCCTGGCGGTGGCATGGATGTTTGTGAGTGGTTCGGAATTCACGTTAAACTGTAGGTCCTGGTCTGTTTAGCCTAAATTGTGCACAAGATGACCGTAGAGCGACAAACCAAACCTCTATAGAGAGCGGCGGCCTGATGGCTGAGTGGCTAGCGCTCGGTACCACAGGCCTCGAATCCTGACAGTGGCGTGGATGTTTGTCAGTAGTTCGAAATCCACTTTAAGCTGTATGTAACGGTCTCATATGACTACAGCCCAATCAGACTTCTCGCACCAGACTCTTCTCCCAATCAGACCCCACACATCATTCCCAAACTGTAAAGGGGCAACTCAACTCTAGGCACAGGGATGTGATGTGGTATGGTGTAGTGGTTAGGAATCCACGTTAAACTGTAGGTCCCAGTCTAATTAGCCCAAAGTGTGCACAAAATTACCGTAGAGCGACAAACCAAACTATAGAGAGCGATCGCCAAATAATTAAAAATGTGTAGTCAAACACGTTAGCATTATCAATTTAAACCAAGTGAAGCTTATTAAAATCTATTTTTAAAAAATGCTAATAGAGGTTGTTTTTTTTTCAGAAGTTTATGCTAATACGAAACAGTTGATTCGGATCAAGATTTTGTTGTGTTAGCTGAACGACTGTTTAAGATTGGAAACTTCCAAAATTGAGCAACTTTTAATCACTGTGGTTTAAAATTAAAAATATATATATATGACCTTAACATGTCATTAAAGTTGTTCATGGCTGAAAAATATTTTGTTGACAAAATACACACACAAGCCTCCATATTGAAGTAACATGTGATTCAATTAGTCAACTAATTAGTAAACATTTTGGAATAAAGAATTATGAGTATTATCCCATAATCATAATATCTTATCTTTTCCCCATTTATTTAGTTTTCTGATAATGAAATTTTTTATGGAGGAGATCTTTTGAATGATTGCAGGATTGATTGTTTCAACCATTGTATTTTATTAAAAAATTTGGTTCTTGAAAAAGGCTTAGTTAAGCAATCAACAATTTCAACAAATTTCGATTAACATAATTCATTGAAACAAAAATTTTGCTAAATATTATCAAACCAAATAATACATTGCTAAGTATTATCATACCAAATAACACACTGTTGCTAAATATTATCAAACCAAATAATACATAGTTGCTAAGTATTAGCATACCAAATAACAAACTGTTGCTAAATGTTATCAAACAAAATAACATATAGTTGCTAAGTATTATCATACCAAATAACACCCTGTTGCTAAATATTATCAAACCAAATAATACATAGTTGCTAAATATTATCAAACCAAATAACACATAGTTGCTAAGTATTATCATACCAAATAACACACTGTTGCGAAATATTATCAAACCAAATAACACATAGTTGCCAAATATTATCATACCAAATAACACACAGTTAAAAAGAAGATAGCAATAATAAGCACAAATATCAATGGGATAAGATTTATTTTTCCATATTGTCTATCATTACTGCATATGACCGAAACAAAGGACAAATATTTTTAAAAATAAAATGTGCGATTCAAACCTACTCATTTAGCAATCAGAAGAAGTATTGTAAGGACTCTTAAAAACTTATCATCCTATAATCAGTTCCTTAATGTCTTCTCCGCTAAGTTTTTTGTTTAGTTTTCTGATAATGACAATTGTTGTAGAGATCATTTGATTGATTACATTATGAAACATTGATTCAATAGGAAGACTTTGTGAAACAATCCACAATCTCTTTGGATTTCTACTTAATTCGTTTAAATACAATCTTTATGATAAAAATCTTTAACATTGCACAATATCTACTTCAGATCTTAAATTAAAAAAGGTAAACAGTATTTTCCAAGTCAAGTTTCCAATGTTAATAAAACAAAAAAATTTCATAAATTCTAAAGCACTTTTTTGGAACTTTATATTAACTATAAAGGGGCCTGATGGCCGAGTGGCTAGGTGCTCTGGCCCGATACCTGTGGTACCGGGTTCGAATCCCAGCGGTGCCATGGGTGTTTGTAGTGATTCGGAACCCACTTTAAACTGTAGGTCCCGGTCCTAATAGGATCGTAGAGCGCTGCGGGGCATTGTTACTCCGCGTTCGTGGCTTATCTTCAAGTTACACGCGCCCCCTGGGTAGTGCAACGTGAGTAACGTCGGTGTAACCCTTATGGCACAAAAGATCACGGTCTACCTTGCCAGCTGCATTAGAAAGAAAGAAAAAATATTAACTATAAAACATTCCTTCCAAAGGAAGACTTCATGAAACAATCTGCAATTTCTGTAGGTTCCTAGTTAATTCTTTTAAATACAATCTTTATGTTAAAGATCTTTGACATTTACTTCAGATCTTAAATAAAAAAAAAAGTAAACAATATTTTGCAAATCAATGTTAGTAAAACAATGTTCACAACGTTAGTAAACAAAAAAAATTTCATAAACTTTTCTAAATCCCGTTTTGGAACTTTATATAGTACATTACATATGCTATGCTATATTATATACTATACTATTACATTCATATACTATATTATTACAGTCATATAATATATTATTATTACATTCTTAACTATAAAATATTGATTCCATAGGAAGATCCCCAAAAAATGACAATCCATAGTCTCTGTAGATTTCTACTTAATTCTTTTAAATACAATGTTTATAATAAAATCTTTGACATTTGCACAATATCTACTTCAGATCATAAATTTTAAAAAAGTAAACAGTATTTTCCAAGTCAAGTTCACAATATTAATAAAACCAAAAATTTTCATAAACTTTTCTAAATCACGTTTTGGAACGTTATATCAACACCTATTTTTAAACTTTATCAACTGATCTCTTTTACACAGACCATTAAAATCGTATTTCCAAAATAAAAATTAAGATATTTCTTAAATGGGTGTTTCTATTTTTTTTTAAAACAACTTTCCGTCAACCAACCTTAGATAATTGCTGGAAATCAATTTGGAAATCTGTCATTCAAATTTTAATAAATTTTTCTAAATCACATTCTGGAACTTTATATTACTTACTATACTATATATTATTACATCCTTAACTACAAAACTTTGATTGCATAGGAAGATTTTGTGGAACAATCCACAATCTCTGTAGATTTCTACTTAATTCTTTTAAATGCAATCTTTACGATAAAAATCTTTGACATTTGCACAATATTCACTTCAGATCAACTTCACAATGTTAATAAAACCAAAACATTTTCATAAACTTTTCTAAATAACGTTTTGGAACTTTATTATCAACACCCATTTTTAAACTTTATCAACTAATCACCTTTACACAGACCATTAAAATTGTATTTCCAAAATAAAAATTAAGATATTTCTTAAATGGGTGTTTCTATTTTTTTTAAACAACTTTCCGTCAGCCAACCTTTAATAATTGCTCGAAATCAACTTGGAAATCTATCATTTGCAAGATGTGGGCTTGGCTTGATCTTATCAAATACCTGTTGATCCTTTAGTACTTCTGTTGGAAAACTTCAGAACTATCCATCAAGGAACAAATTGATGGATAGTTAGTTCTGAAACACTTTGCACCAGAATTTCAAAATAGTTAGTAAATTGACTGTTTTCGCCTTGAGAGATAGTATCAGTGGTGTGATTAAAGATAGAGAATATTTTCGACATTTTATAAATTTTATTTATTATTATTATTATTATTTTTAAAGGCAGTGATGAAGAAAATTGCGGTTGCTTATTAAAATATACTTGAATGATCAGGCAAAAATGTCTCGTAAGGAAAAACAAAGATTCCATAGCTTAGAAAGCAAAATTTCCTTAACTTTACATTAAAGCAACTAAATAGTTCTTTAAATGGAAAAAAATAAAATAAAATGCACAAAGAACAATGCTACTATAATTTTTTTCAGGCATTAATTTCCCTCCCTGAAAAAATAATAATTATTTTTACTGGCCATTAACTTTTCTATTTCTTATCATTATCATTGCTTACAAATAATAACATTAATAATAAAGGAAAAAACTAAAAAAAATTGGAGGATCCAGTTATGTACTATATAAACGAATATCTTAAAAGAATAATAACTGATGCTTTGTTATTACGATATTATAATTATTATAATTTTAAACAAAAACAGGAAACACTAAATGATCACTAACAAGCGAAGCGAATATGCATAACTGAAGTTGACATAAATATCCAAAAATTCTAGTAATTACAAAAACATTAAAGCCAATTACGAATTTCATTTTATTGTGTGTAAACATGCTATTTTCATGAATTTAAAATGAAAAGCTGTATTTTTAGGTTCTTTCACAATAAAACTAATCTACTAAATGTAAAAAATCGCAGTCAATACAGGAAGTACGAACACTTCATACTATTTCAGTGGCATCCATTAAGTGCTATAACAACAGGAATATTAGAGTCATCTCCAAAAACTGTAATATAGCTACATTTTTCTATTAGCTAAGCTCTCATCTAAAGTATTTTAACGGAATTCTAGTTTATTCAGTTACCAGTTCGGATTCAGCTGCAAATCGTATTTTCTTGTTTTTTACGTTCTTATTCCATGAATTTCCACAAGGTGCATACATATATTCTTCATTCATTCATATATATATATATATATATATATATATATATACAAACATACATACATATATAACTTCTTCATTGACGCAACAACTCTATGATGGGCCAAGGCCGTCTGCCTACTGGCAGATTTCGAGACTTCAAAATTTGCGTCCAGACATGAGAGAACCGGTTTTTATGTGATTTTACTCAGATTATTTGCTCTCGAGTCTGAACGAAGCTTTAAGCCCCGTCCACATTTGAATGCGGAAGCTGTGAGCGTCTCTCGCGAACACTCTCCAAACAGGTGTGTTTCAGTACAGATGATAAATGCAAAGTATGCCGAAACGCTTGCTATCTATCAGAGGAACAAATTTTCCTTTCCAGATATTATCGGCTTTTAATCATGCATCAGATATTTACGATCTTCTGAAAAAAGGACTGGGGATTCTTTGGCAAAGACAGATAAGAAGATTTTCGAAATTAAACTAAATCTCTCAGAAACACGATGCTTATAGCTCGCGCATTCAAATGTTAACACGAACTTAGAATTGTATGAGAAAGAGATAAGAATCTTCCGGTAATATTTGCAAGATAACAGCCCTGCATTTTGTAGAAAAAATTCTCCGACACAAAACAGACAATCTAATTGTTGATGTGAGATATTCCGAACATGTAAGCCACTGTTCATCGAAGCTAAATGTTGCCA
>BPLQ01008924.1:0-21033 GCA_021605075.1 Caerostris darwini
ATTAGATTTAACAGTAACAAGATATAATTAGATATAACAGTTATTAGATATAACAGTAGATCTACCTAACCGTGATGCAGCCTGGCAACGTCCTTGACAGTTAACAGATCTATTACTATAGACATACAGCAACACTCCAAGAGTGGTCATGTTAGTGGGACTTCGTGTAGGCTGAGTGTCTTGCAGTGGAATGCAGACGGCTTGTCCGTTTCTAAGAGGGTTGAGATTCAACAGTCCCTTGCCAGGGAAGATGTTGAGACTTGCAGTGGGCTATGACTGTTTCGCAAAGCCTCTGCACCCCATTGGCATTTTTCATAAACCAAATTGCCAGTTCTATGAGAAAGACGAGATCATGGGCAGACACCGTACAGCAGAATGACCGGCCTTGAGTGCAGACTTCGAAGTGAAAAGATATTGGAGCTCAAGAACTTTGTTGGTGAGACAATAGCTTTTTCTCTTATGTAGTTTGCTTTTTATTTGCGTGTGTTTTACACTGTTTTGATCCCATAAGAGTTTGTCTTTTATCATATCATTGGAAATTTAAAAAAAATATAATCGTCATTGTGTATCTTTGCTAATGAAATCAGGGATTTCAAAGCACGTTCACAATGTTAAGTTCTGCAACACGCTAATTACACGTGCCATAACTGGAACTTGGCCATACTTAATATTTGATGTAAGATTCTATAATATTAACAAAATACAGTTTTAATTCAATAAAAAAGTGATTTCGAAAAATAAATCTTCTATTTATTACTTTTAAAATCAAAGATAACGTTCATTGTACTAAAATAAAACACATAATTATAAACTTATTCATAATTTAATAAACTAAAATCCATCTTTTAATTCCAAATAACACTGGCACAGTTTCCATTTTAAAACATGTATTTAAACTCAAGGAGAAAATTGCCGTGATTTTTTTTATCTGAATTCAAACGCGAGCTTTCAAATCATTTATGTAATTAAAGAATTCCTTTTAATAGTCTGTTACTAATTAGTCAGGATTTTATTTAGCATTGTTCAGATAGTTTTATCTGACAAATGGAATTCCTTGCCATTTGAATAATGAAGCAAATCATTAGCTTCGAAAGATTCTTTCTCTTCCCCAAGATTTATTAACTAGAATGAATGGTAAGGTTTGACTCTCGCCTGAAATTTTCCCAGAAATCATTTAACTTAAATAAAGTAGTTTTCTTTCTTTTTTTAATCTCATCTTCTCCCCATCGATTTTTTTTGTAGAGTGCTTACTTCATTTTTATTTCGTTATTCATTTTCTGAACCAAATAAAAAAACGTAATTTTTTCACCTCCTGTTAGAATTATCCTGCTACCTCCTGTTAGAATTATCCTGCTCCTGCATTATTAGAATTATCTTTTGCTTATTGAAGTCTGATGACTAGAGATTATTTTGCATAAAAAAAGCTATTTTTAGTGTTAACTAATTAAATTTTTATCGACATTTTTTTTTTTTTTTTTTTTTTTTTATGATTATTATTATTATTATTATTATCCATAAATAAAATTACTGGCATAAGCACGTAAACCGACGTATAAATTTTTTAAGATCATTTTAAAAACTCTTTAATATCAAAATAAAAAAAATTTTTATTGTTTAATATAAAAAAGTACATTTTTATAACTGATAAAATTCATCAGATCATTTTCCACAAAATAATTAACAGAATTGTCATAAACGTTTTATCTAGAAATATTTTTGTAACCGTTATTAATTATTTTGTAATTTTTTTTCCTATAGGATAATAAAATTAATTTTAAATATATTTGCGGCAGAAAATATATAGAATTGCTTTAGATGAAAATAATGATGCAACTGATTATGCTTAACTAATAGTTTTTCCTGTTATAAATTAAGTAATATAATTAAAGGACAGCTAATGAAACTAATAATGTTGAAGTATAATTGTATCGGCCTAAATATTTTTAAAGAATTTACTAATACATTTAAAGAAATAGATATATTGACATACAGAAAATTGCTTTAGTAACTACAGACTGTGCATCACAAATTTTGGAAGAAACGTAGATTTTATTCAGCAGAAAATATTAGACATTCTTTGATTGAATTTCATTTTATAATACATCACTAATTTTTTCTATGTTCAAAGTCTGGTTTAAAAACATTTTCCAATGAAATACCAGTTTTAATAGCAGTTATCAACTTCCTAAAGTGGGGGCTGATGAGTGAGTGACTGGCGCTCGGTGCCACAGATTTCGGTTTCGAGACCCGGCAGTGCCATAGATGTTTGTAGTGATTCGGAATCCACTTTAAACCGTAGGTACCGATCTAATATGACTGCAAACCGTTAGGCGTAGGGCTGAGAACCCTGCCCCGAAAGAAGAAAATATCTCCTGTCTCAAAATCTGCCAGTAGGTACATGGAGAGGCAAATTAATTAGAAAGATTCATTTGTGTAAATGTAAATATTAATAACGTGCTATCAACGCCTGCAATATAAATGAGGTAAAGCCCTCTCTGTATCTCATTATCCTAATAATTTATTTAAACCTTAGAACATGGGAGTATCATACTGTGTTTATTTATAAATTGCAATTTCAATAAAAGTAATTATTTAGTAAAAAAAACTAAAGTAGTAGCTCATTAAAAGTAATAGCTCATGGTTTGAAGTATGTGTTTGCAAACTTTGAATGCAAGCAGTTTATTATACATGTAGTATCGAATAACGCACCAAAAGTTATCTCGAAATTTTAAACGCAAGCAGTTTATTATACATGTAGTATCGAATAACGCACCAAAAAGTTATCTCGAAATTGTAAACGCAAGCAGTTTATTATGCATGTAGTATCGAATAACGCACCAAAAAGTTATCTCGAAATTTTAAACGCAAGCAGTTTATTATGCATGTAGTATCGAATAACGCACCAAAATGTTATCTCGAAATTTTAAACGCAAGCAGTTTATTATGCATGTAGTATCGAACAACGCACCAAAAAGTTATCTCGAAATTTTAAACGCAAGCAGTTTATTATGCATGTAGTATCGAATAACGCACCAAAAAGTTATCTCGAAATTTTAAACGCAAGCAGTTTATTATACATGTAGTATCGAACAACGCACCAAAAAGTTATCTCGAAATTTTAAACGCAAGCAGTTTATTATGCATGTAGTATCGAACAACGCACCAAAAGTTATCTCGAAATTTTAAACGCAAGCAGTTTATTATGCATGTAGTATCGAATAACGCACCAAAAGTTATCTCGAAATTTTAAACGCAAGCAGTTTATTATGCATGTAGTATCGAATAACGCACCAAAAGTTATCTCGAAATTTTAAACGCAAGCAGTTTATTATGCATGTAGTATCGAATAACGCACCAAAAGTTATCTCGAAATTTTAAACGCAAGCAGTTTATTATGCATGTAGCATCGAATAACGCGCCAAAAGTTATCTCGAAATTTTAAACGCAAAGCAGTTTATTATGCATGTAGCATCGTATAACGCGCCAAAAAGTTATCTCGAAATTTTAAACGCAAGCAGTTTATAATGCATGTAGCATCGAATAACGCACCAAAAGTTATCTCGAAATTTTAAACGCAAGCAGTTTATTATGCATGTAGTATCGAATAACGCACCAAAAAGTTATCTCGAAATTTTAAACGCAAGCAGTTTATTATGCATGTAGTATCGAATAACGCACCAAAAGTTATCTCGAAATTTTAAACGCAAGCAGTTTATTATGCATGTAGTATCGAATAACGCACCAAAAAGTTATCTCGAAATTTTAAACGCAAGCAGTTTATTATGCATGTAGTATCGAATAACGCACCAAAAGTTATCTCGAAATTTTAAACGCAAGCAGTTTATTATGCATGTAGTATCGAATAACGCACCAAAAAGTTATCTCGAAATTTTAAACGCAAGCAGTTTATTATGCATGTAGTATCGAATAACGCACCAAAAAAGTTATCTCGAAATTTTACACGCAAGCAGTTTATTATGCATGTAGTATCGAATAACGCACCAAAAGTTATCTCGAAATTTTAAACGCAAGCAGTTTATTATGCATGTAGTATCGAATAACGCACCAAAAGTTATCTCGAAATTTTAAACGCAAGCAGTTTATTATGCATGTAGTATCGAATAACGCACCAAAAAGTTATCTCGAAATTTTAAACGCAAGCAGTTTATTATGCATGTAGTATCGAATAACGAAATCAACAAATTTCCATAGCAATTTCCATTAATTTATTTTCATTGCAAATGATGACATTACGATTGTACGTAATAATCGCTTAGTACTTTCAAATTATGTTTTAATGTAATTTGATTACCAAAATACATCATTTTCAATTTATGCTGATTGCTTATGATATGAAATATTGAACACTTAAAAAAATATAGAAATATAGAAATCGGAGAAAAAAAGCACTTCTAGTCGACTAGTCGCAGAACTCCCAATTCTTCAGAAAAAACCTCTTTTAAGACAATTTGTCAAGAGAGATTTCCAAAGTTTCCCTCACTTCTCATTGGAGTAGACATTTCTCAGCTCGTGGTATATCACCAATCACGATGGAACAACTCATTTTATAGTTCATATTTAAACTGAAGTTTTTTCGACCCACAGGTAACACAGGCATTCGCTAATTTCCTGAGTTTTATTATACACGATACCGAATATCTGCTGTCAGATTGGAGTGACAGGTTGTTCTCATTAGTACAAAATACTAATTGCACGTAATATAACTACCCACAATGCTGCTTGTCTGCTGTCAATTTTGAGTGATGGGCTATTATATACTTGTCAAATAATATACATTCCTCTCTCCTGGGAATAAAATGTCAAAACGCTTTCTTTTCTCCGTGAGAAAAAAATGCTGCAGATAGGTTGAAAAAACTAAAAGATTCCGATCTAAATAAGTTTGCTTAGAAATGTGATAAAGACTCGTCCGTCACTTGGCCCACTGTCAAAGCGTGCAGTGTGAAATCAAGTTCAAATTATTCAGACGCATTTTTTGCGATCACTGCTTTCATAAATGAGGAAATGCAATGGCGATTGTAACAAACAGTGCACAGATTTCAGCGGTTCGATAGTTTGAGAAGGTGGAATGGGGACGGCATGCAAATCCAATGCTGTTACCCTAAAAGTCCTCCTAAAGTGCAATGTATCTCTTTTCAAGGCGTTGCTTCGTTCATAAGCAGAACATTAAGCCCAACGATGTTAAACACGAAAACTTCCTTTTGAAGTACATACTGGATACTACTTCCAAAGGATCCCAAAAGGTATAGAAAATAGTACAGATTCCTCTTCCTGATGCTATCCTTAAGGTTCATTAAAATATGTGATAGTAAAGTATGTGGAAAATTACAAACACTTCAGATAATAAACCTGGCCCAGTGGTGTCCCTTGAATAACGCTGGATCCACTACAACTGTTGTTAAAAGTCTAATCACCTACGAGAACAGATTGGTATTCATCAACAAAAACGCAATCTTGTAAGAACTTTCTTCCACACAATAAAAAACACATTAAAGTAATAAAAAATATGTTATCATCCAGTTATTTTTGACGCTACTTTGAAATTAATTAACTAATAATTTTTATAAAGCAATTTCCAACATTCTTTTTAAAAGTGATAATGCAAACAAACAAAAAAATTACGAATTTAAATTAATTATCATTCAAGATTACAAATGAAAACAAAATAGTGTATTTTTAATTAGATGATAAATAAAAAATATAATGTGATAAAACCACAAATGCAAATAAAGAGATGCATTTTTAATGAAGGTGAAAAAACAAAATTGTATTAGGATAAAATTACATGAATACAAAAAATAATATACTTTTAATTAATGGGATAAATTACAAATTCCGGTATAAAATTAGAAAATTTTAAAAAAATGATATATTTTTAATTAATGTAAATTAAAAATGTTTAGAGATAAAATTTTACATGTAAGGCAAGGTATAAATGTTTAATTAAGTGATAAATTATAAATGTGAAAAGATAAAACTACAAATGTAAACTTATTATTGATGAATTTTAATTAATTTATAAATATACAGGCTTAAAATTGTAAATGTAAGCAAAGGAATGTATCGATATATTTTTAATTAAACTTACTTCACAACTATTCTCAAATAAAACTACATACAATTCATAAACAAAGATATTCAACTTTAACCGTAATATATTTAGAGACTACAAAATCATAGACAGAAAATCTCTGATTTACATTCCATTACAATGGCGTAGAAGCAACTCTTGAATACAAATGTATCAAAAAATAAATATTTGAAAAGTGAAAGGGGAAAGCATTTTTCTTATCAGAATTTTTTTCACTGTGACAAAAAAATGAAACATGACACATCTAAATTTGCATTTTGACCTTATTTCATGGTATTGTTCAATTCTATTTGAACAGACATTTTTTTTTCTCTTACAGAAATACCAAAAGGGAAATATTTCATAAAACCATTCTATCTGATTTTTTTTAAATGTGATTTACATAATATATAAAAATATGTATTTTGTGTGGAATTCAAGTTTTGAATCAAAAGTTTTTATATTTTTTACAATTAAATTAAATTACTAAAATTTTTGAAAAGTGAACAATTTTTCTTATGCAATATATATATATATATATATATATATATATATTAAACATAAACATATGTACATATATATATATATTAAACATATATATATGCATATATTAAGTATAAACACTTAATATCTGTGTTCTTTGCTCGATGGATAAACAATTATTGCAGAGAAGTGTAATTTTTAATTCATTTTTCGTAATTAGTTCAGCATTAAATGAATTGCACCCTATATATCTTGAAAGTGTACAAGATGAAAAAAAGCCTTCTTTTAAAGACATGATATCAATGGTATAAGACACATTCTATGCTTAAAAGATTATTAAATAAATAATGTGTATTTATTGTATATATATTTTGAAATTCAAATATTTTTTAAATAGAATACGTGAAAACAAAATTGAAAATAAGAGTTAAAATTTACAAAATTTAAATGGAAAAGACCAAGCCAGATCTTAATGAGATATGACTTATTTATAAATGGTCAACTTCCTGAATGATGGAGAATGCTTTTATTAAAAATATTAAAATCTTAGGTAAAAATATAGAATTCTGTACACTTTCTGCCAAATACATAGCCAGGATGGCAAGTAAGCATAGTAATGAATGCACCAAATAATTTTCGAGGTAAAATAATATTACGCCAAAATCTTTCACTTGGATGTCAAATCGGCAAGTAAACAAACAAAATGGCTGCCGAAGTTCGGTGTCATTGCCAAAAGCTATTTCGCCAAAATACATAGGCAAACATCGCTATTACGCCAACATTAGTAGCCAAATAACTATTACATCAAATTTTATTCCTGAAAGTGATTTTAAGTCAAAATTTATCGCTTTATTGTCAAATATTATAACTATCCTGCCAAAATTTTAATCCTTGAAATGCTTTACTGCAACTTTTATCGCTTTATTGCCAAACTTTTTCACTAAGCGAATTTTGTTTTTTAACCTACTCCTAAAATACTTTTATGCCAAATGTTATCGTTTTGACGGCAAAATTTAGCCCTTTTATGCCAAAAAAAAATCATGTCTAAATTTCCTTTACACCAATTTATATCACTTTATCGTCAAATTTTATGGCAAAATTTTAATGTTTTCTTTTTACGTCACATATTGCCGCTTTAGCACCAAAATATATCATTATTTTCCAAAAGTTTATTCCTAAAGTGTTTTTAGGTCAAATTTAATCACTTGATCGTCAAATTATTATGTATAATTATGCTTTGCTTGCTCACATAAATGTATATTTAGAGAAAAACAATAATCACTCATAAATAAAATCAAGTAATATAAAAAAAAAATTTTGAAGTCAATTCCTACTTTTTTTTCACTATATTGCAGAAAGTCCTTTATAAATAATTTTCATTCATTTTTATAAATTTTATCTGGCACCATCTATTGGTAGATACATGCAACTTAATCAATTTAATTAATTAATTTTTTTTTAATTAAGTAACACTAATCAATAAGTCAATAATAATCAGTAAATCAATTCCACAATATTTTATTTTTTAATAGCTTTGGAAAAAACAAATTAATTTGCAACATTTATTGAGGAACATGCACATTTTATATCCCAAAGTAGTGAAGAAATTTAACCAATGAAATAAATATATTTATAATTGTTCTTTAAAAGAAGAAAACGTGAAACATTTATATTTTTGTTTTGTTAATTTTTCTACTTGCTGTATCAGCTATGTTGTGATTTAATACTGAACATCTGAAACACAAATTTATTGTAAATGAATAAAGGTTTTATCTTGGTTATGTTGTTTAGTTTATCTGATTTAGTATGTAAATGAGTTCATTCTGGAAAAATGCTCCAAGCATTGAACTAAGCAAAAGAGTAAAAATGCTGCCAAATTGGAGATATTGGTGATAACATTTGACGTTGTTTGACAATGTCTGCTCAATTATCATTAATGAAAAAGTATGAGATAGCTATCAAAGCTAGACTGTGAGTTCTACATTTGATTATTGTGACTGTATTCGTTATTTTTTAAATAGAACAAAGTTAAATTATTTATATGTATATATATATACACACATATATATATTTATATTTATGTTTTGATTTTGAAATCCAAATCTTTCGGAATGAAAGCTTTAAGAAAATTATAATAGTATCAAATTTCTAAGCAAATAAGAATGAAACTGTATAATTACAAATGTTTTAAAAATCATTGTTTTCATTTCTTTTTTGAATTAGTTTTTGAAGTAGGCGAATGATAATTATTTCATACTTTTGATATTTACTATAAGAAGGTAATCAGTGAGTTCGATTTATTTTTGTTACTTGATAAAAACATCCGAAAGTTTAATTGTAAACTGTTTTTTTTTTTTTTTTTTAATGTGTGGAATTTTTGGAAAACTCATTTATTTATTTTTACTTATATTCCCTAAGGAAATATGAACCGAAGCTTATTTATAAGTTAAAAAAACAATTTTTTTTTTTTTTTTTTTTGGTTTCAGTTAACTCAAAATTTTAACTCGAAACCCTAAAGCATCTCCTTCATTTATTTCTATTATTTATTGTTGTTATTATCAATTATTTTACAAAAGTTTTCTGTGAGCAATGAGGAAAAGGTATTCTTTTCTAATAAAGTCTCACCTCGACTTTAAAAAAATTAATAACAAAAGAATAGTGATGATAAAAAAAGGCAAACCCTTTAATTACGAATGCTTCTAAAAAAAGATTCAAAATAAAAAGTTTATTTCGAACTCTAACGAGGTTCAAAGGCACGCTTCTCAAGGAATAAGGAAGGACAAATTAAAATGGAAGAAAAGAACTCGATTGTTTGACGAAGAATTCTTTCCTCTCGCATGCTAAAGAGGTGTTCCGCCATGCTTCAAGAGTTAGCAATTCATATTATGTCAGCTACGCTCTCGTTTTCAACCCAGCCAGCTTACGTGGAAAGCCGAAAATTACTTTCATGCACGAACAAACTGTGCAGAGAAATTGCGTTCCTATCAAGTTACAATTTCAACAAGAATATTTTATTTTCTAATTTTTTTTTGCCACCATCTTCTGCTCTTAGATTCAACTTAATAAAAAAAGAGGAATGCATTAAAAAAAAAAAAAAAAAAATATTGCCCCGAGGCAAAATTGAAGAACGTAGATTAATGAAGAAATGTTCTGTTTTTTTCTTTCCTCGCCATTTCGTTTTTCTCCACGTGAGAAGTTTCGCGGTTTCTCTCGGTTTAATTTTTCCTTCTGCACGTGACAAATGAAATTCGAGATTTCGCTTTGAATGAATTTTTGGAAATGAAATGTTAATCTTCTATATCAAGCGTAATGGTGATAGAAACAGATTAAGGAAAACTCTTTGCCTCTTGTGCTTTTCTGAGTGAATAAAATTGCGAAGTTCGGCTCCACAATAATTTTTGCAAGAAACTTCAATCTTTGTATATTAAGTAGATGGGAATTTTTTTTAATCTTCAGAAGCAAACCTGTTTTTTTACGAGTTCTGTAATTACTTTTAAAGTAATATTCATTTTTGCATTTAGTGTAGAGCAGCATATTTTCTAAAATGAATGTCTAAAAATGAAGACTGTTGACTTTTCAATCTAATTCGTGAAGTAAATGGGAAATTAAAAAAAATGAAATCTTAAATTTTCATCACACTATGATAATAATTTTAAAGGAATGGCAAGTTTAATTTTCTTGTTCGTATATTACAAAATGAGAAACACGTATTTAATATTAAAAAAAGTGCTAAGGCAAATTGATTTTTATTCATCATAATTTATTTATCTTCGAAGTAAGACTTTCTTTTTACACGTTGCAAAAAAATGTTATTGTTACAATATCAAAGATGTAGCTTTTAATCAAGTATTCTTTTAAGTTATTGTATGGAGCAAAAAACAATTTGGCATAAAGTGAATTAAAATATGGGAATAAAATAAAATATTAGAAATGAAGGAGAATAAAAACTATTATTTAAATTCCTGCTTAGTTTTTAACAAATTATTTTCTTTAAATAACATTAATAATGAGATAAATCCCTTTCATGTAATAACATTTACTTATACCGTTAATCGCTTAACAATCTTCTTCGTCTGACATACGACGCTCTTGAAAATGGCTATTCGTAGTTGTCACATCTGATATATTCAGCCCTTTCCATCATTGAGGTGATAGTCTCAACAATAAATGGTAGCAGGTTAGACTTTTTTCTTTCGGCTTTTGTTATTAACTGACAACAAAATTAAGAACTTTCTATGTAATGGGTGCCAATAAACTGTGTTTCTCTGATTTTATTAATTTGTAAATAAAAACCTTAATAATGTCAAGTGAAAGAGATTCATATTACAAATTAGCCGTTTCAGATTCGGTATGAGAAGCGGCCTGATAGCCAATTGACTAGTGCTCTGGCCTTTCATACCACAAGCTTCAGTTTCGAATAATGGTGATTGCATCGATGTTTGTCAGTGGTTCGGAATGCACATTAAATTGTAGGTCCCGGTCTAATATGATCGTAGAGCGTGTCGGAGGTGTTGTTACCCCGCGTCTGTAATTTATCTTCAAGCTACACGCACTTCTAAAGTAGTGCTATGTGAGTAACATCGGTGCAGCCCTTGCTTATGGCATAAAAGATAACTGTCTAATTATTTTCCAGCCGCAGTAGAAAAAATACTGTAGGTTTGTCTAATTATCCAAAAGTGTGCGAAAAAGGACATTAGAGCGACAAACCAAACTCATATTGCCTGGCTGTAATTTTCCACAATTTTCTTCTGTTCGATAAATAAAAGCAAAATACGTTCAATTAGTAACTACCAAGTAAAGCATTTTCCAGGAAATCTTTTATATGGAAACTCTAAATACGAAGTGATTTATAAAGTTCGTCAATAAACAATTTTTTATTTACTATTACTGAAAATAGTTTTTTCCGTATTAAAAAAGTCATAATATTTCATAAAAGGTAAAAGAAATACTTTCATTAATATTTGCACGTATTATTAAAAATATTTAATATGAAAACAAATTATCCATTCCAAAATTGAAATACTGAAGCTACATAACTATAAAATGTTTATTGTAAATATAAATTATTTTTTTAGTTATGTATTTTTTAAATCAACTAATTAAATAATGATGCATTAAAATCAATTGATATGTACGAAACTCTTCTACAAAGCAGTCATACGTTTACTGTGATGGGTTGTTGAAGGCAGTGCATTTGGTACAGATCCATTGAATAGTTATGCCATTTTTTCAATTAAAAATAGGAACATATGCGAATGTATATAAAAGAATAATTTAAAATGTAAACTAACTTCGCAAAGGAAAGAAAGTAAATAAAATAGCTTAGTAGTAAAAGTTTTAGTACTTTGTTCTTCAGAAAGAGAAAATTAGGAAGGGAACATTGATAGAGAATATTAATAACAGTTATAAAATGTTTTCTATTATTAGTTAGAGTAATACTAATCAAAAGTCAGATGTAATCAGTAAATCAATTTTGAAATAAATTATTTCTTAATGACTTCGAAACCAAATTTATTTAAGAAATTTATTGTGCAAGATGCATATTTAATATCACAAATATATGGGAGAAATTTAACCATTAAAATAAATATATTTATAATTTTCTTTTAAAAGAAGAGAACACAATATCTTTATATTATTGTTTGGTTAATTTTTCTGCATGCTGCATCACCTACGTTGTGATAGAAATTGAATCAGTGAAAATGTTTAATACTGAACATCTGAAATACAAATTTCTTGTAAGTGAATAAATGGTTTTTCTTCGTTATGTTGTTTAATTTATTATGTAAATGCGTTCATTCTGTGAAAACGCAACAAGCATTGAACAAAGCAAAATATTAAAAATGCTGCCAAATTGTGAAACATGGTAATATAATTTGGAAAGTTGTATGGTAATGTTTGCTGACGGATCATTCCTGAAAATGCATGGGGCAGTAATAAGAGCTAGACTATGAATATTTTCGTTACAATAAAATAGAGACATTAAACAATAGCCTTATAGCTATAAAAGAATTATAACATATTTAAGCAATGAACTCTCACAATATAAAACGGATTGTAAATTAAAAGTAGCTGTATAATTTATTAATAACATAATGATTTTAAATTGAATTTTCCTACATTTGAACTATTTGTAAGTGCTTAAAAATTGAATTGACTATATTGTTATTGTGACTGTAGTCGTTATTTTTTAAATATAACAAAGTTAAAGTAAATAAATTTTTATAATAGTATCCAATATTGCTGCAAATAAGAATGAAAATATATAATTACAAATGCGTTAATAATCATTATTTGCATTTTGTTTTTGTTTCTAAAGTAGACAAATAATTATTTCATATTTTTAAAAAATATGAAATAATTACCTGTTTAAGTATTTCATATTTACCTGCCAATTTACTTTAAACAGATAATCAGTGAGTTCAATTTATTTTTGATACTTGATAAAACACCCGAAATCTTAATTGTATACTGTTTTTTTTTAATGTGGGGAATTTCTGGAAAAATCATTTATTTTTTTTTTTTATTTCTGTTCCCTAAGGACATTTGAACCGAAGTTTACTCATTCCAAGTTATTAAAATTATTTATTTTTTTTGTTGTTCCAGTTAATTCAAAATTTTAACTCGAAACTCTAAAGCATCTCCTTACTTTATTTTTATTATTTATTGTTCTTATTATCATTTTTTTTACAAACGTTTTCTGTGAGCAATGAGGAAAAGATATTCTTTTCTAATAAAGTTTCACCTCGACTTTAAAAAATTAATAACAAGAGAATATAAAAAAATAAAAAGGTAAACCCTTTAATTACGAATGCTTCTAAAAAAAAAGATTCAAAATGAAAAGTTTCTTTCGAACTCTAACGAGGTTCAAAGGCACGTTGCTCAAGGAATAAGAAAGAACAAATTAAAATGGAAGAAAAGAACTCAATTGTTTGACAAAGAATTCTTTCCTCTCGCATGCTAAAGAGGTGCTCCGCCATGCTTCAAGAGTTAGCAATTCATATTATGTCAGCTCTCGTTTTCAACCTACCTAGCTTACGTGGAAGAGCAGAAAATTACTTTCATGAACGAACAAACTGTGCAAAGAAATTGCGTTCCTATCAAGTTACAATTTCAACAAGAATCTTTTATTTTTTTACTTTATAAATTATTTTTTTTGCCATCATCTCTTGCTCTTAGATTCAAAAAAAGAGGAATGAATTAAAAAAAAGGATATAGCCCCTAAGCAAAATTGAAGAATATAGATTAATGAAGAAACGTTCTTTTTTTCTTATTTCCTCGCCATTTTGTTTCTTCAACGTGAGAAGTTTCGCGGTTTCTCTCGGTTTAATTTTTCCTTCTGTACGTGACAAATGAAATTCGAGATTTCGCTTTGAATGAATTTTTGGAAATGAAATGTTGATCTTCTACATCAAGCGTAATGATGATAGAAACAGATTAAGGAAAACTCTTTGCCTCTTGTGTTTTTCTGAGTGAATAAAATTGCGAAGTTGAGTTCCACAATAACTTTTACAAGAAAGTTCAATCTTCGCATTTTAAATAGGATAGGATTTTTTTCCTCTTCAGAAGGAACCTGTTTTTTTATCACTCATGTAATTACTTTTGAAGTAATATTTGTTTTTGCATTTAGTTTAGAGCAGCATATTTTCTGAAAAAAAAATTTTAAATGAAGATTGTTGACTTTTCAATCTAATTCGTGAAGTGGAGTTTTAAAAAAAATAAAATCTTAAATTTTCATCACACTATGAGAATACTTTTAAAGGAATGGCAAGTTTAATTTTCTTGTTCGTGTATTAGAAAATGAGAACCCCGTATTTAATATTAAAAAGTGCGAAAACAATTTTATTTATATTCATCATAATGTATTTAGCTTCGAAGTAATCTCTTTTTTATATGTTGAAAAAAGGATGTTATTGCTACCATATCAAAGATGTAGTTTTCCGTCAAGGATTATTTAGTTTAATGTATGGGGCAAAAAATATTTTAGCACAAAGTAAATTAAAATATATTTATAATAGGAATAAAAGAAAATAAGGAAAGGAAAAATATCAAAAGTTAAGGAGAACAACAACAATTCTCTAAATTCCTGCTTTAACAAATTATTTCCTTTAAATGAGGTTAATCATGAGATAATGACTTTCATATTATAACTTTTAATTGCACTGTTAATTACTTAACTATGTCCTTCTAGGCAGTGCGACAGTAGATCAACCCCCTCACCGTGGTGCACCCTGGTAGCGTCCTAGAGGCTAAAAGATCTATTATCGGCATGCAACAACGCTTCAAGAGTAATCACCTTGGTGGGACTTCGTGTAGGCTGTGTGTCATAAAAGGGAATGCGGGCGGCCTGTCCCAATAATTTATTAATAATTGAATGATTTTAAACTGCATTAATAAAATTTCTTACATCTGAATTATTTTTAAGTGCTTAAAGATTGAATTGACTATATTGTTATCGTAACTATATGTTTTTTTAAATACAACAAAATTAAATTATTTATATATGTATTCTTCATCAGCGGAACAGCATCGATGGGACATAATCATCTGCCTACTGGCAGATTTCGGGACAGGAGATGTTTTCTTTGCTCGGTGTAGGATTGTTAAATCTACGCCCAACACTCTACAGGTTTAACAGACCACCGTCTACTATTGAAAGTGGATTCCGAACCACTACAAACAGTTCTATCAGCACTGGGGCTTGAACCTAAAACCTGTGGGACCGACCGCCAGAATATATATATATATAAACCTATTTTATATATTTATGCGTTTTGATTTTGAAATTCAAATTTTTCGGATTCAGCTTAAAATAAAAAATCAATTTTTATAATAGTATCCAAAACCTATCCAAATAAGAATGCAACTATATAATTATAAATGATTTAAAAATCAATATTTGCATTTTATTTTTAAATTACTTTCTAAAGTAGACGAATGATAATTATTTCATATTTTCGATGTTTACTTTAATCAGGTAATCAGTTAATTCGATTTATTTTTGATACATTATAAAACACCCGAAAGCTTCATTGTAAACAGTTTTTTTTTTTTTTAATGAGTGGAATTTTTTGGAAAACTCATTTTATTTATTTTCATTTTCTATTCTAAGGACATATAAACGAAAATTCAAGTTAAAAAAAAAAAAAGTTTTTTTTTTCTGTTTCAGATAATCCAAAATTTTAACTCGAAAGCCTAAAGCATCTCATTCCTTTATTTTTATTATTCATTGTTATTATTATCAATTTTTATAAAAGTTTTCTGCGAACAATGAGGAAAAGGTTTTATTTTTCTAATAAAGTCCCACCTCCACTTTAAAAAAATTAATAACAAGAGAATACAAATAAGGCAAACCCTTAATTACGAATACTTCTTAAAAAAAAGATTCAAATAAAAGTTTCTTTCGAACTCTAACGAGGTTCAAAGGCAGGCTGCTCAGGAATAAGGAAGGACAAATTAAAATGGAAGAAAAAGAACTCAATTGTTTGACAAAGAATTTTCCCTCTCGCATGCTAAAGAGGTGTTCCACCATGCTCAAGAGTTAGCAATTCATATTATGTCAGCTACGCTCTCGTTTTCAACCCAGCCAGCTTACGTGGAAAGCAGAAAATTACTTTTTCATGCACGAACAAATAGTGCGGAGAAATTGAACGTTCCTGTCAAGTTACAATTTCAACAAGAATATTTTTTTTTCCATTTTATAATTATTATTATTTTTTTTTTTTGCCGTCATCTCTTGCTTTTAGATTTAAGATGAAAAAAAAAAGAGGAACGTAAATTAAAAAAAATAATATTGGCCCTAGGCAAATTGAGAATGTATATTAATGAAGAAATGTCCTTTTTTTTCTTACCTCGCCATTTTGTTTTTCCACGTGAGAAGTTTCGCCCCGGTTTCTCTCGGTTTAATTCTTTCTTCTGTACGTGACAAATGAAATTCGAGATTTCTCTTTGAATGAATTTTTGGAATTGAAATGTTAATCTTCTATATCAAGCGTAATTATGATAGAAACAGATTAAGGAAAACTCTTTTGCCTCTTGTGTTTTTCTGAGTGAATAAAATTGCGAAGTTCGGCTCCACAATAACTTTCGCAGAAAGTTCAATCTTTGCATATTAAGTAGAATGAGTTTTTTTTTTCTCTTCAGAAGCAATCTGTTTTATTTTTTCAGTCCTGTAATTACTTTGCAAGTAATATTTATTTTTGCATTGAGTGTAGAGCATCATATTTTCTAAAAAATGTCTAAGAATGAAGATTGTTGACTTTTCAATCAAATTTTTAGAGTAAGTAAGAAATTAAAAACAAAATGTAGTCTTAAATTTTCATCACACTCTGATAATAATTTTAAAGGAATGGCAAGTTTAATTTTCTTGTTCGTATGTTAGAAGACGAGAAACGCGTATTTAATATTAAAAAATGACAAGACAAATTTATTTACATTCATCATAATTTATTTAGCTCCGGAATAAGAGTTTTTATACGTTGAAAAAAGATTTTATTGTTATCATATCAAAGATGTTGCTTGCAATCAAGGATTCTTTTAACTTATTATATGGAACAAAAACAATTTAGGATAAAGTGAATTAGAATATAGGAATAAAAGAAAAAAAGGAAAAAAAAAAATCAGAAATAGCAACGATTCTTCAAATTCCTGTTTTGTTTTCACAAATTATTTCCTTTTATTGAATTTAATAATGAGATCAATCATTTTCAAGTAATAAGTTTTAGTTGTACTGTTTATCACTTAACAATGCCCTTCTTTTGGTGTGGCCTGATAACGAATTGGCTAGCGCTCTAGTCGTTGGTACCACAGGTTTTTTCAGACTTGCATCCTGGTGATAGCATCGATATTTGTGAGCGGTTTGAAATCCACGTTAAATTGTAGATCCCGGTGTAATTAGTGAAAGTATTAAAAAATGACAATAGAGCGACAAACCAAATTTGAAATTAGCTTGAATTTTCTCCAATTTTCTTCCGTTCAATAAATAAAAGCAAAATATTTTCAATGAGTAGTTAACAAATAAAAAATAATACATGAAATCTATTTTAAAAGGAAATTTTTTAATAACGAAATGATTTATAAAATTCAGCAATAAATAAACAAATTTTTATGTGCTATTATTGAAAGTAATTTTCTTACTCATAAAAAAAAATCGTAATACGTTATAAGAGATGAAAGAAATACTTCCACAAATATCTATATACATTAATTAAAATATTTTAGTTAGACAAAATGATAATTTAAAATATTGAAATTATATGACTATAAAAGCTTTAATGTAAATATAAATTATTTTGTAGATACATAGTTTTTAAATAAATGAATTAAATAATAAGGCATTAAAATCAATTGATCAATTGAAAGGAATACGAAGCTCTTGGCTACAAAGCAGCCATACGCTTACTGTAGTAGCCTGTGGAATGCAGTCCTATTGGTCCAGACCCATTGAATTGTTATGTTTTTTTTATCTAATTACTAGTAGAAATATATGAGAATATATGCAAAAGAATAATTAAAAATTTAAAGTAACTTTGCAAATGAAAGAGAGTAAATAAAATAAAAGAAAATGGATGAGCTGCCAAGAAGTGGAGTTAGCAAACTTTGCACTTCAGAAAGAGAATATTAGTAACAGTTCTAGAATGTTTTCTATTATTAGTTAAAGTAATACTAATCAATAAGTCAATAATAATTAATAAGTCAATTCCATAATTAGTTTATTTCTTAATAGCTTTTAAACCAAATTCATTTGACAAATGTATTGAGCAAAGATGCATATTCTATATAAAAAAACTAGGGAAGAAATTTAACAATTAAAATAAATAAATTTATAATTATCCGTTAAAAGAAGAAAATTTAAAAATTTCATGTTTTTGTTTTGTTAATTTTTCTATGGGCTGCGTCAACTATGTTGTGATAGAAATTTAATGAGTGAAAATATTTAATACTGAATATCTGAAATAAAAATTTCTTGGAAATGGATAAATGTCTTTTCTTGGTTATGTTGTTTAATTTATCTAATTTATTACGTAAATGCGTTCATTCTGTGAAAATGCGTCAAGCAGTGAACAAAGCAAACGATTAAACATGTAGTCAAATTGGCGATTTTTGGTGATAGAACTTGGCGAGTTACTTGCAAAATTTGCAGAAGGGTCATTCCTGAAAAAGTATAAGACAGTAATTAGAACTAACTTTTGACTATTATCGTTACAATAAAACATCAATACATTAAATTATAGCAATATGGCTATAAAATAATTATAACATATTTAAGTAATAAACTCTCACAATATAAAACATTGTAAATTAAAAGCAGCTGTATATTTAATTAATAAATAGATGATTTAAATTGCATTAATAAAAATATTACTATATTTGAACTATTTGTAAATGCTTAAACATTGAATTGACTGTATTGCTATTGTGACTATAGATGCTATTTTTTAAATACAACGAAGTTGAACTAATATATATATATATAATTTAAGTGTTTTGATTTTGTAATTCAAATATTTCGGATTGAAAGCTAAAAAAAATCAATTTTTATAATAGTATCTAACATCTACCCAATTAAGGATGAAACTATATAATCACAAATGCTTTAATAATCCTTATTTGCATTTCATTTTTGAATTAGTTTCTGAAGTAGATGAATGATAATTATACATATTTTTAAAATATATTTTAATCAGGTAATCAGTGAGTTCAATTTATTTTTGGTACTTGACAAAACAACTGAGAGTTTAATTGTAAACCTTTTTTTTTTTAATGTGCGGAATTTTTGGAAAACTCATTTATTTTTTCCTTTATTTCTATTCCCTAAGGACATATGAATCGAAACATACTCATTCCAAGTTAAAAAAAAAATTCTTTATTTTTGTTTCAGTTAATCCAAAAATTTAACTCGAAACCCTAAAGCATCTCATTTCTTAATTTTTTGTTACTTATTGTCATTATTATTATATTTTTTTACAAAGGTTTTCTGTGAGCAATGAGGCAAAGATATTCTTTTCTAATAAAGTCTCACCACGACTTTAAAAAGTTAATAAAAGGAAAATAATAATGATAAAAAAAGGCAAACCCTTTAATTACGAATGCTTCTAAAAAAGATTCAAAATAAAAGTTTCTTTCCAACTCTAACGAAGTTCAAAAGGCACGCTGCTCAAGGAATACGGAAGGACAAATTAAAATGGAAGAAAAGAACTCGATTGTTTGACAAAGAATTCTTTCCTCTCGCATGCTAAAGGGGGTGTTCCACCATGCTTCAAGAGTTAGCAGTTCATATTATGTCAACTACGCTCTCGTTTTCAACCCAGCTGGCTTACGTGCAAAGCAGAAAATTACTTTCTTGCACAAACAAACTGTGCAGAGAAATTGTGTTCCTATCAAGTTACAATTTCAACAAGAACCTTTTATTTTTTTTATTTTATAATTTTTTTTTCTCGGAACCATTCTTGCTCTTAGATTCAAGATGGTACAAATAAAGAGGAATGAATTAAAAAAAAACAATATTGCCCCTTGGCAAAATTGAAGAATGTAGATTAATAAAGAAATGCACTTTTTTTCTCTTTCCTCGCCATTTTGTTTTTTTGCCACGTGAGAAGTTTCGCGGCATCTCTCGGTGTAAGTTTTCCCTCTGTACGTGACAAATGAAATTCGAGATTTTCGCTTTGAATGAATTTTTGGAAATGAAATGTTAATCTTCTATTTCAAGCGTAATGATGATAGAAATAGATTAAAGAAAACTCTTTTGCCTCTTGTGTTTTTCTAAGTGAATAAAATTGTGAAAGTTCGTTCCACAATAACTTTCGCAGGAAAGTTCAATCTTTGCATATTAAATAGCATGGGAATTTTTTTCCTCTTCAGATGCAATCTATTTTATTTTTTCTGTCCTGTAATTACTTTTAAAGTAATATTTATTTTTGTATTTAATGTAGAGCAGCATATTTTCTAAAAAAATATCTAAGAATGAAGATTGTTGACTTTTCAATCTAATTCGTAAAGTAAATGAGAAATTTAGAAAAAAAAATCTTAAGTTTTCATCAGACTCTGATAATAATTTTAAAGGAATGGCAAGTTTAATTTTCTTGTTTCGTATATTACAAAATGAGAAACACTTATTTTAATATTATTAATATTATAAAAAATATTTTTTAAAGTCAATTCCTATTTTTTTTCATTATATTGCAGAGAAGCCCTTTATAAATAATTTTTTATTGATTTTGTTAAGTTTATCTGGCGCCATCTATTAGTAGATATACGCAACTGGAATCTAAAAAAACACTAAAATTAATTAGTTAAATATAATTACTGAATTAATATTTGAAAAGGAATGTATTAACATCGAGTGTCAATCACTACAAGTTCAAAAGAAATGTATTTGAACTTGAGTGGAGGAATAAAAAGTATTTTTATTAACGATTGAAAATTTGAACAAGATATATATAGGGAGAGTGTGAGGCTAATAG